>CAEMYA010000010.1:9125772-9216496 GCA_903131615.1 Diplodus sargus
GGGGGGGGGGGGGGGGGGGGGGTCTTCCCACACGTGTGGTTGGTCGTGTCCTCAGAAGCTGAGGAAGCGCCATCATTTGTGTTCTCTCCCTGCGGCTGTGTGGACAGCAGCAGCAGTCTGGGTCAAACTGTGTTGAACTCTGTCTAGACACCACTGTTTGCAAAAAAAAAACACTCCAACCGAAGGGGTCGGGAGTGAGTGCTGTGGGAGAGGATGAACTTTGTGTATGTGCTTGGTTGTGACTCAGTGTTTCCCCCAGCTGCTCCTTTGGGTCCCGGCAGGGTTTTCTCTGGCGAGTTCTCAACACAGAAAGCATCCCTTTCCCATGCAAGGATGACTTCTCCTCTAAATTCAGAGTGTGTACCGCTGCCAAGATGCTCCCTTAGTGATCTGTGACACACACTTTTAGTCATCAGAAGGCGGGTTGTCTTGACCCTTGGCAGACAAAGGAAGAAAACCACTCACACAGGACTCTTTTATAAGCATACATGCGGTCTGAAAAGCTTTTACGGTGGTGTGTTTCTGTGCGTGTGTGTGCATGAAAACAAAATTAAAACAACGTCTACACAAATTATGTTTATTCTGTTATTTCTCAGTCGATGCGTTACATGCAGCTCGGCGAAACGAGGCAGCGTTTGTCATGCAAAGCACTAATTATGGCACAATTATAGTTCTGCTGTCTATAAATCACGTCCAGTGAGATAATCAAATTAAGATTGTAGTCCCTAAGATTGCAAGAAGATAAATTTCAACTCACTTCTTTAATTAATCTAATCAGGGAGTATTTACATTAACTCCAGGCTCGTTCCTGCTGTTGCTGATGTTTAACTAATAGTTCTACAGTTTGAAAAATACACATGTTCGCTTTCTTGGATGAGAAGAATGATAACACTCGTTATCTTCAGTAACCAGGTCATGATATATGACTAAATAAAATACTGCTGAGTTGTTTAAATGCAAAGTTTTGGCGCTTTGAGCACCACAAGCCGAGTGCCATCTGGTTCCACTATAATACTGATGGCTCGCTAACTAAGCTAACTAAGCTATCCAAAGTTACAGCCTCTCGTCCATGAGTCGATGCACACTTCATTCTCCACGGTAATATGGTTGGTTTTCACGGTTCATAATCAAGATAGGGCAGACGTCTCAACAGACAACATCTCTGAAACTCGGCAAGTTAGAGCGAAAACAATCGATGAATAGAACTGCAGGTAAGAGGAAAACTATGCATTATTGATTATGCAACGAAGTGTTCCATTTAAACAAGGCTCATCTGTGTTTGTTTTTTTAAAACGATCTGTGGTTATATTCAAAGGGCTGCGTCCAAATTAAATGAAAAGTCGGCTCAAAATAAAGAAAAATGCTGTGCTTGTCCTGGTAATCGAATAACTGATGTGGGAAGCATGCAACGGGAAAGAAGCTGATACTGTGATGTAATGTGAGTTTTTTTTTTTAAGTAAGTCGGGTCAAGTCTATAGAGGACTTGTGGTAACAGCTACAGTTATTGCCCTGGGATGGTAGATGACTCACTGCTGCCTGCTCATTCCTGTCTTCTCACGCATCTAGGATTTGCCGTCCTTTCCCCCCGTCTCCCCATCCTTCAGTTACTAATCTGCCCTGTCGCGTCCTGCCCTTTACCTCACTCTGCTTTCTCTCTGTTAAGTTTTATTGAAGCGCGTCTCTCCGTCGTCTCATACTTCTTCATGTTTCTTCCAGCTGGCGGTATCCGCGGAGAAGCCAGGTGCAGAGAAAGAGATACGAGAGGGGAGAAAGCCGGGGAAGATGAGATGAGGAGCTGGTTTATCTTGGCTCTCTGCGCCTCCCTGCGTCTTGTAATGGAGCTTTGCTGGTTCCTGTCCAACCTTAATTCTTAGTTTTTAGTGGGATTTTGCATCTTAGGCGGAAAGTTTTCCCCCTTCAGCAGCATGAAGTCTAATAAGAATATTCAGGCTCGGTGTGACCAGCCGAGTCGCGGGGTTGTGATATTTGTCATAGAGCGTCCTCGGGATGCTCCGGTGTCTCCAGCTGCAAGAATAAATCAACACAACTATGTAAATATAGTGACTTGTTGTAAATCAGCGGTTTAGCTTTGCCGCTGAAATACGTCCTCTCTTTTGCAGAGTTTGTTTGTGGAGAGAAAGTTTGCGAGATGAAGCGATCAGAAAAATATCTCGAGAGGTTCTGTGCGGGTGTGTTTGGTTGATTCTTTGTGTGCACACACGCTGTTGGGCGATTTTTATACAGACAGACATTCCAGGAGGGTTTGCTTAAGAGTCATAGAGACTGACAGGTATTAAAGGGTTTAATTATACCACAGCGTTGAGTCCTTCCCAGAATGCACCAAAACATTGGTTGAAACACAGTTACGACATCGTTGCACATCTACTGTGTGATCTGTTGTCGTAACAGTAGTGTTGCTCTGACAGCCTGCTGACAGATAAATGATGGAGGAGGGTTGACTTCTTCTTTGTTTCCTTTTAAGGGTTTGCAGGATGGAAATGTATGTGATCTATGAAGCACTGATGTTTAAACATCTAAGACGTCCAACATGGTAAATTATTTTTTTATTTTTTTTTAAACCTACAAAACATGATTGCACAGAGACGCTCCAATCCGTTTACTCTGTTGTAATTTACTTCAGCCTGGCTCGTAGCTGGTAACCAGTCACAGTCCAGGTGAACTGAGCTTATCGACACACGTTATGGCTGACTGAAGGATAATAGCACAAACTTTTCTGAGACAGCAACAATGTGCCGATACCTTTCTCGCACCGAGGGAGAGTCACTTCCCACAACACAAACGATGTCAACCACAAGTCACAGGCCGCCGTCCTTAGAAGGGAGGCTCAGCCGGTGTGGCGAGTTCAGGCATAAACTTCAACATTACCATCATCGGCTAAACATGTTACCTGGTAACCATTTTGTTCCATAACACCTGATTTTTACTGTCGTAGTTTTGCATGAGGCTGCAGCTAATGATAATAAATCTTACTTCCATTTTCCTTCATCTGCATTTTATTATCTATATCAATCTGTCACTTTTTTGTTTTTTTAACAATTCTGGATATAATGACGAACGTCATCAAATTCCTGAGCGACGCCTCCAGATTTTCTTTTTGTCCGACCGCGAGATTATTAGAAATTCTGTCAGTAGACTTATTCATTCATCAAGTGATCATCTCAGCTGTATTTGTAAACACTGTGAAGTAGTTTGATTTATGACAAAGCATTATATATCATAAACTCTTCTTCGTGACGGCTCATTATTTTGTATCCGGTAACTAAAACCTTCAAATAACTGTATTAAAGCAAAAAGTATAATGTTTCCTTCAGAAATGCAGTCGAGCAGAAGTAGACGGTTGAAAAGACTGTGAAGCACCTCAAATTTGAACTGAAGTACTTTACTAAAAGTACTCAGTAACATTTAACTCAGTGGATGCACAGTGACACCTCACTTCCAGGCTTTAAAGGCGCTATTTACGATTTTACGTGCTCGTAATGAGACAGAAAGGTACAATCGAGGCGCACATTTAAAACTCGGAACTCTCATTCAATTATATGCAATTGCGCTCATAAACACAGACATTTAAACAGACACCGTCCTCAGCGCTGACTCAAATACACGTCCATTACAGCTGCGAACTCCTACTTTGAAAAACCACAGACTCGAGGCATGATAAGTACCTGCTTTTGTTGGTCAGTTGAAAGAGGTTAAGCTGGGCGTCACCTTCCAGGCGGTGTGTGATGAGCAATCAAACGGACTGAAGGTTTAACACTCGGGCCTAAATTAGCTGAGTGGCCGTGTCAGCGAGTCCTCAGAGGAACATTTTTGAACATTTGCTGGCTGATGTAAAGTCCAACAAGTCATTAGGCTTCATTAGGCTGAAAAAATACAGACAACATATCGGCTTTCCTGAAATCTGACGTTCCTAAAACACTCAGCTCGAGCTGCTTAATTACTTACATGAGGGAATTTCCCCACAGCTGCTTTTTAAACGCTTTTATGGACGTCTTTTTTCGGAGAGAGATAAACAAATCACTCACAGCTCTGAAACGAACAGGCAACATCGATATTATGGGCAATTTGAGCTCGCTGAGTTTTCCAGCTGTCTGTAGCCTTAGTGGAAGATTGATATTGCAGGTCACAGGAAGGGTTGTTCTGCAGTAAAAAGGTGTGCGATTTCTTGGCCGACGCAGCGCTCAGCTAACAGGACACATGTGGATTGAACTGAGGGAGATACAGACCGTAGATAGCGAGTTTGGACAATGAGTATTGTTACGAACAGATAAGAAATGCAGAGTTGAGCAAAATTCTCTGTGGGGTTATTGATGTGACCACTTTAATCTTTAATTTGAGCTTCGTGAGCCGTCCGTCTATTTGATAGAACTTTCTTTCCCTCTGAAGCGACAGAAAGAGTCTTGTTTGTTGTGCTTGACATCAAACCCAGGTGGGTCAGGGTAGAAGGCCGGGGTGAACGTTAACGGATCTGCTATTCTAGGCGGAAAGTAGAAAATGAGGAAGTACGAAACGTAAGGAATCAGCCAGCTGTCAAATTCATACTCACAACAAATATTGGGGCAGCATATCACCAGAACAACTGCCAACTCCTGCTTAATACAACTGCCATTAGCTACTTAGCTCAGTTTGCCATGTAGCTAGCAGTCCAGACTAGCTACAGTGTGTTTGTGTTTTGGACCGGGACAGGATGGTGCGAGCTAGTTAGCATGGTTCAACCTAAAAAAAACACCCTGCAGCAGCCAGTCTACCTCTGTATTGACTCACTGCACTGGCTTTGCACTGACCTTCATCAGCAGTGTGAGACACACTGAAACTCACTGAACTAGCTGTGCAAACACGTGATGCCATTGCCTTTAGAAAACATCTGTGTAGCCTTCCTGTCGTAACGCTGACTCGTGCGCTGACTGGTGTTATCATGTTGTTCTACGATTGCAAATCGAAACAGATGTGTGCGTCTGTTTGTGTGTCTTGGACATCCATACTGCTTTTGAAGCGATTGTTTGGTGTGTGCATTTGTGTCTGTATGTGTCTGTTGTCTTTAAGTGTGTGTGGTCTGCTGTTCTGTTTAAAGACCTCTCCGCCATGATAAGGGTCACCCGGTGTTGTGTTTACTCGCCATTATCAGTCAGAGTTACGCATCCCGAACCCGACCCACATATGTTTGCCAGTTGGCCGGATCTGAAGACGTGTGATCCTCGGATGAACCTGGACATCGATGCGTGGCAAGACTCGCCGGTCACCACACAGAAAAAAAACAGTTGTCAGCAAGAAAATTCCCAGAAGTAAAATTCTCCAGGCTTTCACAAGAACAAAGCCAAGAAGAAAAAACTTGAAAGTTGCTGAAGTAGAGGGTTGATAACGCTGGCAGACGAAACAGAACTGCAACGCCTCTGATTTTATTTTGGTTTTATTTATGATATTGTGACGTGATTATTGATTTACACTATCTCTGTACAGTCGATGAATAAAGCAGATGAAAGGCATCCGCTGTGCAGAAACGTACTCAGTAAAGACACTTCATGTCCTGTCCAGGGGAGAGCTAAGGTAAGTCTATATTATTCAACATGAACATACAGTTTTGCACAAGCAACCGGCGCTCTGCATTTAGCCCGGCCACAGGTATGGAGGAGTGACACGGCCGCTAGCGGTCGCAGTTCAGCACCAGCGACACCTCCCCTCTCTTGGAGAGTACAGGCAGTGTTGAAGGTTACGACTTATTTTCATGCAGATGTGGTCTTGACTCTGGTGTTTGTCTCCAAAAGTGACATAAGTCAGAACACACACAACTCTGCTCGCTGTGTCTTTAAACAGGGCTGTGCAGCGGTTCCAAAGGGAGGAGGGCTCGCTAACACTAACATGGACGTGCAGCCGGACCGGATCCGAAACATAAAACAAGCTCAATGAAAATAATAATAATAACAATAATAATAATAATAATAATAATAATAATACTAGTACAGAGAGGGAGACATCAGGACATCTTCACTCCTCTATATCTTACACAGTAAATCTAACACCTTTGGAATGAACTGGAGCGCCGTCTGTGTGAACCAGGCCTTATCGTCCCGTATCAGTGAACGACCTTGCGAAAGCTTCTGTCGCTGAACTGGAGCAAATCCGTGCCGTCAGGTTCCAAACTCTACCAGACATCTGTCTCAGACGAGTGGAGGCTGTTCTAGAAGCACGTTACTGCTCATTGTTTTGGAATGATTCTTTCAATAATCACAAACAGGTGCTATATTCAGGTGTCCGTATGCTTTCGGACATGTAACGCACGCCTGTCTCTCTCCTTGCTGAGTGATATCTGTCTGCATGTTTGATAAGCTGTGTTAAAGGGGACGAACCCTCTCTGCACTATAATAAATGAGGACTGCAGTCATGAGCGATCACTCCTGTCCCTTTAAAATGTTGAAGTTAATTGAATCCGTATTGAACTCTCAGCTCATCAGCTGCAGTCTTGGCGTAACCTGACATCTTGGAAAATGAAATCAGCACATTATATTAATAGCATATGTACTTATGTACTTGAGGGGAAAACAAAGGTCTGTGGAGCTTTCCTTAAACACTCATCTTGGATGAAAACCAGTTATTTCTGATTCACTTTTTAGACGCAGGATCGAGGCCGACAGGCCGACAGGAGACAGACCTCTCCTAAAACTGCATATTGTCTCAGGGTGCGGTGCTTAATAATGTGTTGTGAGCGCGATTACGAGGATCCAGAACATGGAAAAGTGACACTAACTCATATAATCTACTGTATTCGAAAGCTCGCACCGGTGTAATTCAAGGGCAATTTTGCTGCATGGTAATCTCGCCGCAGACACGACGCCCTCTAGCTGGCGAAGCTCTCCGATTGAAACGCACGCCCGCTCATATTTACACAGCACTTTGCTTCTGTTTCAGCTCCAACAAAGAGATATGATAAACACAGCGTTAGCGGCCGACAGGTTCAACCTACCGCTGTGGAAAACTCTGCAGAGCAGACTTAATTTTAAATGTTTAAACCATCAGCACGCGTCTCTTTTATGTTTCTATTAACAATGCATGCTTTTCAATAGAGAACTGGCTCGTCTGGCGGTTACTAGGAGCTGTGTTTACCAGCACGAGGCCCGTGCGTGTTGAATCCTTTGCCTCTAACGAAACAAAGGGTTTGGCTGCTGGCAAAATAGAGAAAAAGAGTCTGCTCGGTCAAGCTCATTTGCAAAAGATAATAAATCAGTGGATGGATTTACTCCTTTCTTTTTGGCAAATACTTCAGTCTTTGCTGTTCGGCTTTGACAGCTTGTTTAAGCGGGAGGCTTCACTGCATTGTTGCAGGAGTGCAGCAGAGATTTCACTCGGCCATGTGAGATAGTGGGAGACACTTTGGCAGGGTAAAGGCTTCATACTGAATACATAATGACATACGGTTGAATCCTCCTCATCTCTACTGTATGTTTTTATCGTCTGGATCCGTCTGTATGGGGATGATGGTCAGCTTCGTTGCCCAGTTTGCACAACACAAAAAACAAGTGGCGGTACAGCCAGCGACCAATGACTTTTTATTTGCAACTTCTCTGTCCTCATGTGACCTCTGCGCTGCAACACTCCCCGATTGTTCTCTCACTCACTTTAGTTCATAATCCATTAATTTATCTGAACATCTGGAAGCTGCAAATGTGAAACTGATACCAAAGATATTTCAAGTGAAAAACCCTCCTCTGGAATCAGAATCAAACCAAATACTTTTTTAGGGAGGCTACAATCAATTTCAGCTTCTTGTCATCTCTTTTTTCTGCCTCAAGTCTTTCTTTTCGTTTTAAAGGTGCAATATGTCAGAATGGTAATGATCATCATCAACAGAATGTGAATGAATCGACTATGTACCGTGTTGCAGGAGCATCTACTGTAATAAGCACGCTAACAAGCTAGCCCCGTCACAGCCCAAACACTCCCCTGGTCCCAGTCTGAACTGCTAGCTGCATGGCTAACTGAGCTAACTAGCTAAGGCATCTACTATTAGCAGCAGGTAACGGTTATTTTGGTGATATGCTGTAGTATAAATTGTAGCCTATTTCATACATATTGACCTTCTAAATAATACAACTATAAATACTATCAAAATACATAAAAATGTAAATAAAGATGTAAAATTGCAGATCTTTTCCTTTCTGGTTCAACGTTTAGCTTTCAGTAGCCAAAGCTAAGAGGAATAAAAACATTTTAATATCATCTGCATAAAAACCACAAACAAATTTCCATGTTGTGTTTACATGCTTTGCATACTTATCTCGTGTCTTTGTTTAACAGCCGCACAAACAACTCCTCTAAGTGATTGACAGGCAAATAACTGCCTAGACTGATTAAAGAGAAACGTAAACTACAGTTTTAATCTTGATTGGAAAAAGAAATAAAAGCGGGAGATAAAACAGCAACAAAGAGAGCAACACGCCCAGTTCTTTACACTGCTGACACAGATACTTGAACTGTAGCCAGAGTGGAATAACATGCAGATGTTGATCTCAATCTGGCTTTTAACATATGAGACTTTTGCACGTTCCCATGATTGTGGTTCAAAAAAACACTGTGGACCAATTGGCACAACCTTTTTAATCGTGGATATGCACCAGAATAACCCAAAGTCCTACAGGTTAATGTGCTTTAACTGTTTTGTAGCCTGTTGATGGTTTGATGGCCTGACTACTCATTGTGTGCTGGTTAAATTTGGGTTAAAGTAACAGGTTGGATCGCCGAGTTGCATTTAAATCAGCTGTTGGAACAAGAAAGTGGAGCTCGGCAGGCTGCATGGAGAAGTCATCTTTTATTTTTAATGGAAGATATTCCATCTGGTGCAGCGCCTGCCATTTATTTCCCACCACCACACACGCAAAGACGCTAATAAACACGGACACACTTCTCCATGACCACAATCAACCTTTAAGTGCCTTTTTCCTCTGTGCTCCAAACAGGAAAGGCTCTGATTATAAACACACAGCAATTATTTATGAGGCAACAGCGAAGTATCCACTCCAACAGCCCGGGAGTGATGCAAATAGCTGGAGGAGCTGACCGTGAAGAGCAAATGATCACCGAGAGCTGTTGATAGTCCTCTGGCAATGTCAAAAAATGTAAAAGAAACATATAATTTGAGATGTACAAATTAAGGCAAATTGATTCTATTAGCTCCAGTTCGTGCCTCTCATGTAAGATTAGCCGAGCTGAGCATCAGAATTTCTGTAAAGTCTCTGAGTTTTGAAATGCACAAATTACAAAAGTAACTGATGAAAGGTTCTGATTAGCCTGAGATAATGTACACTAATTCAGAACCTCTCTGTTAGCATAGCATGACAGACTGCAAACTTGCACAGCCAACAGAGCTAACTAGCTGAGGCATCTACTGTTAGCAGCAGGTAGCTGTTAATTTTTTGGTGATATTCTGCTCTCCTTTTGTTTTGAGTCTGAATTTGACAGGTAGATATTCTTACATACTGCACTTTTGCCCTAAGTAATTGAAAGGGAAAAAAACTGCCTACGAGCACTAGTTAAGAACCTCTCTGTTAGCATAACTAGCATGATACGCTAATGGCCAGAGCTCAGATAGTGGAAGAGGTTCTGTGCGCTTGTGCAACTTTTGCAGCAGGTATTTAATTTACACTAGTATTTGTGTGCTAACTTTGTGGCGGTACTAACAGTAATATGCTTCCTGGGTAATTATGTGGGTTTTTTTTTTTACTTTCTGTCTTTTGTCAAGCGAAGACAGGAATATCTGGCTTCTTGGAAATATAGCTGCAGCTTGAAACACAGGTTAAAAAGTACTTTTTTAAATTTATCGTGCTGCAGATAGAAAACTTCGAGGAAACCATTTAAACATAACTTACTTTTCCAAAGGTCTCCATGTATTTTTCTACGAAATCGGACACTTAGATGAAGTAAACAAATTGAAGTGATCATGCAGTATGTACGTTATGCCGGTTGTTAAACCTCTATTTAACCTCAGGTGTTTTGGATGTTCCTTTAACTGCATTATTTAACGATTCAGTAAATACCTTATAAAATGAAAGGCATGAGCGAGCGGCGGATGTGCAGGCAGAAGCTAAAATACTTGGCACGGGAGGAAGAGAAAAGAGGTAGAGAAAGCTTCAGATGGCAAAGTGAAGAGGAAGCAACAGGCTGGTGTGAGAAGTGGGCCAGAGGAAGGAGAGCGCAGAGAAAGGCTGTGGGTGACATCAGGCTTGGACAGATGCTGCATGTGAGGTGGTGACGTGGTCCTTCAGGGCTTGAGTTAGCAATTTTATTTCAGGCTCCTTATCATCTGTCCTCCTGCGCTCCTAATGTTTTGTTTATGTTTTCCATCCCCCCCTCCTCCTTCTCCTTCCCCACATGTCCCCACCGTCCAACTCATCACCACTCTTCCCTTTATTCTACTCCCCGGCTCACCCCTCTGTGTCTTCATCCAAAACCGCAATTATACACCAGAGACCAGTTTTCTCCTTTTCATCTCTCATTCACTTTCCTCCTCCCTCCCTGTCGCCCACCGCCGCTCTGCTCGGCGGGGAACACCTCACCCTAAATCACCGTTCGCTGAGGTCGTCCTCTAACAGACATACAGACAGACGAGCAGAGGAGTGGAGCTCCACCCTGAACCTTTCATGATAGACTGATGTGCCAAATAACCGACCACGGCATGAAATTACTGCCACATCACCTGCAGCTGCAGCTGCAGCTCCACACCAAGGCCGGGGTGGATCTCTTTTTTTCAGATCATACCACTAAGATCCTCTTTGTCCCTCTGGAGCGCAAACACATCTCCACATAAACCCAGCCTGAACTTGATCTTGGGGCTGTGAACTGTCATGTGTTGATCCTGTGAGCAAATTGATTGCTGCCACCAAAAGGGCGTGACTGCACATGTGTGTTTGTTGTGCTTCTATTTTTCGGTGCCATTTCAGCATACCGCACAGCTGACGCCGGAGAATATGTCGATCCTAACAGGTTGCAGATGCAGAAGCACATGGAGGTGTCATCCGTCTACATGTGCACAGGCAGAGGATGCAGTGGCGGTGAGACGATGTCGACGATGGGTATCGGCTAAATCTCGTAAATCTTGCACGGAAACACACATTCATTTCTACTTTTGCATTGTTTGTTTTTTGTGCCATAAATCATCCCGCAGAGTCAAAACAAAAGCTGATGCCGAGCGTTCGCCAAGTTCGCTTGAGTCATCTCGTTGCGCAGACGAGGAACAGACAAGAGTTGTGAGCTGTTGCCTTGGCTGCATAATATCGCTGACACAGGTCTCGACAAAAACAAAAAAAAAGAAGTTCAGAGAAGAATTCAAATGTTTAATCGCTCAGAGTTCCGTGCGGTCGAGTGAGTCATGCAACCTGAATGACACAGAGATTTCCCACAGCAGACACGTACGATATCTCGACTGTCGGCTTTTATTCTAAACAGAACAAGAACCTCCTCGCCCCTAAATCACTCCTCACATGCGATACGTGGGGAGAGACGAAGGGCGCTTTGACTGATTGATAAATATAATAAATTGTGTGATGTTGTCACACATGCATGTGTCTCATTAGAACATATTACCCGTTCAGCTTTTAAGACCAGAGTCATGACAACACACGGCATTCAAAAGTAAAATGATCTAAGTTGGCTCTCGGCTGACATGTTTACCCAACACAGCTGTACAAATACATGTGCTGACATGCTTAAGTTCAGGCTTGCAAGTGTGGGAAAGTGAGAATAAGAGAGGAAAGATGCTGTTTCAGCAGTTTGTAAAGAGCGCCACCTAGTGAGCCATCAGAGGAGGCTTTCACAGAGTCGGTGAGCTGGGAGAAACACGGGGATGTGGGTTGAAATCCAGCAGATGGCGCTGTGGCACCTTCATGCTGTGAGTGCGTGAGTGTGCGGTCAGACTCTACAGGGGTTTTCCAGTTTCTGCATGAAACTGGAAGAATGATGTTTGAAAGGGAATGTGGGAGTAAATCTACCAGAAATAAGTTACTTATCTCTTGTATTTATAAAAAAAGAGAAGTTTGTGAGCAGTCATTTGATTCATGAGGCGTCTCAGTCTGAGGCGGAATACATGTGAATGCAACCTTTTTGTTTCACTTCACATCAGTGGTTGGATGTATTAACTCACTCAGGGGTCACCAGGGCACAATGAGCTGACTCCCACTCTGTAACCCACTCTGTAAAATGTCTATGGAAGATTTAACTATGTTACTATATTACTAACATACTATGGAAGACACCTAGATTTTGACACAGGAGTCCTGATAACTTAGTAATGAAACCGGACCCTCCTTAAGAGCATTATCATGTGAGTTGATTTTATAAATTAATTTGGCGAACACTCATCGAGCGCCACTATAAATAAATGAGCTATTCTTTGCACTTCTGGTTCTCTCGTCTAAAACTCAGTGGTTTGTTTGAATGGGTTTTCAGTCAGAGGGCTAAAATACGGTCTGTGGTGAACACAAGTTGATAAGTACTTTAACGTTTTGCTCGACCACATAAAATACATTTGTGAATACCTCAGGGTTGAATTATAAAGCGTTAACATGACTTTATAACGGCGGTTGCTAACTTGGATAAATGGTAAATGGACTTACATTTCTATTGCGCTTTTCCAATCTACTAACATCCAAGCGCTTTACACCACTTGTCACATTCACACACACATTCACACACTGATGGCAGAGGCCGCCATGCAAGGTGCCAACAAAAATGAGACTAGAGCCATCTCCTCACTGGTCCATCTTTAAAGGAGAACTGGAACTATAACTTTCAGACTTGAAGATTGATCCGTTTATAGTACGGTGGAATATAGCGTGGCAGGAAGCTTTGTGGTGTTCATACAACCATGATGTAGTTTGTTTAGAGCCTAACGGTACTTTTTTACATGTAGTGATTGCATTTACACCTCAAAAATCACATAGGGGCGCCCGCTCAGTAGGTAAAGCGGACGTCCCATGTACAGAGTCTTTGCTGCAGCGGCCCTGGATCTCCTGTCATCTCTGAAGCTGACCTATCAATAAAGGCCAAAGAAAATCTCATAAATGGTTTTCATCTGACAGGATTTTCTGGCAGAGCAAAACATCTAAATATCATAAGAGTACGTCATTCCTGCAGCACTCTACTAAAACTTGGAGATGTCGTTGTGGTGAACCACATTGTCTTGCTGCAAACCTTGAGCACACACTTTGCACATATATTGCAACCAGTTCAACCAATGACCCATCTTGTTTCAATACGTTTTGAAAGGCCTGAAAATATTAATTACTGCTGAAGGCATATTGTTCTTCTCCTTTCTGACTTTTCTAACTACTAATAATCTAAAAACCGCTTGAATTCAATTTGCAACAACTTGCTGGGAAAATGACCCTCAAGACGCAAACAACTGGTTTATCAGTTTCTCTGCCCGACTGATAAACCGATGGTTGTTATCTGGAGCTCTTTTATCAACCTCTTATTCACGGCCCGCCAGCTGCTGAGGGGCGGGGAGTCTGCTCATGATGCATGTTTGTGCATGTTCAAGTGGTTATTTGTGCGGCACAGCGATCTTCACAGTATACCACAGTGATCTTGACATCTCCAACCACAGTATCAAACAGGAAGCTGAGTCACAGATACAGCAATCCACTTCCTGTTTGTTCTCCACAGCAGTTTGCTGCCCTCACAACAGGTCAGAAAAGGGTATACATTTTGTTAAAAGAGTGAATAAAGCATTGACTTGGAGAGGGGGATGGAAAAATGTCTGCAGCTGCATAAGTACTGAGCTCACTTCACAGAAATCCCTCCACGTGATTATCTGGTTAGAGAGTAAAACCATTTCATTGTACGCTTATTGAATTGTACGACTGTAAAACTTCTAAAAGCTTTTTCAACAATCAGCGTTTTGGCTTTCACAAAAAACATCTTTGATCCTTTGTGCGTGCTCGAGTGTGGTCGGCCAATTCTTTTATGTGGTATTAAAGATAAATTTGGAAACGACATCTTATGCAAGTTAGATGGAAACTTGTGCAAAAAGTGTGTGTTCCTGTAACTTCATACAGTGATGAAAAATGTTAAGTGAAAGCCACCGTTTCACCTCGATGTCACTCTCCCGTCCTCCGTCCAACACGGCGCTCTGGCGGGTCATATCTGTCGTTAACACTCTCCCGCATTGGAGCACCTTCTAAGAGCGCTGTAGTGTAGCTTACAGCGCAGGGCACGTCAGCGAATCTCATTAGTGGCTGTGCAGGAGTTAAGTGGGAGCTTACACTACTGAATGCGTTCTTCAAGGTTGATTGGGGTCAACAAACGTCTTTTGCTGAGGTCAGGGTTATAAACTGATTGGAATCGCCGTTGAGGTTCTTCTTCGCCTTGACACGGCGCCATCAGTGCTTTAGATCTACGTCTGTGTCAAAGAGCGATGCGCTGGACAAAGCGAAATTCATGCACAGTAGCAGGAACATGACGGTCTGTCACTGCTTGCAGATGAATCATTACTTGCACTAATCTTGTTAGTGTAAGTTAACAACTTTCAACACTCATTGTGGGGCGACCAACATGAAGGAGTGGGAGTACAATTATCTCTACAAACTGCTATGGACCTGCTTCTGCTGATTCTGATAAGGAAACAAGACACACATACACAAGACAGATAAGAATGGCGGGTTCCAAACTTAAGATAAAACCAAAAGCGATGAGTTCAAGGATTAGAGCTCCCTAACAATAAAATCTTTTAGATTATGCTACACGCACAAAAAGGAAATTATTGCAAAGTAGAAAGCTTTTTTATTTTTTTCAGTCAGACAGAAGGTAAAGCTGTCAGTCGTTTCTTAAGGTGCAGTACTTAGAAACGACAGATGCCCAGTACAAACGTTAGAACTGTTTGTGCTGCCACCAGGTTTTAAGGAAGCTCAGCAAACAACGTTGCCGCTTTTTTTAACCTACAAGCCAACAGCAACCTGGTGAAGATGTTCAAGTTTCTTTTTCTCTCCATAAAGCAGCCGTCCGTTTTTCCAATTACTGTTCATGCATA
Organism: Diplodus sargus; assembly: GCA_903131615.1. Classification (NCBI taxonomy): domain Eukaryota; kingdom Metazoa; phylum Chordata; class Actinopteri; order Spariformes; family Sparidae; genus Diplodus; species Diplodus sargus. The sequence continues at coordinate 9,140,804 of CAEMYA010000010.1, forward strand.
TCAATCAACACTAATGCTAAATGCTAATATGTGCAGTGAAGCATCAAATTTGGCATAGAACAGAACCAACAAACGTTCGTTGCTACATCCTTTTGTGACATATTGACTGTATAAAACACACACAAAAAAATATTAGCTTGTCTTTACCATTAAATCGTTAGCTCACGTTAACTGAGGCTAGCTAAGGATAGCTAGGCTAAAGATTTGTTTGTATCTGTCCAAGGCAGAACTAAATACTGTATGAATTATAATGAATTACTTCCTTGTTAGAAACTGTCACAATATCTCACTTCTGGATTATTAACACGATATTGGCATGTGTGTATTATTACACAATACCAATATTTGATGTGTAAATATCACAATTATCGTAAATATCGTAAATATTGGTATATCACAGCACCACTAAGCTCCACCAATTTGAACAATAACTAAATCTTTTTTCTTTTATCAATTCTAAAAGACTTTCATTCACTCTCTGGTCTACAACAATAGAAAAAGTCAAACGAAGTTTGGTCAGCATGGAGTCGAGGAGAGATTTCCTCCCCTAGTAACAGAGATAACGACGAAAGCATAAAAATAGAAAGAGGTGTTAAGGGGGTGAAGACAGAAAGGGAAAAGAACAAGACAGCGGAAGCACGTCCGGCTAACGGGCTCACTGTAATCTCTTAATGAACTTCCACTTGTAGGAATAGTGAAAAAGGGTTTGGAAAATAGGATGAGCAGAAAAAGGAAAAGTGTATGGGATGAAGGTGGCAAAGGGGATACTTTGGACCTGATCAGAAACCAGGTGATGGGTCGTTGAAAGGGTGCGTTGACCCAGCCCGTCTTGTCGAAGACTTGTCGAATAAGCTCTCGGTCTCATTTACGATGTAGAGAAATGTCTTCACATAAAATTTACAAAAAGTTGACACAGAACTGAGCAGTATCAATTACACAAAGAGGAAGTTGGCACATAACCACACACACGATAGCCGTACAGCACACACACTGACATGGACACACACAGACACAATACACGCATGTGAAGATGCACGTATACACGCACAAAAGTGCTTTTCCACATTTGGCTGCATGACAAGGGGTCCGTCTGAAATCCCCTCGTCAATCCTCTGATGTCGTCAGACATCGGAAACCAAGCCGGTGTCATCCACTTGACGAGTCAGAGGTCAGGTAAGTCGCTGCTTCATGGTAAGCATCTCCAGCAACTAAGCCTGACATTGAGCCAGTTGGTGAATGGAGAAAGCACTGAGTGTGACTGGCCTGCTGTCATGTCTCAACCTGAACAGCTACGCTGCCTTTAAGCTGGATGTGGTCTGTAGCTCAGTTCGTGGAAAGTTTCAGTTTCGGCCTTGCGCTGAAGTCTATTGTCACTTTCATTTTCCTTTAACTTGACCTTTATTTACCTTTACTTAACACGTATCGTTGCTACTAGCGGCTGCTCTGGACATTGTTTACCCAGCGAGACTGAGACAAGAAGCAAGAAGTGAAAACAGCTCCCACACACTTCACTGAGTATACAAATACCACTGACACAAAAATAAGTTACAGAAATCTTGACCTAAATACCTCATTTCATACTCTGAAATGACACAGTTTATGCAGTGGGAAGCATGTGATCTATACAGTACGCTTTTATGACTCATGTGCATGACTGATTCAGGGTCTGCTTTTAGCCGAGTATGCGAGCATGTAAAGAGTGTGTCTTGACACGCTCTACAAATACAATATGGAAGAATTAGAGCAAATAGGGGAAGTGTTTTATCAGAGTAACTGCTAACTGCTGCTGACTGTATTCTGTTTATACACATGTGACTGTTACTGGTTAGTTTGTTAGCTCAGTTAGCCGTGCAGCTAACCGGACCACCAGGGTGTGTTGGTGCTCACACCGTCAGCACAGGAGCTCGGGACAGCTGAGAGAAAGAGGTTTAGCAGATTTCTCTGCAACGTAGCACATAGATGTCTGTGACACAACGTCAAAACTGTTTCTTTACATTCTGTTGATGATTTTATTTAACTTTTGAATGTTTTAAACTAAAATATTTACATTTTGCACCTTTAGAAATAAACAGTAATAAAAAAAAGTTAAATCATTATCATGTGTCTTATCAGTTTATGTCCCAACAAACATCTGCATATTTCATAAAGTATGCTGCATGTTGAAATGTGGAAGTTTAGGTCGGTGACTCCACCAGAGTGTGAACACATGCTGTGTCACAGTCTTGCATTGCTGAAAAACTCACTGATTACAAACACAACTTTTTACCGAGTGCTTCCCCAATTTTTTTTTATTTTTATGATCTATGCACAAAGCAGTATACGCATGAGTCTCTGTGTCTGTTGCGCGTCGGTGTGAATGTGTGTGTGTCACTGCACATAGAGGGTAATCTGCAGTAAGCTGGTTTATGGGCTCGTCTGTAGTGACGCAGATATAAGCGCAGAGCTCGGCGCTGATAGATTCTCCATGACAACCTGCACAGGCTATGTGGCCCACAGCCTACATATAGATCTAATCTTGTTCATTGCAAACAAATCTTTCTGAGTAGTTCACTAATGTTACGTTGGACAGACAGACAGTGCAGCCACGCGTTACGGACGTTTTCTGCACATTTGTGTCAAGTTTGTAAAGTATCTGTAGATTGAGGAGGTGCAGCAGGGGCCAAATGATGATGGGTGAGAAACCACCTCTAGAGGGCGTTGGGTGTGTGCGCATACCCAGCCTCACCTGCGAGTGATCAGACTCCTGTGCAACAGTAATATAAGAGCAAAGTGGTCTAGATTTATGGAGCTGTCATCCGGAGTGAATAATAACAGACAGAACCTGCTTTGCATATGTAATTTTACACTCAGTAATGATGGAAAGGGTGCAGTTGTGGTCGTCTGACCAGTTACCAGATAAAAGTCCCATCACTTAAAGCATTTCGAAATTATTACATGTTACGAGAAGCTGCACAGATGACTGGGTGACTTTATCCTCAATGACATGATCAAACTGGTCAATGAAGGACAAGTGCTGAGTGGCTGCCTCATTGTTTTGTTTTTTTTGTTGTTGTTTTTTAAAGAGGTGAACGAGTGGAGAACTATCGACAAAGTCTGAGAGAGTTTTTGATGAGGGGTCAGCGTCCTGTCTGCCTCCTCGTCTCTCGATACGCCCCCTTCTCCAGACACGCCTCGGTGTCCGGGCTCGCAGCTACTACAGGAAGCGGCGGCGGCTATTAGTAGGTGTGGGCTGTCAATCAAACCGACCCGCCCCGACGGCTCGCAGACGGGAAGCACACTGATCACAACTTCTCCAGCAGCTGTGGAGCGGGACCTCTGTGGCATCACGCAGTATCAGCGAGCGACAAACGTCCAAAATGTGAAGGAAAAGCAGCCATACACCACTTTCTGAAAGTAGGTGTTCACCCGGAGAAGCGTTGCGGTCTTTGAGCGGTGCGTAAAGTTGCTGTTACGCGGCAGGGGACGCGCGATATTCTGTGCGTAAAAGTGCGTCGAGGAGAAGAGAAGTAAAACTTTTTGCGGTGGACGAAACGTTCAGTCGGATGCGATGGATGCGTCAGTGAGCCACTGGGACGTAATGAAAAGCTGACACTGCGAGGAAAAAGAATCGTTTCGAGTTTTTCACAGTTGGTGTCCGCTTGCCAAAGTTTTGGGAAAGCGCCGGAGCGGAGCGCGCAGCGGGGCAGCAGATGCTGGACAGTGACTAAGCCGTACGCCTGGAAAGCTCATGAATTGAACTTGTCTGGACTGCAGACTTTATGTAAGAAGTAGGACAAGCGCAACACCGCCCAGCTCGTTCTTTCCGTCATGCGTAGAGACGCGCTGTCGCCCAGCACCTCGCTGTTATGATAGACACCAGCTCTGAGCGCTCAATTCTCCAGAAAGTCGCAGCTAACCGATGCCACAACTCCAGCGGGAGTTAGTGGAAAGTTTTAGTCGTTTACATCCTTTTGTCTACCTCTTCTCAACATGGACGAGAGCGTCGAGTGCGGCGCGGCTGACGGCTGCTCGGACGGGGAGAGCGTCAGCCTGAGCGTGCTCAACTGGGAGCAAGTGCAGCGGCTGGACACCATCCTCACCGGCTCCATCCCCATCCACGGCCGCTGGAGCTTCCCCACGCTGGAGGTGAAGCCGCGGGACATCGTCAAGGTGGTCCGGAGCCGCATGGAGGAGAAGCGGATACATGTCCGGGAGGTGCGGCTGAACGGCTCCGCGGCCAGCTACGTCCTGCACGAGGACAGCGGACTGGGCTGGAAGGACCTGGACTTGATATTCTGCGCCGACCTGAAAGGAGAGATGGAGTTCCAGATAGTGAAAGACATTGTCCTGGACTCTCTTCTGGACTTCTTGCCGGAGGGGGTGAACAAGGAGAAGATCACACCAGTGACCTTAAAGGTAATTTATTATAGAATTTATATTTTGCAAAGCAGAATTTACACTTTGTCTCAAACTTTCCATCTCACTTGTCTTCTCCTCGCGCTTCATTACGCACCGCACACTGCAGAACTGTTGGTTCTCCACTCGACCCACACATGTGATTGCATTAAATGCACATTATTATTTTTCTTTTTACTACAATAATAAGATTGAGGTCGGCCCTGTTTTGACACAGCCAGCGCACATATATAAGCCTTCAAATACTAAAAAAGGTTTCTTTCCAATTCAAAGAGGATTCAGTCTAATCCAATTGGAGACGGATCCACATTAATAAGTCGGCCCTCAGTTACCTGGATACCAAGGACTAGCCAGGCCACTAATGGCCCACCAACAGATGTGATCAGCAAAACATCACGACTAAACCGACCAGATCCAGATTTTTATCTGCTGCAAATGGCATTAATGCCCGTGTGTTGAAGCCTGCAGGAACACAAGACCGACCAGCAGTAAGACAGGATCAGTGATAAGTGTGTGATGAGCAGCTGTAATGCGTTGGGTTTTTTAACAGTAAGATTTTAAAAAAGAGGCACTGGAGCTTCAGCTGACATTATATTACTGCTGTCAGAGGAGGAGGAGGTTGTTAGACAGAGAGGAGGCAGCAGGCCTCTGTGAGATGGAAACACAAATGACAAATATTCTTCTGAAATTCTGGACCTCTTTGGCATATTTATTTCAACCAATCATGTGGCAGTGCATTTATAAATTAAAGGTGCAGTATGTAGTTTTGTGAAGAATTTTTAAGATCTTCAGTGACTGATTTTTTAAAACTTTGTATGCCGGACAAACTCTTCGTTTTCATGACTGATTTAACTGAATCAACAGACCTTGATGGACAACTGAGTTTCATGCTGTTTTACTTTGTTTATATGTGGCGGACCCTGCCACCTTTCCAGCTTCAAACAGTGTTCTGGGCAACAGCCTGTTCATTCAGTTATGGATAAAATAAATATGTCTGAGTTTGTATTTTTATTAACAATAATATTAAAATTCTGACTTTGAATTTCTTCTCCAGAACTAGATACTGCTCCTTTTTTAAATATAAAAGAAAACATAGCCAAAGGTAACATTACTCTTTATATTGGAACAAATGTTTTTATGATGGTTAACTATATGAATGTGTGAATACTTGTATGCACCTATTAACTCCAACGTCTTCAACTTATTGACTTCATATTTCAGCCGTTTCAGGCTTAAAGGTGCAATATGTCTAATTCATTCTCCAGACAAATGGGGGGCGGCGTATCACCTGAGTAACCGCTAACTGCTGCTAACTGTAGCTGCCTTCAACTACTGCAGTAAGCTCATTTGCCTGTGCAGCTAACGGTCAATTACCTGGATTCTGTTGATAATTTTAGCTATGCTGTAGGCGTCCTCGTTTTAGCTAACTTCCTGTCCGTTATGTAGTTGGCAATCCCCTCCCTCCTCTCTACGTCACCACATGAAGGCACACAGGAGGCTCCTCCTCTCTGCCAGTTCAGGAACAGACAGGACCGCCTCTTTATGAAGTTCTCTGTCCTGATTGGATAAAGTGGGCATACCGGAAAATGTCTTTTCTACTTTTCTGCATGAGTGAGGCGAGAGACATGTGTTGCTGACCAAACACTTAATGTTTCACTTGTGTATTCTTTAGGAGGCCTACGTGCAAAAGATGGTGAAGGTGTGCAACGACTCGGACCGCTGGAGTCTCATCTCCCTCTCCAACAACCGCGGCAAAAACGTGGAGCTGAAGTTCGTGGACTCTCTCCGGCGGCAGTTCGAGTTCAGCGTGGACTCCTTCCAGATCCGCTTGGACTCTCTCCTCCTCTTCTACGAGTGCTCTGAGCACCCTATGGCTGCCACTTTCCACCCCACGATCCTCGGGGAGAGCGTCTACGGCGACTTCCCCACCGCTCTCGATCACCTGCGCAGGCGCCTCATCTGCACGAGGAGCCCCGAGGAGATCCGCGGCGGTGGTCTGCTGAAGTACTGCCACCTGCTGGTGCGCGGCTTCCGCGCAGCATCGGGCACCGAGATGAAGCTGCTGCAGCGTTACATGTGCTCGCGCTTCTTCATAGACTTTCCTGACGTGAGCGAGCAGAGGAGGAAGCTGGAGTCGTACCTGCAGAACCACTTCGTAGACCTGGAGGACAGGAAGTATGACTATCTGGCCACGCTGTACGAGGTGGTGCAGGAGAGCACCGTGTGCCTGATGGGCCACGAGAGGCGGCAGACTCTCAGCCTCATCTCCTCGCTGGCACTGCGGGTCCTGGCTGAGCAGAACGCCATCCCAAACGCCGCCAACGTCACCTGCTTCTACCAGCCGGCTCCATATGTCTCGGATGGCAACTTCAGCAACTATTACGTGGCGCAGGTTCAGCCGGTCTACCCCTGTCCTCCCTCACCTCCTCAGCATTACCTTCCTCCTACGCAACATCCCATGTACGGCACCTGGTTGCCCTGTAACTAAACTCATGTGCTTTCATGCACCTCGGCCTAACAGGTGGAACTCAGACCTCCTTAAAACGGGATGAGTGATGATCTTTTTTATCTCTTCCTTGAGATTGTAAATTGAGGGAAATGAGAGACAGAAAGCCAGGAGGCAAAACTAAACAAAGAGATAAAAGAAGAGAATAAAGGAAGGAGGGGGAAATGAGGACAAGGAAGCTGGATGGAGGCAACAGGCCAGAGGAAGGCTTTTCCCCTGGGTAGATTGCCACAGCGGGAGGAGCTGAGCACACAGGGCGAGAAGCCAACGAGAGAGGCTGACCCATCAGTTGTAGGGTTCTCTCATCGGCGCTTAGGCTGATTTGTTGGACCGAAACCAGTAGGACACGCTGATATCCCATGTCTGTTACGAGTTACAGCCCACAAAGACTCACTTTTCGAATGACGAACATGTATAACATTCACTCAAAAAACCCAGAATAGACATACAGCCACAGACAGTAAACGGAGGACACACGTGAAAGATGTTGATTCATGGTCGCAGTCGCAACCCTCTGACCATTTGCACTGTGTGTGCGTGTGTGTGCGTGCGTGTGCGTGTGCGCGCGTGTGTGTGTGTGTGTGTGTGTATGAGCTCGTACGCAGGACTCCTTTTCAACAGACAATGCAAAATGAGGAACTGGATACTTGTTTACAAATCCAAAGATCTACTTTGATACTCAACTTTATCCAAATTCTGAGAGAGGGTCAAAAAACAAAGAAGAAACAACAAAACAATGCATGCTTTATTTCTGTACAGGAATAATTTTAAGTGCCTAGATGAAACCTAAAAGGGAAAGAGATATTTTTGTGATTCTGTATCGTTAGAGAACTGTCGAGCTGTTTAATTGACCTTTTTCGCGGAGATGATGGATTACTGATGTACCGTGGAGCAGAGAGTAAGGTCTCTAACACTGAGGGAGGTTTTTGGACCAACTTTCTTACAATGTTTAGTCAAAGACTCTGCTCTTATCTGCAGTCATGCTGGACAAGCACACATCCTGATTACCAAAGGGGAAGCAACAACATAATCTCATCATCTGTGCAGAGAGAGAGGGGGGGAGGTTGTAATCGAAAATGCTTATAAGGGCTAAATAGATGGACGTTTTCTGATAAATGTACAGAGAAAGAAAGAGGTTTGGCAGCGAAAGGGCAAATAAGAAAGCGCATAGAGCGCTCTTATCTGCATTTTTTATTAGATTGCAAAATAGAGTGGACCAGTGCACAGCCTGTTACCAAAGAGCCATTCCTCACAGAGAGGAGTTAATCTATTCATGTGTGGAGGATGACATGCTACGAAATGAAATCTGTTTGGATATGTAAACACTATGCCCATAATTCATTTAAAATCACATGTCATCCTTTATCAGAATGCATTCAGGCTACAACTGAAATGGCTATTAATTAAATGTACATCTCGAGCCTCTTTAAAGGTTCCCTGTGGAGTTTTCTTGAAAACAAACAAAAGTTATATTTACGTTTAGATAACATTCCTGTGTAGATCCTTCATTCTTTTAAATGATCCATGTTTGCTTGTTGTTTTTTTAAAGGAAACCGATTAAGCTTTTTCATTCTTTTACTTTCCTTCCGTGTGTTTTATTGGTTCTTGTGCATGTAAAAGATCTTGGAAGTCCACAGCAAAAGCAGCTCATCTCTCCCGCAAAAAAACGCTGCACCCGAACACCTCCTCAGTAGCCTTTAATTCCGTGACTTAGTGACATCACACTATGTCAAGGGGTCACACATTTGCGTAAGTTACTCTAGCGGCTTAAAGAGACAGGAGCTAAAACAGAGCGTTTCAGACAAAATCTCCACAGGGTACCTTTTAAGAATCAAATACATGTAAAGCAGATATGCAATTAGTTTTAAATGCATTTTGAGATAGAGACACTTAAATTACACTGGCATACTACTGGTTAGAGTCAGAGAGCCAGCAGAGGAGAATATGTTCAAGCCTCAAAGATGATGTAAGCTCATTAAATGTTGGCCGATGTACATTTCATCTCCTCGTTTATGGAAAAGAGTCAAAGTGTGGGGCATGAGGTAATTCTGGGCTGCACAAGCAGATGACAGCTGTCGACATTTGCATCTCCTAGCACGGAAAAGCACCGAACAAAAGTGCAAAAAATAAAGACTAGTACAGATAAATACAACCGCATGGATATCTGAACAACAATAACAAGTGTTTTTGTGATAACAGGTGTACTTTTTCAGCTTCACGAGCGCACGAGACTCTCAAACATGTCAGATCTCCTATTTTTCTATCAATCTCTATTTTTGTACAGTTTGTGTTCGGCTGATGTAGCAGGCAGATTTAAAAGCTGTGTCGTTGAGTCTATTCTGTGATGTGTGCGAATTTGTGTTTTACTTTTGGCTGATGGAGAGAGAGAGAGAGAGCGAGAGTCGGACGCGGTGGCTACGCTGAGATGCAGATTTAACTTGTGTTCAGTAACATGTATGTGTGCTCGGAGCTGTTTCATATGAGTTTCTGTTGCTGCAAAGAGATTGTTTCACTGTTCTTCAAGTGTTTTTAAACTGCTGTCCTGTTTGGACATGAAAATAATGATCTGATAATTCTGTTCAAGTTGACCGACTTGAGAATAATAATAATAAAAAAAAAAAGATCATGACACAAGAGTTGTTCAGTTGAATTTTTTTGGTCACTCATCACACACACTACAAGCTGCTATCAAAATATGCAAGACGTTGCATAGACATTTAAGGTCACTGACCCGGGGCCAAGGTATCTCAGGTAAACGGGCTCTGGCTTTTAGATTCGGTGCCCAATCTCTGATGGAGGAATCCTCATCCGGTCAATGTCCTGAGGTGCCCGCAAATGCCCCGCAGGCACCACCGCCGCTGCCAGCAAGTGACAGCTGAATGTGAAGGATTTCCCCACCAAGAGACGTCACGGCGGGCGTCAGCCAGACGTCAGCAGCCGTCATCACGCCGTTTGCCAGGCCTCATTAGGTGCGAGTACGTTTGCGACAGCAGGTAGATTTCGTGTATACGCACAAGCCTTACTACCAGCAGAGCCTTGGGCTCCAGGGACACATTGTAACTGACTGAGTAGATTGGCTCCAGGTCTGCATCCCTCTAATGCCTGGAGGCCTCAGCCTCCAGATGTCACTTTCCCTGCTGACACTGGGAAAAATATTTCACTCAGTCTCTCTTTCATGTTGTTCATGACTTTGATATTTTTCTTTCTTCTGACTGTTTCTCTGTCTCCTTTTTTCAACTCTTCTTAATCTTTGACTTTACCTTATTCATTTGACTGATATTTTAGTAGCTGTATGCACGCTTAATGTCTGATGCATCTGTTCAGAGCACTGCCTTTTCCCCTCGTATCTGCCTGCGTGGACTTCGATGAGCTATGGAGAGGAGCGCAGCCCCAATGTTATCCCCTGTTAAGAGGGAGAGAGTGGACGCTAAATATAGGCCCCCCTCTCAGCCACTGTAAGGACATTAGCCCATCGGCAGAAAGCTGATTAGCCTCCCTCCATAAGCATGTGTTCAGTGCTCTGGTGTGGTTACTGCCGAGAGATTTGCCGGCTATTGTACTGTAACACATACCTCCCCCTTCTCCCGCCGCCTTTTAGGTCACTCTCGCTGGAAGGGACAGAAAAAAACATTCAGTCCACTTCCTTATCAAGGGCTTAAAGGGAACTGAGAACAAGAGATTGAGGCATTTGGTGTGTTGCACAACATGGAAAGAACTAACCCAGAAACACAAGGCTTCTTAGGAAGTGTGTTAATATGATGCGTCTAAGCAGTGGAGAGTTTTGGCAGGTGGACTGAGCTGAGGAATTGTGTCCGGCAGTTTTCTGAGAGGGTCACGGATTAAAAAAAGGGGAAACATTACTGCACATTTAGATCTCTTTTCTTCGTATCTAGCATAGCTCAGTGTTTATGAGTTTTGTGCTGGCAGGGATATTTTGCTATCTGTTCCCCATTGTTTCCAGAATCAGCTGTATAAACATAGACATGTCTACAGACAGTTCTGAAAAGTAAAGCCAATGTGGAAGTGCCTTAAACCTGCATTTTTGTCTGATGGTCAGCAGGGGGCGACTACACTGGTTTCAAAGAGAGGATGGACTCTAAGCTTATGAGAAAACAACCCTACTTCTCACTTTATTTATTACCTTCGTTAAAGGTTTCCTATCACGTTTATGGTGTCGATCACTGGTTTCAAGTCTTCTTCAAGTCCTCAGGTTCTCCGTCAGATCCAATCAGAATATCCCCAGCTTCATACTCTTGTCCAAATATGGCTGGTTCTAGCTACGACAATGCCAAACTCGAGTCTTCAAAAGGATAGCCCAAAAACCAAGGGGTTATGATACACGCTTTGTTTCCGGTATTCATGCTAAGCTAAGCTTACCGCTTGTTGACTCTCGCTTTATATTACCGTCGAAAGAAAAAGTGCTACCAGTCTCCTCATCTGACTCAACAAGACAGCTGAAGCGTATTAAACAAATAATTTAAAAAGGTCTTTATTAACTCAATATTTGTACGGGACTGTACATGTGAGGCAGAAAAACAGTGGGAATCCCACATCTGTTTAGAAACTCCGAGCTGTGGCCCGCCTTCAAAAATAAGTTTTATGTTTTGAAGAATACCTCGGCAGTGACTTGAAGGCAAGCCATCAGAGAAATACGAAGAAAAAGATTCCTTTGTGATTTATCTGTCATCTGATTTAGTAAAGCGCTGACAGGTTTGTTCACTACAGATCTGGTTGTTTCTTCAGAAGATATTTTATCTACTGCCGCACTGTTTTGTTTTATTACTTTATAGGCATTGCTTAGGGGAAACACATACATAGATGCTTTGATATGTCTACATTGTGCGGGAGGCTCTGTCGAGTTGAGGTCAAATATTATATCCTACATGATACATAATCACATTTGTAAGGGCCAACGAGAAGAGGCTTATCTATAATCTAACATAAGACAGATGGGGTGTGAGATCTGAGGGAGGTGTGGTGTGAAAAACAAGTGGGCTGAAGTGTCACTGTGGACCACAAAAGGAAGCTCAGTCAAATTTGAAGTCACTCTTGACTCGCTGTCTTCAGCTTTTCTCATAGATAGGACTACTACAGAGTTGTTTCCGAGTACGGCCCGTGTAAAACCACTGAAGTTTTAATGAACAGTATTTCCTCCCTCACTGTTACACTCTCAGGCTCTCGTCTGGGTATTTTTCACAGGCAGAGGTCAGATGGAGTCGCACCATGGTTGCCATCTTTAATCGATTTAGGCTTCCCAACAACAGGAAATGAATAACACCAAAAGGTCATTTAGCAGCTTGTAAAAGAAGGAATTATGGGTGTAGCGCTGACAAGAGTTTTTTCCGCAAAAAGACTTGTGGAGTACATGAAGACAACTTCATTTAGATGAACTCATTTAGAAAGCAGCACATGCGCAGCTTCTAACACAGAAACCCAGTCAAATAATAGTATGTTTTACTGGGCATTATAAAATAATATAAAAACCACGGAGTGACACAGGAATGGATCGCATGTGAGGAAGCGCATCTAGACATGCAAACACACTCACACACACTCAGGTCCAGGGGGAGTTACGTTGGACATGAACCAGTTGGAGCAGCAGCAGGGCCAAGAGTCCATCCAGCTCAAGCTCAGCCAGGGTCAGAGGCCAGCTTGTAAATCAAACAACGGCAGGACGAGACTGTGAGAAACAAAGATGTGTGTCTGTCCGTGAGTGAGATGGAGGAGGAAAAAAAGAAAAGAAGTGTGTGTGGGCACGCATGTCTGCTTTTTGTGTATTTGTGCCGTCTGTGTATTTGTGTTGAAGGAAGACTTGAGTAAGCGTCTAGTTTTTCAGTGTGAGATATCTGTAGACGATGTTGCCTCTACAGATTATGAGTAGCAGCCATAAGCAAAACCTAATCCTCTTGATTATTGGGCAGCACAATAATAATAATTCATACTTGGGGAAGAAACCAATCGCCGGGAGAGTTTTCGGTGACATCACATGCGGAACAACTGGCTAGCTGTAGAAATAAATCAGATTCATCCCTATCTTAAGTGTTTAGGCCTGGCAGTGTAAATAGCTTGGCCAGCTGGACCAGGGCCGGCGCTGGAGCACAGATCTGGGTTTTGTTTTTTTGTTTTTTTTGCAGTGCAGAAACCAGATGCTAATAGAGAGGGAGGGACGCAAAGCAGCAAAAATGATTAGCATGTTTTTACAATAAGAACAGGTGTCAGTGATAACAATTCCACAGTTGCACAGTTTTATGTTGAATTAAATTGAGCTCAACTCACTTCTCTGATACCACTTCATAATAAGTCCCCGTTTAACAAGAGAGGCTGGAGTCATGCTAGCAGCTCTGTGAGGCCACTTAGCCACAGTTGTAGCTCAAGTGTAGCTTCAGTATGCTAAAATGCTCACAATGAAATGCAGACATGCTGATGCTAAGCAGATTACCTTTATTGTATTTTGTTCCCCATCTTTTTTGCTAAAGATCCTGCGATATTTAAAAACCACACAACAATAATCCATCTGGTATCGTAGCTGTCCACATATTTTAGTCCGGACAAAATTAGTGGACCGACAGATTAACATTGTCATCCACGGAACCATGCAGCTAGCAATAATAAATATCTTTTAATAAATCAGTTAGAGGCCGTTACTAAGGAGATGTTTGGGGTTGCCGAGTAGTGAAACTTTCTGTTAGTATTAATACTCTGTATATTTGGTTATAATGCAGCTATGGAAAAAACATTAGTGAATGGTTTAATGAAGCAATCTGTTCTAAATCATCTGTTAATCTGTTGATAAATAAACAAATAACAAATTCTTTCAAACAATCATATATAAATATATGTACATATATACATTTAGGAAACAAACTGTTCATAAATAGTTCTTACAATAGCCTAATTCCATAACGAGCCAGCTGGGGGGCAACTACCAGTTATAAAGCTGTTTTCATTAATAGCTTCTTAAAAAGAAATTAGTTAATAGTTTCATAACCATATATGAAGCCATTAGTTTAAACTCTTCTTAACAGGTTGGCTACCTTATTAGCAGGTGGTACCAGTTTTTCAAATGAGACTTTTCCTGACTGCCGGAGTCTCAGAGATGGTTCTATGTGACCACATCAATGTCCTCACAATTCTCTTTTTTACTACCAGCCATGAGAGTCTGGTCTCCTCGTCCTCGCAAAATAACATCTGGTGCATTGCTCTTCAACACACACACACACACACACACACACACACACACACACACACACACACACACACACACACACACACACACTTAAGTAGCACTTAGCTTGCACACAGTCAGAGTGAGAGGCCAAGAAAAGACAAAGCGTAATGCAAGTACAAAGACGGGACGGACCCTTGAATTGACACATTCTGTGTTAAAGCATCACAGGCATATTTCTACTTAAGCGCGCATGATGAAAATTCTGGCTGCAAAACACGCTAAGAGTGCAAAGAGTCAGCAATAACACTTGCTTCAAATATTCACGGAAAGCCATTATTAATCATCATCATGATTATAGTAAATGTCAAAACACTTTCGCTTTCATCAGCGGTGCAGTCAGGCTTATCGTTTCATATCTTTTGACCGTTCCCCAGATTTCAGTCATTAAAACATTTGAGAAAATGATTCCCGTCAGGCTAACTGCAGTATACACTTGGGTCTCAAAGTGCACTTAAATTTACGAAAAATAAATGTGTTTGCAATCATCGAACATTATGACGCTGCTTTAGTTTATGTTTGGATTTGGAGTCAGGATTCAAGGTATAATCACAATTAGGACTAAAGTTTGAAATTGGTCACAAAGCAAAATTAACATTGTCAGTGAAAGCCCTCACTTGTATAATGAGTCAAAGATGTGTGTTGTTGTGTGTGTGGATGCACACACGGCATTGTGCACACATCTGCCTGTTTACAGACCCGAGGAGGTACTGAAAAAACTGTGATGGATTTGGCCCAGATGGTGAGGCAGCAGAAATGAAGAGCAAGCCTTAGAAAAGATCTGTTTGTTTAAACTCTAACCACGGTTACCTGGATGTGTGTGTGTGTGTGTGTGTGTGTGTGTTGATGTGTTGTGGGATTTAAGATCACATAATAATCCATGTTAAAAAAACAAACAAATGAAAAACACTTTCTAGGGAACACATCTTGTAGTTGTTTGCTGCATTGCTTAACTTAAAAAGGCATCAAAGTGGAAAAATTAAACAATTAAAAGAGGAAATAACTGGTTTTCAGCTGTGTCAGTTTGTCACCAACATTACACATAAACTTCTCAACAGATTTCCTCGAAACTTGGATGCAGGATGAGTCTCTGCCCACAACAGACCCCATGAAATTTCAGTGTGGATCAGAGAAAAAGGTTTTTTTCAGACAGGGCAAGCTTTTTTGGTAATTTCTCAAGGAATAATACATGACGACATAAAAAACCAAGTGTTTTTAGGCTTCTGGTATCTATGTGTGAGTACAAATTGATGCAGATAAAGGGGACTGTTTGGCCTTGGCAGAGGTATGCGCTCTACTGTGTGGTATTCTTTTAATAGCACTTTATATAAAGGTGTTGTTGATAACATTCAGCCAGTAAAGGTTAAATTCCAGACCACCACTGTTGCTTGAATCACCTGCCCATTCAAGTGGTTGCCAGTTTGCTGTGCTAGCTAAAGTTGCTAAAAATAGCTAGCTAGCGTTACGGCAGTACAGGGCGGCATACTGTAGATCTCGACCATTCTTACGTTTTTTTTCCACAAACCAACACTCTTGCTGACGAAACAAAGATACCACATGATAACAACAGTGTTACTATTGTATAACATTGTTAGAAACTGAAACCGACAGAATTCTTACACAAACGTAAAACATTAAATATTTTGGGCCTGACAACATTTTTTAAATAATAAAATCACAATCATAATAATGTTTTCAAAGGAAAGCGATGCTTTGATTCTGCACCTTTCTACAAGCTGTGTTACTTTTAAAAAGGTGCTCAAAATTGAACTTTAAAAATGGTTCTCTGAATGACTTCTCTATAAGCGACAGCGACAGTCCAGAAACACTGACTTGCACTTTCCTCCTTCAATGAAATAACGGTTATCTGTAATGGGGCATTTATTTTCAGCACAGATAGCCGCTAAAGGGTTCATTTGGAGCTAAATTTAAATCACCAAGGTGCTAATTTGTGTGGGTCTCTGTTTGTGTGCCTCTGTCTCGCTGTTTTGATGTGTGCGTGTATCCGTCTATAAACGTGTGTTTATGGCTCCGTGTGCGTCTGAGGCGCAGAGATGCCAGTTATGCGACTCACATCCTGGATAAAAAGCGTTACTGCTTTTCTTCTCGTCTCCGTCCCTGCCTCCTGTGAACACGCCTGGTCTTACCTGCTGTAATGATAGTCATTATCACATTGTAATAGCAAACACACCTGCCAGCTCGCTGCTCGTGCCAAAAACACACCTGTATGTGGTTAAGTATAACTTTGTCGCTATATGGGGAAGCGGAAAGTTATAACTGGTCTCCAGAAACGACCGTGGGCAAGTTTAGAATTCAGTTTTATAGCGTCATATATCATCAGTTCTACACATCTCTACCGTATTGATAATTTATGTGCCATCACTTCCTGAAGGCTCCCTTAAAATGAAATGTTTTTCCCTCTTCACAGTGGAAAAAAGCCTTTAGAGGGAGAAAATGTTTTACTGGCTGCTGAAGGACTCTTTTGTAATTAATCACAGAAACTGTCTTACTCACAACAGCTTGTCTCCAAACAGCGACCCGGGCAAATGTTCTCGAGGAGTTACGCGTTATTAATGCTGCCGGTCAGAAAAACATGAGCAGACTGTGCTCAGTCTGCAGACTCTGGGTTTGTTGGTTCCAGCTTGACAGTAATGTTCCCAGCCAGATGAAAAGCAAAACAAGCTCATCCAAAGCTCCACAAGTTTGACGTAGCTGCTCATTTCTCATCGAGGCGACACTTTAACGACACAGAAACCAAATGCCAGCCTGCTCTAATCGGACAAGTTACTGTCATTTATAAATGAATCCAAGAGTTGCTTTTCAATTAACCAGTAAAATGTGTGAACACTTCACACAACAATAAGTTCTGACTGCCTTCATAGGAAAGTTATTTCCAGCTGTGTAGAGTTCAACTTCGAAATCTGTAATTCTACTTTGAGTTTTTGTGTGGAAGTCAAACAATTATCCCCTTGCAAAACTTTGAAAATTAAAAACATGTCCTGACTCTCAACTGGTCATATATGGCGGCTTGGTTGGTGGTCTTACCCTTCAAGCGACAGTATGGCCCTCTACCAACCACTCTACTGTCAGATTTGCACATGAAGATGACAAAACATATTAAGACTTGTGGACTGTTAATCAAATTTTCCGGGCTTTATTAGGTTGACGCACGAAAATGACTTGGTTAGGTCCCTCAGTCATATCGCTTACATAACTAACATTACACTATTTACTTGAGTTAGGTTACTTAAAGTGAAACTCTTATCAAAAAGAAACCAAGGCTTTATTTGTGATTGAATATGAGTCCTAACAGGCGGGCTTGAGGAGCGGTCCACCATTACTCTTGTGCCTGTCAGGTCGCACTCTGGGATCGACACTTTTCGTCTGCCATGATGAGATCCAGCTCTTACGGTGAGTAGTTCAAAAACCCTCTTTTTAGTAAACTCTACGTACACAAACAATGTTGTCAATGCTCGTGTTCATGTGTAGAGACCTTGGTGATACTACGAGCAAAGTTTCACGTTGTGTCGAGCCTTCTTAGTGTTTTAAAAATGGCGATTTTGATGCTAGCATAAGAGTGCCCCTGCACTCCATTGACAATTAGCGTGTCCGAAAACAAAACTACGGTAAATCTTAAAAGTGTCTCTTTCGTCGTAATTATGCATTAACACGAAGGTTTGACTCACAAATAAAGTCTTGGTTGCTTTCTGGCGAGAGCTTTACTTTAAGCCGCGTAAGTTAAAAACAAATCTGTGTTGACACATAGGAAAGTCCTACATATGACCCACCCAAACATCCTGACCCCACACTGACTCAGACTTCTCTTGTTCTTTACTGCTGCACTCAAGAGGAGCTCCCAAAAAAGAGGCTAGCGGAGTAACTACCACATCAAACTGAACAATGTAGGGCAACTGACCAGGCTGCTGTATTTGACGTGTTGACGTGAAATGACCCATGTGTGAAATGTGTCCAACAAAGAATGAAGGACAACAAGGACAACATTTGTTGGTGCCTGCCAACACTTCACAAAGGGATCCACATTAGCATTTCATAATCTTCTACCCCTTTGGTTCGGGTTCAGTTTGGCAACTAGAGCTACTTTGTAAAAACAAGGAAAGATCATTGTTATGGTTAAAATAAACCAGTTTTGACTGAAAAAAGACAGATTGACTGAACACGCCACAGTCCGTGGCTTCAAAGTCAGACACTTTAGCATACTCATCCACCCAAAGCTGAGAGGTTTTACAGCTCTCTAACAATGTCAAGCTGCTTGTGCCTCTGCGTAAGTGACAGCCATGACTCCAACAACCACAACCGCTTGCAAGGAAAGCAGAATCATGGACTACTTTAAGGGTCTGAACAAACCAGGCTATATTTTTCTTTCCTCATCCATATGGGTCTGAGTCTTGCTAGCGTCACTGTAGAGTTTTTTAGCAATGTCTTGACAGAGTACCAGCCTAATGCAGTGTGCTAAAAACTATACAAATACATATACAAAATACCCCAAAAAATGTCTTTATACCTTGAAGTTGCTACACAAGATGCTTACTGTTTACATGTCATATCTTATTCCCATGAGTCAGTGACCGCAGTTTGAGACCGTGTTTCCACATTTGTAGGTGTGTAACAACTGAATGTCTTGAAAAATACCTCTGAAAATCTCACATCTCAAGGTATATGTGGCATCAGATCAATGCGGCACCATTTCCTCCATTTTAGGCAGCATCGAGGGCAGTGTGTGCCTCACGAACTTTGAACTGTATTATCTCTATCAATCAGGAAAGAGGAGCTTGGACTGTCTTAGGCGCTCTTGGCTCTGTGCCGTCTCCTAAGTGTGTCTGAGAGAGAGAGAGAATAGCTGTAACTAATGAGCTCATACAGGGAGATGAGTTATTGTGCGGTCTCATGAGGTGCCAAAATCAGCTTAAAGAATCAATTGTTTGATCCAGCTCTAGCATTAGTCATGTGTATGGCCTATTCTCATGGCCATCAATCAGAGGATCAAATGACAAAGCAGCTTATCTACGTTTGTTATAATCATCGACTAATGAGAGAAGAGAAGAGAAGAGAAGAGAAGAGAAGAGAAGAGAAGAGAAGATCTACCTCACATTTCCTGTTCTTTGGCAAACACCAGCACAGAGAGCGAGCAGCGTGCATGACCACGTCTGTGCGGTTAGCGGTGAGTGCACGTCACCCGCCTCGCTCGCGCACGTTCTCTGGCATGTTTGTTCAACAAACAAAGCGATTATCTTAAGTCGGTGGAGATGTTCCCTCTCATTAATGAAAAAACAAGTTCCACTATGAGAACTCTGTGACTTCTAGGACCTCGATCTGTTGAACGGGAACCATGATGGGTACAGATATCATACACTGACTTTGAGCGGCAGTATTAGGTCATATTTGAAAACTATTTTCATGCAACAAAATGGAAAAAAAATTCCATCTTTTATTCAGTAGACTCAGTGCATTAAATCAGTTTCTTTCCTTCTTCTCGTCAATCTTTGGTTGATATTAATCCAAAACAATTACAGCGTCTGTCCTCTTGAAGTTTCTCAGACCGTTAATTTGTCACGACCAGTTAAAGTGCCAACATCAACATCCCATCCTGACCCGTCATACAAACCAGTGAATCCAATCCAACCGTTGCCAATCTGCACAAAAGTTACTTCCTTTTTCTGATCGTCTCCTCAGATGTTGGCCCGCTGTTGTCTTTGCTCGATTTGGAAAACAGATGTAGGCGGTTGTTTGCAAAAGCGAAATCTTTAAAAACACGGCGACTAATTGCAGAGTGATGTATATTGTAATTGCAGTCAAGTAAACCATGTGACCGCGATGGTCAGACGATATCATTTCGACCGTGGCCGTCAAACCGAGTGCACCGACATGTTTGCATTTTTCCGAAGACGAGGGAAAAGTTACCCAGACTGTAAAATTTCAACCCCACACTTTTTTCTCCAAGTTTTCCCCTTTTTCTTCTTCTGGTTTGTCTCTTCTCCCGTTCCCCACACATCATTTCTGCCATCATTTAATGGTTTGTTATAGCTAATCAAGGGTAGTTTGGGGATTTATGGAGAAGTTATTTTTTTGTTTTGGTTTGTTTTGGGTTTATTTTTTTTTCGCGCACACAGTGGCCTGGATGCCTGAGAGAGAAAGAACTGTATGTGTTTTTGTTGTGCTAATCAAGTGTTCCCCTCTGGAAATTGGCCTGTGAGACGTGCAGTGAGGAAACTATGTTTTCGTGGTTCGTACTTGCTGGAAGGTAAAATGTCAAGAGGAACTTGTTAGGAGCTGAGAAACTGCAGCACGGATTTTAAAGGCATTATTATTTGGGGGGTTTTTTACTGAGAGTTTGAGCTTGAACACAAAGGATGGTGAAAATCCTCTCCGTTCCCAAAACCACATTGTGGATTCTAACAAGGCGTCGTAAATTTTGATTAAATTACTTCAGTGTTTGTCTCACTGCACTGGCTTTTTTTCTCTTTTTTAAAGCACTCCTTTTAATGTATTTCATTGTGTACAAAAAGTGTTTCTGCTTATTTAAGCCAGTCATCCGGCAGTTTTAGCTGTCATACCGGGAACAATTTTCAGGAGTTAAAGCTTTTTGCTGCTGTTTCCATTGTTTTCCCCCCACCTGCTGTCTATGAAGCTGGCACCCAACGCTGTAAATAGTTTGAACACAGTCTCTAGCTTTACTGTATCTCTGATGAGTAATATGGACAGTTGCTAAGTTTTAAAATTTGGTACTGTCGACTGTCTGCGTGCTGCCTCCTCCTTCTTATTTCCCCTTTTCTCTCGGACCTCCTCCATCTTTCTCTCCAAATTGGTTTTAGGGAGTGCAGTCGGGTCATGTTCCCCAGAGTATGAGTTCAAATGATTCTAGTGGTCGCTTGACTTTTTCTTCCTAGTACCTGTTGATTATTTTAGAAATGTGTAAACTACCAAATTTCATGCAGATGTAAGTGGGTACAGACATTCATGGTCATCACCGGATTATTATCCTTGGTGATCCTAAAAAGATAAGACATTTCCATTAGCCTCCTCTGTATTTTCTGTTAAGTGCTAGTAGGCAAATACTAGCATGCTAATATTTTTTTAAACTGAGATGACAAACATGCAAAACATTATGGCTGTTTGACATTAGCATGTTAGCATTGCCACTACAAGCGTGTTCGTATTCTGGTAAAAATGTACGGTTTGGGTCATTTTCTTACTTTTCTCAACTTTATTTCTATAATAACTATTTTTTGCCTTTGTTGATTGTGTATATCAGTGTTGGAACCCATCGGTTATCGTCTAAAGATGATGATTTAGCCTCTAAGGGTAACAGCCACTGTGTAGTTCATAGCTTCCTACTGTATGTAGCCAGCAGATTCCCTCATAAGGAATAAACTGATGTCCAGGCCGAAACTTCCTCTTCTGAGCACCAGTCATTGTGTGCAGTCGATTTGCAACTCAAAGGTGCAATAAGTAGCTTTGAGAAACACAAGGAGATAGTTTCTGTGATTACATCCTGGCTAACGCATTCCACCCTTTTGCTCGCCAAATGGACTGTTTACAGAACTGCTCAGGATTCAAACGGAAAAATCTGGACACGTAAGCAGATACCTGTTTAAAGTAATTGTGTAGATACAGGCAGGAAACATGGAAAGAGAGGGAAAGGTATAATGCAACAAAGGCCACAGTGCAGTTATATGTTATGTGCTGTACCCAGTAGGTTGCTTCTGTATGATTATTATTGTCATGATTTTCTTTTCACTGTTTTTGCAATTTCCCCCTTACTGTCACTACTGCATTTTTTTCATTGTCTTTTTTTAAACATTGTTTTTATAAAATGCCTCTGCCAAAACTTTGTAGAGTTTGAGCTGAGTCTGGAATTGTTGTTGACGGGGAACTGAAACGCCCAGAGAGACTTTATGGAGTGTTAATGGGCTGAATAAATTTAAAATGTTTGTGTGTGAACTAAAGCTCAAAGAAAATGAAGGAATCTCTGAATTCTCAGTTAGGGAGGAATGCCAAGGTTGATAAAAATCCAAAATTGTTGCAACTCATCCATCGTGATTATACTTTTCATAACGCAAAATGTCATTTATTCTCTCCTGATGTTAACATTCCAATGCCAGTGAGGGTTTAGTCTAGAAGCTAAAACGCATTGATCTTCTCGTCTTCCTCACAAGAGATTTATGGCTGTCCACTATTGGTTCTCAAAGGACCCCGGCAAGGGCTTTGAGGTCAAAGGTCAGTGGTGAGGGTAGAACAAAAAGCGAGACAGCCTGCTGAGAGGAGGGCGTGAAGGAGAGAGCAAGGTGTCAGCAGAAAGCTGTAGATCTGACCAAACACTTTCTCCTTTCATGTGGGGAACGCTCTCACGTCCTGATCGATGATCTGAGCCGACTATTCATCATCTGAAAGTGTGGAAATCCAGGGTGATCGTCAGAAGAAGCTGGACTGGAGTACTATGGGAAAGTAATACCCACACACACACACACACACACACACACAATTTTGAAGTATTCTCTCATCTCACACCAGAGCTATGTTTACTCATGAGGCCCACCGTCTTTCACATCCTCTGAAACCTGTTCAGTCCATCGACCCAATGACCCTGCTTTCACCTTCCTTTCCTCCCCTTCAATCCCTTCTTTACCCCTACCCACCGAACCGACACACACTCACACACACACACACACACAAACACACATACACTTGTCTCTCTCTGCTGGGAGGTCAAGGAAGCAACCCCAGTGGTTATGTCACCATCAGAAGTCCATCAGATGCAGAGCATACAGAGAGTCTCGTCACAGTTTACTCAAGGTCAGAGGGGCCGACATCAGAGTGGACTTCCTGTCACCATGGCAACAACACAGACTGGATACACAGACGGCCATTTTAGCGGTAAAATGTGAGAATTGAAGCCTATTGACCTTTCGGCATAACCCCTCCCCTGAACGGCGATTGTCCAATCATAGCTTAGCAACCGTAATCAAGCTTTGATTTTTTGCACATGTTGAAGAGGCGTGCATGGGGCACTATACGACTGATACTGTGTGTAAAGGCTTTGAGGGGTGATGTCTTCTTTAAGTCAACCTTTCTAAAACCAAACAACAAGAGAAAGGCAAGGCAACTGATAAAACAATCTGTTTGTCGGCTATAAGCTGCAAATGTTAGCATGTCCTGCTAACAATCTGAAGCAGAAATCTTACCCAGAGCTACTTCCAGCACAGAGGAGCACATCACACTTTGTTTTCACATTGTGAGGAAGCTTCTCCTGGATGCTACTCTACTGTTTCTCCTGCTCTTTATTGGATTTGGAGAAGTTTAAACTCAACCCGAGCCAAGCTTTATATCCGACGTAACATTTGGCAAACGCAATTTCCAGACAAAAGCTTACCTCTAGTCTTGGGTGTTTATGTAAGCGAGCTAAACATCAAACCTCGAACCTAATCTTATCCCAGAAATAGCTAAACTGACAGGAACTAACAACAGAACTGTACTTTTCGTCATGTCTTTGCTTTTTCCATGGGTCATCAGAGGACACTGCATACATTTTGCCTGGGATAAGTAACTTTAGCCTCACCTTTTAGCAAAAGTCATCTGTAGAAAACACTTTTTCTACAAATTCAGGAGGCGGGCATTACATAATCGATAGTCAACGGCTAGAAATAAGAAGCCCGTTTCAGTCAGCCTTTCTCTGAAATCATCGACCCAAAAATGAAAAGGAAATGTAAGTGTTGCAACTGTGACTGTTGTTTTTGATAAACGCCACACATGCTTTACAAGAACAGGCTTAGCATACAGTCAACCGTTCACCCCTTAACCACGATAACAGACTTCAGCGAGATAACTGGTATATATGTAGATGTGTCATAGAGACAGAGGTGATATGAGTAAGAAGATTAGAGCTGAAATGCAGCTACTATAAGGCTGAAGATACACAACTGACTACAAATGCCCTTGAAGCTTTGGGACAAATCATATCCAATTCCACACATGGAGACAAGTAATGACTTAATGTTAATGAAGGTTCTTTAACTGACCCTGTTTTTACCACAAATTCTCCTCGTTCTCTGGTCCAAAAGCTGCAGTCTAATCACTTTCATATTAGTCACACACACAGAAAAAAGAAACACTAATCCGATTAGAGCAGAGAAACAGCCAAATTCCTGACCTTCTCCGACCATACCCCATGTTTGTCTGCAGTCACATGTGAGTTGGGGGCATCTGTTTCATATTGATGTGGTCATAGACGGTGAAAAAGATGTGGAAAAATGAAAAACAGACAGAAAATCTTTAAACTCGGGGACCCAAGTCCTGGATCCCTGCTGCAGCAGGTCACTGTGTGACACTCTGTGCGTGTCTGTTTGGCGTGCGTGCGTGCACGCTCTATAAAAATCCATCCAGTCTTCTCCTCTCAGCCATCTGAGCGCAGCTGGTGAGCAGACATCTGGGGAGGGAGAGAGAAGGGAAGGAGAGGGACAAAGAGAGTGAGACGGAGGGAGAGAAAGAGAAAGGGGGTGATGGCGGGGACAAAGGTAATTCAGGGTGAGACGGACTAAACGTATGTGGAGAAACCGTATGGATGTGTACGTTCGAGCTGGAGCATGGCCGTGACGTCTGGAAATGGATGCAGCTGTGTTTGGTTTCCTTTCTTGTGTCGGATGAAAGCTTCCTCTGCAACATTCTTATTATTCAGGGTCTTAAAGAATTACACATTTGCTCTTATTTTTGTTGAATTCCTCCCAGCTTTTGGATTAGGTGGGGTAGATATTCTGGTTTGGACGGGTTCTGCTATTACATGTCTTACAGATTTTCCTGGTTACTTGTTTAGTTCTACTTTGTTTACTGATGTGATTGTGAGATCGTCTCTAAGAAGCGCAACGCATGAAGAACTGCTACACTCTGCCTTTTCTCTCCCCGTGACAGTTTTGTTTATGTGCGTGTGATCTCCAAAGCAGCGTTAGCCGCGGCCTGATTCCTCAACAACAATTCTCTGAGACACAAAAAAATGTAGGAGATTCCACCGACAGCAGGCGGCCTGTCAAGGGCCTCGACCACAAGTCAGTACACCTCAATACTCCAAGGACGCAACACATTCTCAGTGTGTGTGCTGTGTGGTTACTGCCATGGAAAAACTTCACACTGAGGTCCAATGCAAGAAAACTAAAAGATGGAAAGTGAAGGAAATGAGCCTCTGTCTCTCCAGTTAACCGATTACTGTCCTCCAGCAGGAGGGAAGGAGAAGGACAAGCGGGATTTACCTCCCGGGGATGACGGCATCGTTTATCTGAAGGAGGAAAATGCAAGCGCACATAAAAGATGATTCACGGTCTGAAACAGCCGAGGCAGTTTTTCCATTTTAATGTTTGAGGCAAGTTAAAACAAATGCACAAATCTGAAACACTTCGCTGCCGAAATCGGTGCCGAGCCGTTTCCCTCTCTCTCTCTCTCTAGCAAAGGCACACGATGTAAAAAAATGGATGGCAACGTGGCCACAGTTAATAAAACATATGCGGAGCAATGAGACCTCCTGTTTACAGTTTGAGTTGCGCAGCACATACAGTTCTTGTTTACAGACTTTAAATTTTATGAGGCGTTTCAATTTAAAATCAAATAAAATTGTCCCAAAACGGGAGGGCCCATAAAGTTTCGCCTACAAAGATTAAGAAGAATGTAAATGTCGATTTTACACCAAGATTTTTTTATTTCAATAGAGCTGCTTATTGAAAACAGCAGCGACACTTATTAAATCTTTTTGGAAAGTGGAAAATGCTCATGTTTTGGTTTTTTACTTCTCCCTAAATGGTCAGGAAACGCAGTTACCCGGTGGACATGGTGCTGATGTTAAACAGGTTTAATGCTCGCGGAGCACCAGGCACCTCAAAAATCCCTCTTTGGAAAAAGAGAACTTATTCCAGCCGAGTACGGTTTGTACAACTGATGCAACACTCAACCGCGATTCTTCAGCTTTTGAGGCATCGTCCACAGAAAACTTAGAAGAAAAGGATTTTTCGTGCAAAGAAAGGAAACCTCCATCATTAACTTTCACGTCTGTCTGTGCTGAAAATAACAGAAGTAGTCAAAAAGAGAGGAATGCATATAAATTGATCTACTAATGAACAATATTTTCCATTATGCTGCATACCGACACACACAATGAACAAACGAACACACAAGATAGAAGGGTTATAAATTAAATCAGAAATAATTATTTCTGTGTGTTGCACTGGTGAATAAAAGGAACAGAAATGTTTTGTGACTCTTCCTAATAACCATAATTAATAAAAGGTAAACTTATGGTTAAATATAATCTGGTCTGTTTACAATTTACAACAGGTAACAATACAAAACTCTTTCTCTTTTAATAGCTGAATAAACAAGTTGTCCTCCGTGGGAAATAAGGCTTCCAGAGCACTGTTTGAAGCTAGAAAGGTGGCAGGGTCCGCCACATATAAACACAGTAAAACAGTATGAAATTATGTTGTCCTTTCCTCCTGACTCCTCTGAGTCATTTCACTGTTAACAATGAAAAGCGAACCATTTATTAAGCAAATGTTTATTGTACAGCGTAAACTGGTTATAAACCTTACAATTACTTAATAAATGGTTTATTAAGATTTCATCTGTAACAGTGATCCTCAGACGAGGCTCATGAAGTTTTTTTTTTTCTTGCTGTCTTATTCTGTAAAAAAAGATAAATATGCATTGAATAACTAAAGTCTGTGTAGTCAAAGTCTGACATGTATTCTTTTGGACCCTGGAGCTCTATTGTTGTCCAGAAACTATTCCACACACATCAAAGAGCCGCACAGTTGCACAGGCTGAAGTGTTTTTCTATTATTGTAAACATGGCCACTGTAGTTTATTCTGAGCCAGTCCCACACACATCCTTCTGCTGCAGGAAATACTCACTAACTCACAAAAGGTGTATTCATCCACAGCTGAAAGTAGTCCCCCGACAAATGCATCGTCTCCTATTTAGCAAAACTCAGCCTTTAAAAACAATGAAGATATATAACAATGTGTTAGTTGTTTTTAACAACCTTGCATTTAATTTGAGTCTGCTTCTTGAGATTTGTTGACACATAGAAAACCTACTGAGTACAGAAACTTCTCCTCCAGATTGTGATATACAGCAGGCCGCCACATTCCTGCTAGTATGAACGCTTCCAGATTACATTTGACATCCCTGACAAAGTAGCCCAGCCCCTCCTCTGAACCCTACGCTGGCAGAATCATAAATAACGCAGTGATAGCTGGTGTGAAGAGCCATAAAAATACAGCAGTGGTTCCTCTCCTCTCCCAAATGACAGCCTTTACCTTCACTCAGCACAAAGTCAAAATGTATACTGTCACCTGTCAGTATAATGGACATGATTTATTATCCTAGATATGCCTACTTTCTCTCTTTGGTTTCATGAGCACACTGGAAAACAAGACAGGTGTCTCACTGTGTTTGCGTCCGCTTCAGGTTGAAAGACAAAAGAATCACTGTAACCTTCATTTTTGTACCTGGAGGCGACGGCTTTTCCTGGATTCTCTCATCTGTGTGAGTAACATTGATGTTTCCTGAACCACAACACTAAAGATCGACATATAAGAACAGATGGTGTTCCAGACTGGTTTATTTCTTCAATGTGTTTCATCTGGTTCTCATTTATAGACGAGTGATTGATATCCGCGTGTTACTGGAGGAGCCTGGACCTGTATCACAATAGTGAGCTTAACGAAAAAGCAGAGCTAGCATGATGCTAACATGGTTCTGCACAAGCTCGCCAACAAAAATAATGAGTTACAGGATACGGGGTCGAATTTTAAGTGCTTATCAAAGTTACTGATGTGGAAGGCTGCTGATGATAATTGCACTCAGGTACATTCATTTATTTGCATGTCACACTAAAGAGAAGATGGCTGCAAAAATTCCCATGCATTTTTGACTAAACTGTTTTAACTGGCCCCAGATTACTGCCTGGGCACCAGCTCCACCGACTGATCAAACAAAGAACAAACCAATCTCTAGTTATGATCTTTAATGCGTTTGGAAAATGCATTGAACGATAAAACCAAAAAAATACATACATAAATGTCTAACTTTTTTCCCACAGGCTTCAAATTTTTAAGTTCAAGTCCCAGTCTTGACTCCGCCAGGCATGTTTGTGAATGTGCAGCTCACACATATCACCACTGGTGTGCTAAATTATCAGATAGAATAAAGGAATTTCAGTGACGGCAGACATCTGCCATGCATTCAATCATCTCTTATTTTAGCACAATCTCTTCCAGACATGACTGTGAGTGCGTGTGCATGTGTGAGGATGTCTTTTCGTTTATGCATGTGTGGGTGGAGAGATGCAGCACACACAGGAAGACAGTGAGACAGAAAGACAGAAGACAGAGGACATGTTCCTGTGCATGTGTGTGTAATAACATGAAAATAAACTAATGAAGTCAAACAGTGATACGGAACAATGTGACGAAACTTGATTTAGTTGCAATTTTAACTTGTTTTGGAACTCCACTGGCTACTCACTTACTTTGTGACTTTGATTTTGGTCTCAATACATTTTTGTCATTGATGTTTATGGTATTTAAGTTATTTTTTTTATGTTTTTGTATTCTTGCAGCTTTGTTTTCGTTTAAAGTCAAAAAGAAAAATAGAAAGAAATTTCAAGCCCTCATCTGAGCATAGCAGCTGCTATCTTGAGGCCCTGAGACCGGCATTTTTTCTTGCATATTCCTAAATTGATGCCTTTAATCGAACTACCAGACAGTAAATCTTCTGGCCAGTTCGTATTCCAGCACAGAAAAACCTGCAAACACTGCTCAGAGATTTAGAGAAATGGAAAATGGAAATTCAGTCTGACTGAGTAGTATTCAATATACCTTTGAGTCAACGTATCTGTAAAGGGATAGTTCAGCATTTAGAACTGCAACACTCTCATATCTGCTTGGTGAAAATGAATCAG
The DNA here is from genome assembly GCA_903131615.1 of Diplodus sargus. Classification (NCBI taxonomy): domain Eukaryota; kingdom Metazoa; phylum Chordata; class Actinopteri; order Spariformes; family Sparidae; genus Diplodus; species Diplodus sargus. The sequence continues at coordinate 9,169,890 of CAEMYA010000010.1, forward strand.
TCAGGTCAGATGTCTAGCTAGATGTAGCACACTAGTATAGAGAATAATAATAATAATAATAATAATAATAATAATAATAATAAATCTTATTTGGAGGCACCTTTCAAGACACCCAAGGACACCTTACAGTGCAGGAGATCAAAGTCACATTAATTAAAACAGCAACATGGCGAGACATGACGGGCACAAACAAAACAAAATGAGACATAAAGTGGATAGACATGTGTGGGAGAAGGGAATAAAACAGTAAAACTGTGGGGTCAGCAGTATACTGAACAATTACAGTGAATAGGCCAGTTTGAACAGGTGAGTTCTGAGGTGGGATTTGAATACCGTTATGGTTTCAGACTGTCGTATGTGTAGGTGAAGGGAAATAGAGTGTAAAAAGTTAAACTGGCTCTGTTTAAAGGTTTAACTGTATCTCTTTTTGTTTATTCCAACTAAAAGGTCAGCAGGGTTTTTTGGGGAAGCCTCCTTTGTGGTCAGGAGCGGTGACTTCACACTAGCTATCTGTATTCGCCTGTTGCAAGTTTTTACGCTCAGCTACAGTAACTGTCTCCAGGCCGTAGCTTCATTTAAAACAGACACAACTTCAAACTATTCCTTTTAGGAACATGAACCTTAATGTGTAGAAACAATAATTGTGTCAGACGGAATGTAAATCCGCCCTGCGACGACTGTGATGACTCATCCAGGGCATGTCCCGCCGTCGCCCAGTGTCATCTGGGATCAGCTCCAGCCCCCTATCATGACCCTGAAAAGGATAAGTTTCTAGATTGGGAGTTTACCAAATCTTTGTAGTCGGCTCCGGAGGCCAGCGGTTTAAGACTATGTTAGCCGCTACTACAATAACACAATCAAATCAAAGTTACACTGTGTGTACTTTATACAAATTCTGACAAATAAGTGAAATATATATAAAGTATCCCTGGGTCTGTAAAATAACCAGATAACCAATAACTAATGTCATAGGACTGTAATGCTAAATTGGCCGATTACTTTTAAAGGTTTTGTATTGACCAGATCTGGAATACATATCCAGATAATACAACTGTTGAGGCACTGTAAATATATTTTAATATCGAATATGACATTGAGAAATCAAGCTGTATTGTTTCAATCGAGAACGATGGCTTATTTTATTGAGTCAGCGACCGCAGGAAAAATCGTGGGAAAAAGAGGCAACTTTGCGATGACTCAGCTAAACGCAGCTTCTCGACCTCTCGGGCCCCATGTGGCTTCGAAGGCAGAATCTGAACAAACACGGAAACACTGGTCATCGTTAACCACATCAGACCCCGGATGATTCATCCCAGAGGAAGCTCAAAGGGGTGTCTGGATGGAGTGCATGTGCGTCTGCCTGTGTGGGCATGTGGTTTTTGTGTCCTCCTTTCTAACAGAGGTCCCTGTGTCCTCGGTGTTGTGAAAAAAGACCTTACGGACGATTTGTGTCACCGGTGGAGACGTGTGAGTCATGGTATTTGAGAAATATCGCTGAAGGGAGGAAATAATCCACTGCATCGCCAACTATCCCCCTTTAGACCGATAATATTAGTTGTCTTAGTAAAACGTTCTGACATTTTATTCAATCACCATTTATAAAACAATCGACCTCAGCATTTTTGTTTTCTTGTATTTGGTCAGGAAACAGTTCCTTGGGATTCAAAAAAGACATGTAACCATATAAAAAATAACTCTGTGCCAAGTTTTCAATCCATCTGTCTTTCCGTGGAAGATCTTTGCTTTTCGTCATGCAAGAATGTTTGTTTCACAACACCCACCAGTCCAATAACAGCTGTGTGTTCCAGAGCTCTCGAACCTTATCAATAATTCATCAGGAACAGTGCTGGAAGAGGAATGAATGGCAGCCTGGCATTAATAGCTCAACGCATGCTGTTTCAAATTTCAGACAGACAATAGTTTATTGTGTCAAGCACAGGTTTTAACAGTGACCGATGTAGCCTCTCTTAATCTTAACTAAAAACATGCTGTCGTGTCGTGGAACAATTTTGAACTGCTGTTTTTGCTTTCCTGATTCATTGGACAAAATCTGAAGTGTGTCATTTTGAAAACATCTCAGGAAAAATAAAATCATCCCATTCCCCAAGGAAACACTGTTTGGCATACATATATGAGCTCTATTCATTAGAATAATAAAGTTTTTATTAAGTGTGTACGTTGAATAGCAAGCTACAGCCTGAAGTCAGTTAATTTAGCTTATTTTATCTGCTTTTAGCGCAACAACAGGATACAGCGGTCAGTAGCTGGTCTAAAAAGAACTAAATCTGCTTCAATAAAAAGTACAGTTTTTATTTTTTTCAATCTGCACAAACACTTAAGTGTGAAAAGGGTAAACCCTAACCCTAACCCTCCCTGCAGTATCCAGAGCGACTTCTGCTTTAAAGAAGCAAAGCTTTTTATTTTAGTTTTATGTAAAACTAAATTGTAAATAAAAAAAGAAACAAGTTTTAACGTCTTAATTAGTTCTAGAGATGCTGGTGGACAGATCTTCTTTTAACTTTGGATAGAACCAGGTTAACTCTTTCCAGTTCCAGTCTTTCCATTAAATTAACCAGCTGTTGGCTGTACCTTCATAATCAGTGTACACAAATCAAGAATCAAATTAATGTATTTCCCAAGATGTACCAATTCCTCTAACGTTTCTCTGTAGGACGGACTCTCCCATATCTTCTTCTTTGTTGCTAAATAAAACCCAAGAGATCAAATCTTCCAAAGGAATGCTGATGATGTTCTCCCCACAGCCGCAATCACACAAACCATAACAGGGGTTTCGGTTAACTGGTCAGGAAAGGATCAATTAACTTACATATCTGGTGTAATTGAATCTGAGCAATTAGCATCACTCAGCCTCTAATTAAATATTACACGACAGATTTACAGCGTGTAGGTAAGAGTTATTTAGAGTGGGGTTAGTCAAGCAGCTGGCAACAGGGCTTAAAAAATATCCAACAAACATCTTTTCACGTTTTCTTTTATTCAAGCACATCGAGGAAAACATATTTTTAGCTGTAAGTTAAACTGCAAGACCAACATAATGTGAGTCATCAGACTAACAACATAATGTGTTTGTGTAGCATCCAATGAGCCTTAGGACAACTGGAAGTGACAACAAAAACAAAAAAATTAAACCTTGGTTAGAGAATAAACATCTAAAAGCCCCTTTGAAAACATTAAAGGCGAAACCCTAATGATGTCTGCTTAAATGCAAAGCTTTTAAATTAAATCCCAGGCCACAGACAACAAAGACTTTCTTTAAAATGGTATTCCAAAGCAGCAATACAACCGGTTTTGTGTTGATCTATTATGATTGAAAAGGACAGCCTGCGTCCTTGAAACATACCCCTGTTCGCATTGCACATTTAACTCTTAGCAGAAAGGCCAAAAACTGATTAGTCTCAATCTGATACTGGCTGTGATGATGAATTACTTAAACATAAAATGTGACTTACAGGCTCAATGCATTTTTGGCTTTACTATACTCACATCTGCTGGATCATAGTCCAGATAAAAAGAGGCACAGCAATCAAACATAAATATACCGTGCATTCATGTTGTACATCTGGCATCTCACCAGCTGAAAACATACCCTTCTGAATGATAACAAATATCTCAAATCAGTGCAGGCTGACTGTATGGTATGCAGCCTTAGATATGGTAAATAGCTCGAACACCATCTAAGGCCAGATCCTTGAGGGGAAAGTTGGGGGATTTTTGTTCTGTTCTACATTTCAAAGCAATCTCTGTTTGGGGAAAACGGCTTGGAAATTTCTGCCTAATTGTCACAGGCAGGCTTTTCGATCTTGGCTGTTTTCAAGCCAAACCAGGAGCCAATATCCTGTTTAGCATTCAAAAGCAGATTACTTTTGTTGCAATGAATGCTTTTATCCACTCCCCAATAAGGTGTAATTACTAAAAGATCCAATATGTAAAAATTAGCCATCTGTTGAATTCATACTCAGCCATTAGGGGTCGTAAATCTCCAGAGTAACTGCTATCTGCTGCTAACTGGAGCTGCAATCAGCTAGTTAGCTCAGTTAGCCAAGCAGTTAGTGTCTCGTGGTGAGGTTGCAGAATACAACTAACAAAATAGCCCTCGCCTCACCCTCCCCTACAATGGCTAATAAATATATGAAAAACACGAAAGGGGCTCTTTAGAGCGAGTGTACGGTTTGTCTGATCTGAGCTGCTGTAGAAATGATTCTTAGTTTCAGGAGATAATACACTAAGGAAAAGAACTGTGATTTAATTATCATTGATGATTACGACTACTTTTTTCCATTTCTTCCAGTAGGTCCCCAATAAATTCTACATACCAGACCTCTAAGATGCTGGGGGGCAAAGCAGGGGGGAGATGTGTATTTTTAACTGGATGCGGCATTCAGACAAGTCTGTGTTTCATCAGTCAAAGCTGATAGACGAAACACAGACAGAAGAAGTATATTTATGACATTTAAGATTTAAGGCAGCATAAGATACATAATATCCAAGATACTATCCAAGATTCTCTCCATGACATTTAGGACTTGAGTGTTTTAAGCTAAATCTGTGCTCTGTGCGGAGGATGTCCAAAATCTAAAGCAGACCGGCCTGTAAATTGGCTCTAAATTTACAACTAGGCAATCGCATACTTTGTCTGATCTAACGCAGACCGAGCTTAGACACACACTTGGATCAAACATCTGAAATAAAGGTGATATCAATAACAATATAGTCACAAAGACGCACATGTTCAAACACACAAGCTCAAAGAAAACGCTCATGATGTGCCACATACACCATCCCATCACATTCAAGGATTGCAAACATATGGTGAGTCAAGGTGAACGTTCCAGGTGTTTTTTTCAAGGTGTGGTTTGTGATGAGTGAGCAGAGACAGCGCGGGCATACGAGCCGCAGCTGCTGAAAGATTTCCTCTCAGACATTTAGCCATCGGTTACGGAGCAGGAAAAACAATCATGCAACATCTGTGATTTATGGCAGCCAATCAAGCAGCACTGAATGAATGGCAGTATAATGTTGAGTGTGTGTGTGTGTAGTATTTTGACTTTTCATAGCAACGGACAGGTGTAACAAATAACGTTAGAAATGGCTCTGTTCCATTTGGGACCGCCAGCAATATAATGAGCCAGCATGTTCAGTATAAAGCCCTGGAACTGGAAAACTTAACCCGAATGCTTCAATAATATATACTTCTAACAAGTAATGGGAACATTTCGGGGGAAATAAAGGGGGATACCTACTTAATAGAGATTTAAGTGGAAATAGATCTTCTATAGGCTGTAGGAAATTTACGTCATTTCCATGTTGATTGGTTCCCTGTTAGCCTTCCATTTACTATGATATTCGTGCAATAGTCGTCCATCGAGCTGTGTTTTCCTCAGAAGAACGAAGGCTGGATTTATGGCAAGGAGGAAGTGCGTATGCCATTCCACAACCAAAATAGGAACAGGACCTCTTCCTTGACAAGAGGAGGCGAAGAAAACAGAATAAAAGTGGATGGATGGGCAGTCACTTACTGCTGCCAGAAAACAAACCAGGAGCTCCAAGGAAGCCAAGAACAAAAAGAAACCAACCTCTGTGTTCTTTTTTCTGTCTGCCTGCGTTAGCGATCTGGTTGTCTTTGCGGCTTTGTGTCTGTTTTCACTTTAATAATAGCAATGTGTGTTTCATAGTCAAATGCAAATGTGACACTTATTTAAAATAAAATAGAGCTGCCCAAAGTTTTTTCTCCTGCGCTCCTCTTGTACCGTTTTCATGATTGAGCAATGTTGATGAAGATGGTAAATATGTTGTTATAAGCCTGTGCTACACTGTCTGGACACAGGAACTTACGGGACTCATGGCAATTTTTGGGTGAATAATGGGAAGCCCCAGTGCACAGAGGGAGAGTTATTTCTGAGTTAGTAGGTCATGAGGTGTACTTAGCCTGTCTTCATACTTGGCAGGACCCATGCAGTTTATAACTGATGTTTGAGACATACATCTGGCTTGTTCATTAAAGCACAAATTATTATTTCATTCCGCATACTGCATTATTAGTTGCAGGATATTTTAAGGTTATGCATCATAATCCTGGTTCTACGAGCACAGGAGGAGCCATGTCTGGTCTTTGCTAATTCAATTTCAACCTACAGTTTGATCCTACGATGAAACACATGGGCTTGTCACTACATAAATTCACCTTGTTCCTTGGCTCTGAGTGGGGGCTCTTTGCATATCAGTTTGCTATTAGAGATATTCAGTCAGCCTTAATTCAAGCCATAGGTCAAAGTAAAGGGAAACAACAACAAAAACGTCTGAGCTAGCAACCCACGCGCTGGAAATGACAAGCTACCCTAACCTAACCTGGCTGCTTACGGTACGTAAACGTAAACACCTTACCTTTTCTTTTTCAGATTTAGCCATTTTAATGACAGGGCCTCACCTCTGCACCTGCAAGTGTTTCACCAAAACAAGTTCCCCCTGACTCTATTTTGCTGCATCCTGGGCCTGCGCCGCCCAAGACGATAGTGATTTGTTTAAAGAAATACAAACAAGCCAGACTGTTTTTTCCCTTAAAGCAGAATGATAATGGGTACACGCAGACCTTTCTCCGGCACTGACACAGTGCTTCGAGACTACAAAATATCAATATGCCTGGTGTATTCTGTGCACACATGGGCCATATGAGCCCACACAGTTTTGAGTGGCTGTAATTTGTTGAATAAGACCCACTCAAACAACTGAATTCCTTCTTGAAAACAACTGGTTCAAATTTGCCTCCTCGATGCAGCCATTTCCCAAAGTGTCTACCTATTTTGTGAAAGGCTATTTGCTGCATGTGTCTTAAAGTGCTTTCCTCGTGCTGTCTAGCTTCTCAGCAACACCGTCCATCACATTACAATATCTCATCTCAGCGTGTCTTTCAAAAATAAATACATTTTAGAAGTAATTTAATTTATCTATATGCCACTGAAATATAGAAATAATTAAAATTACAGACCAAATAACTCCAAGCCTTGTAGTTTCAAAACGTTATCTAAGGTAGCTGGTATATTTCAGACGCAGGTAATTCTCACAGTACAGTGCACTGGCACAGCTCACCCTGCCTCTCGCAGTGACGTCAGACACTGACCTCAGCTGTGGCAGGGTCGCAGGCAGTGGGTCAGCCCCTTGGCAGTGCATCCAGTTCAGATTAACAGTAACAGAACGTGACAGTGCTGAGAGGCTTTGAGCTCTCTGGGGCAGAGGATTAACTACCGACTGCTATACCTGCAGTCCCTACCTACAACTAATGCTGTCCCAATTCCAAACTACATACTAATATAAGCGGGTTTAAAGTATGTAGGGTTGTCACACTTGGAATATGATAAAATGAGGTACATTAGAAGACATCGGCAAGCGTTGTGAATTTGATGGATTGTTAATGTGTCGCCATTACAACAGTGAGGAGGAAAAAAACTCACCAATGCAGATTTTAAGTCTGTGATGGAGAGGATTCAGCTCTACGAACATCTCTGTAAAGACAAAGGATGGAAAATAGCATTGTTGAAGTTTGACTCACACCAGGATTGAAAGTCACAATGTCTCGGCCTCAACCACAATTCTGTCTCCCACTTTTTTTTCCAATTTCAATACACCGGCCAACATCGTTTACAACAATCCCTCAAATATGACACTTTTGGATTTATTAATAAGTAATTACTCCAAGCATCTTTTTTTTTTTTTGCATTTTAATCTAAAGAAATAACTGCACATATCGGACAATGTACGTGGCAAAACCAAATCATGTCTGTGAAAAACCACTATTAGCTGATCAATCAGTCTCTGCATCGAACTAACCAAAGGCCCGTGTGTCATGAGGGTGTGATGATAGATAAAAAAACAATAAAAGGTCAATAAAAAGAAACAATAATAAATGAGGTTGTACAATTTTATAAGTGAAGTGAAGTTGTATCTATCTGTGATTCTTACTCCTACGATGTTTATGTCTGCTATCTTGCAGTTTAATAAACTTAAAGCCAATCCAGGTATCCTCCAACCACAGCATTATATAAAACAATGTATTTTCAAATTAGGACATTACATCAACCTTTGAGACTATTATTAATGATTTCCCTATTTCTTATTTCCTCATTATGTGTGTCTAAAAGGTTTGTTGGAACAAAAAAACAAAACAAAAAAAAAGGCCAAAAAGGAGAGCTAGAGCAAATTTACATCCATCTGCCCATTAACCATGTCCCAGTTACGGGCCTATTGGCAGAGATGGTCCTTAACCAGCTGTAAATATAATTAGTGACCACATTGAGCTGGAAGTGCCTCGTGTTGACTCTTGCTTTCCAGACCACAGTTTCAGACCCTCTCTACTGGATACACCTCCAACTTCTTGTAACACAAAAACTGATCTAATAACTCTTGTTTTGTGTTGCAGCGGGATAGTTTTCTATTTTTATGGATTTACTTTACACCGTTCACCATGCACTACGACAAACTTTACTAAACGCAGTCAAAATAAGAGGCTGCACTGGGTGCCAGCGAGGAAAAACCCTGGGAATCAGATTTCCTGTACTAATGCCAAGTCAGTGAACAAAGTGTAACTGCTTTCAGCTAGCTTTTGACTAAGGAGGAAAATATTTTCCCTCAAAATATTATCATACTCATATACACAGACAGCAATACTGTTCATATCAAAACTGCGCATTCATCATTTTGTAGGGGCTTGTAAAGTGAGCTAATGGGGAGCTTTTGACAGTGATGTTCGCAATATTTAAAAACATGTTTAATATGCTGTAGGTCGCTGAACACTAAGTGAATTTTTACGAATTTATTGGGGTGCATTTGTCACTTTGTCGACAGTGTTATTAACTGTGCTGTGAGCAAAAGCATGATGGCAAAATCCCAGGCTTACAGAGAATATAGCAGAGGCTCGCAATAACAAACAGATACAACACATCATTAAAATTTGGAGAGCTGTTTCAATCGAAAATCAAACTTCACAACATTCAGTGGCATGTTCACCGGCTATTTAACATACCTGCTTTTCATTAAGTGCATGAAACAACAGTTTTTTTGGATCGCTGCATTGGGCAGAAAGAATGTCTTTCCTTATTAACAGAGGCTGCAGCTTGGAGACTCAGATTTCAGAGCAAGAGAGCAGGCCAAGTCATCCAACACGCACAGACACACACACACACACACACACACACCCTGACGTCTTCTTCTGCTGTGTTACGACTACGGGTTGCACTCATCTGTGACTGGCAGGTTGTACTACAGGTAATGAAAATATTTTACTCGACCATATAGTCCGTTATTTTTGGTGATATCTGAGGTAATGATCTTACAGCCTGTCAAAGCTCACTTCAGTTATAACATATCTGTTTAATACATTTTGAGAGAAATGAAATTGTGTTGATTTTCTTTTTTCTCTTCTGCAGAATAGCCAAAATGGGGAAAACACAGACATGCTCGCTACTTTTAACACAGAGTGTGGATAATATCTGTATGTTTGTGCATGTGTGCATGTGGCCTAGTATGTATGCTAGTCAAACAGAGGTCAATTCACTCCTAAAGGAATGTGTTGAAAAATGTTAACTTTTTTTATTCTGGACAGACAGTACGCACTGTTTCTGAGGAAGTCAGCATAAAAACTCTTTAGCTAACAGGCCATTTCATTCATTCAGTTGCTTGGCTATGATTGACAGCATATTCCACTAATATTGTGCTAACTGTGTAACATATAGAATGCATGCATAATGGCTTATATATCTTTTAGCTAAATATTTAAACGGACTCACTACACACCTAGCAGGCTAACCTCCTCACTTCTCTGGCTGTTTTTATCTCAATAATGCTCCATGTGTATTCCAAAAAATGGAAAAAATGGAAGAAAGTGGCTTTTTTTCATGCCTGTAGTGGTTTCTTCCCATCCGCTAAGAAGCTGAATTTAAACACTCCGAGACAAATTATGCATACTACACAGACACAAAATAAAACTGCTTGGAAACTAGGCATTATACATACGTTTTCAGGGCTTTCAACCTGTAATAGCTTGGATTTCTCTTTGGCTACTTGAGGGCGGTGGAAACAAGTTGTGATGTCAACATTGACATATTATGACCTTTAAAGTTGATATGGCGAACTAGTTTACACACCCAGTGGTTACGGAGCAACATTGACATTTGTTGGCAGTCCTGTCTCTGATCAGCGATGGATCGAAGTTCAATGTTCACTTTGTTTTAGGTCTGTTTTTGGTCACTACTAGGGAAGGAAATAACTGGCTGTTAAATGCTCCACTATGTTCACTAACTAGTTGTTAACTGTGTCTGTCTGCGGTTTGGTGCTGAGCAGGTAGTAGGCCGTGTGTTTTTGTCGCATGTCGCTGAAAAACAGTGTCCTGATGCAGCCGAAAAACAACAACCAAAACAGAAATGCAGATTGATAAGACATCGGTGAGTGGGTACATATGGCGGTTACTAGGGTGTACCACAGGGGTTTGCTTTAGGCCTCATCCAGATGATCAGGAAGCATTTATGTAGTATATATTCATTCATACAGTACCAGTTTACACTTATTCTGAGTGACTGAAATATGTGTAACTCAGAAAGAAAACGATATATCATAAGGACAATAATCCGTGACTATATCTTGACTTCTCTCTGAGTTGTCAGAATAGGACTGTTGAAGCAGTGAGTCCTGCCTCCACGCTTAAACCCTCAGACTGAGTTAACCATTCTGCACTGAGTTTCACTACTTACAGTAATTATAATACCAACCATTTGAAATGATAAGGTAGGTTGGCCTTCCCAGCATGTGAGATGTAATAATTACTGGTATTTTTTATTTTAAGAAGCTCTTATCAGAAAAGCCATCTTATTCAGTATCACACATTTACTTCTCTGGAACAATGCTTCATATTGAACTTGCTGCAGGACTAACCGATGCGTCAGAAACCATTTACGAGAAGCGATTTAGTAAAGATACTTTTACTGGATTTATTTGCGAGGCCACCTAAAAATTAAAGCACTTATAGCCCCCTGTAATTTCAAGACAATTCAAAATAATCACCCCATACTGCTCTGTTTCTGTTTGTTTATTGTCGTATTCTTTTCCATTTATACTGCCACATTATATTTAATTTTCAGGGTGGTGCTGCATGCCCAGCCAACCTACCCGGTTTAAATAAAGGTTTAAGAAAAAATGACTGCGTGTGAGCGTGCACGCATGGAAAGGCTCACTGAAGACTGTGGATGGACATATGACATGCGGAAGAAATTGAAATGAAAAACAGAAGAGAAACTGCCTCGGAAAGATGATGATGAATGAAAACAGTTTGGGGTTGAGAGACGGGAACACAGTAAATGTGAGAAAGAAAGAAAGAAAGAAAGAAAGAAAGAAAGAAAGAAAGAAAGAAAGAAAGCCATAACACTAACAGAATAACAGGAAAATTGGTACACCATCATCGGCCCTGTGTTGAGGTACTTTCAGCATGTGGGCCCTGGGCACTTCTGGCCACACACTACCACGGGGGGAGGGGTTCCCCTTTCACAGAGGCCAAATGAGGACAACACAGAGTGTGCACATGTAGACTACATATATATGTGTGCAGCTCAAATCCTGTTTTTATGGGAAGCTGTAAAAGAAGCCACATTATCCTCAAAATGGCACAAGCTGTGACCTAATGCCACATCTAGTGAGCCACTATAGACAGACGGGATCAGCTACCGAACGGGGCCGGTTAGATTTCAGCCTGATGCATATGCCTTTCAAATTAAAACCATATGAAAAGACTCAAATGGAACGGACCTGATCCAGATTACACAGAAACTGTGAAAAGAAAACGATCCACTGCAATTAGATGCAACTGGAGAAATTGTAGTTATGGGCAGGAGCGCTAATTAAAAGGAGGACGGATTTGGTCGTTTGAGGGAAATTGCTGCACTTTTTTTCTGCAGAAGGGAATGATACGATCTACAGTGTTTAACCTAGAACAAAAACTTCAATAAAGATGCAAAGATCTAGGACTGCAGACTCGGCAGATTTCACACATGGGTTCACATACATACCTACAGAATACATATGCACAGAGAAACCTTCTAGAAAAGTGAGTATACACACAGCCAAATCTCCTTGAGCTCGTAATTTCCTGGCCGCACGTGCTGAAACAGAGGCAGGACTTCAGAATACATCCTGACTGACTTATTCTTATCTATACTACTCTGGAACATCATCAAAAACTGCTCATATCAAAGATATGATATGAGACTTTTGGATATACAAGTGCATCTTCTAGTAGTAAAGATAAACGTAATATTGCACAATTTTGACCTCCCAGCTACAGGAGGCCCTTGTGAAGAGTGTGACCCCCTTACTCGAGGAGTGTTTTGGAAAAATCTCGCAAAAGGCTTCTTTTTTTTTTTTCTCTTCACAGCAGTGCGCTGCTCCAGAGGTATGTGGAAAAATGGTTTGTCCCAGGTGGTTGGCTGTGAATGTGCCCTACAGAAGGAAATTTCCCTCACAGAGACTTCGGCGGTTGTGTGCACAGTGTGTTCCAGCATAAATCATAAGCTAATGTATCTGATGGATGCTTGAAAAAAAAAAAAAAGGAAAAGATGGCTACGCTTTGACTTCGCTGCGTTGGAAATTGCGAAATGTTTACCCTTTTCGAAAATGGCACTGCCAGATGTAGAATGAAATACGACGACCATAAAGAATGATAAAGAGGGTATAAGACTAACAGACGCAAACTTTACAAGCGGTGAAAACTCAATATGCAGCCCAAGAGTGCAGTGAAGGGAAGGGACAGAGCAGACAGGACAGAAAAGAAGTTAGAGGGAGAAAAAAAAAGGAAGGGTAGAAACAGGAAGCTCACTCACCAACACATGACATTTAAACTCTACTATATTGCCACTTGACACAGACACGAAGAGCACATTCAGATACAGGCACTCGACGAAGCATTTGGTTTAACCGTCTTTTTATAAGGTCAGTGAAGTTACTGGTGCCTTCTGAGATGAGACTCAAACCTCTGTGGTAGTACAACATGCTTCCCTAATGATAATATTAAAAAGCCATGAAGCCCTTATAAGCCTTTACCAGTTTTATAATATAATGATAATAATACAATAAATACTACGGTACATTCAGTTTAATGACGCCAGTGTTCCTTTAGGTCATTCGTCAGTGTTAAAGGAATGAATGTTTGGCTCCGTACTGTTCGGTGCTTTTATTGGGGTAAAATACTCAAAGTCCAAAATAGCAATCGATGTCTCCTTCTATTTCTTCTTTTCGATTTTCATCAACTTGAATATCTGATTTTAGATAGCTTTTCTCCAAGCGTCTTTAACCGAAGAATGCCACATAATCTTCAAAACTATTTTTCATTATTATATTTGGACTCAGAGGAAATGCAAGAATTTCCGTTACCGCACAACGCTGCGTTGATCTGACATATCTTTACTTAATCATCTGAGCAACGTTTCACAATAACCACATTAATCTCAAAATTGTCTCTTTATGTAGAATTTGTAGACGCCCGAAATCTGAGCGACCACAGCTCAATGGGACTCACTTTCCTGATGCCACATGACTCAAACCACTTCACACAGACACTCTGCCTTACTGTAAGACAGCCAAGAGTTGTTAGTGCACTATTCAGGGCTCGTCTAATATTAAGTGCATTTATTCAAGTGGCAGTCTGCAGCCAAACCAATCTTCCAGGTTGCCCTGATGTGGTTGTCGGAGCTTCAGACCGGTAGTCGTGACATTTGTGATTATAGGACCGCCAACGGGCCTCCTTCAAATTCTGCATTCACCACGCTCTGAATGCGCCAAACTAAATTGGTACAAAGGACCACACAGATATGAACGTGTCTGCGTGCGAGGGAGGTGAGACCAGCAGTGTGCAGGCAGACAGGCAGGTGAGTCTGACACGGGAGTTAAGCTCTTCCTATTTTCAAAATTCTGTTCAAGCCAGTTGTGCCAACTTGCACCACCTAATGGATGGGAAAGTGATACCAACAGCAGTGTAAGCTGGAAATGTAGACATGGCACCCACAGTATGTACACTTTAGTGATCTGCAGGTCATGAGCATACGGGCTGTAGTTGGCCTGTAGGTGGCAATCAATACACAATATCTACATCTGCAGGCCCAAACAAGTTCCAGTCCCTTTGTCAGCTTCATTCAATGATGCAGACCCATTCTGCTTTTTGTGAAGAACTGATTTATTTCTATTCCGTGAAAACCTATTAACCTAAAGTGCTTATTTGAGACATACTGAACGGCAAATCAAGTCAGTTCATTTGCAAAAACAGCGCACTTAAAATGAATACACCAACGTCGGTTTGACTGATATTAGTGCACCTGACTCATGGAACAAAACACAGCACCACCTTAATATCTATACACTCATATACCTTTCGGCCATTTTAGAATTTTTAGAAGCTAATTGTAGGGTTCCCGTATCTTTTTTAGATCCCTTTGCTGTTTAGCTGCTTTTCTCTGTACTGGAAATGATTCGATGTCATTGTTAAAGGTATGTTGTTTGGGGGAAGGAATTTTAACCAGAAGAGGAAGCTCTTCATTGACTGATTTCTGTATGCCTACACCAACTAAATAAAAGCACAACACAATTTCCTACCGTTTTGCTTTGCTTATATTTGGCGGACCCTGCCACCTTTCTAGCTTCAAACAGTGTTCTGTTATTCCTCTGAGAACAGCTTGTTTATTCAGTTAAGGACAAACATTTAAATAAATAAAGTAAGCATTATAACCTCATTAATATTGTAAATATAAAAATTCTGAGTTTTAATTTCTTTTCCGAAACTACATAGTGTTGCTTTAATGGGGGTCACCCCTCAATGATTTCTCAGGTATACATGAAGAGTGAATGAATACATGAATTCCCTGGAGTGCACAGCATGATTTAGGAATTACAACAATAAGAAAAAGATTTAGGCACATTTTCAACACCAGCTTGATTGATTCTCCATTGAGTGCAAAAACTAAAAAAGGAGATATCAGTTTTTCCAACTGAACCCTTCAAATGTTCCTCTCCAACACCAAAACTCTTCTCCAAAACAAAGTAGGCAAGAGGGGAGGACGCTCCTCGGATTGTCAATTTCAGAAATGAGGGGTTTTCTGTTTTCTGAGCAAATAGCTGCGAGTACCATAATTGCAGTGCAATTGCAGTCATGAACTGAACCATCAAGGCGAATCTGGAATAAATTGTGCCAGTCGAAACAGCTTTTTTTACTGCATTCATTGCGGTGTGCGTAGATAATTTGACATTGAATTTGCATATTTTATCAAGCATGCCAAATTGATGCTGGATAATTACAATTCTTTGATGCATGATATGATGTGAATCCGCTGCTTAACCACAAATGTCAATATGCTGAGATGTTTAACGGAACTACAGCCAAAAGTAAAGGCAGCGCTTATTCGTGGTGTCTATTCTATTCTGAAACACTATATTTATGTGATTTGGGTTCACGCAAATACTTTTGTTCTTAGCAGGATTCAGTGGACAGATTTTCGCCTCAGATTTGTGGGGAGATGGCGAGCGTGTATTCATCTGGATCACCAGCGAATAGTCGTGTGGGGACCGACTCTTTCCTCCTCGCAGATAGACTCCAGTTTCTTTTACTGTTTTGGATTCTAGCAGCTCTTTAGTCTTTCATCCAAGTTAGCCAAGTCCAAGTTGGATCTGTCACCATCGCCCATGGAAAGTCCAAGTACGAACAAGGCCAAATATGACACCGGGGAAAGACAGAGCAATGGCGTCTTTCTGAATAATCTAGGTGCACAAAGATGGCACGGTATGTAGTTCACCCTGGATGTAGTTTGGTTGAGGCACTAAATTTCACTGACGTTTGGCAGACTAACTTAATGAACTCTGCCAGTGAGGTACTGCATTTTAAACTGAATGACTAACAGAAGTTGGAGCAGACGACAGCAAAAAGAAGGAACTCCACTGACTTACTGCAACAGAGTCAGGCCTCCTTCAGAGAAACCAAATCTGTCCTGAGGCCCTGCCAGTGTCAGGAGGCCAGGTGAGCTGAAGAAGATAGAATAACAGCTCCATCTAGTGGAAGAAACTGAGAAGAGATGATAGGGGACGACATCCATCACCAGATACCGGCCAAAGAAAAGGATGAAGATGGACTATTGTTATAGGATGTGGACACATATGCTTAGCTAGCTTTGTAGCACACATAAACTAGCATAAAGTGCGTGTTACTCTCTCCAAAAGTAGAGTTCAGTCAGTTAATAAGCTGACAGTGTTGCTTGACAGGTTGGTTAATTAGTTGTGTAGTTAAACAGTAGTAATAAATACCGAGGAGGAACAGAAGAAAGTCTTTGTCACAGGAACCTGGCGGCCATTATCTGCCAACGTCTGCCGCTTGCCCACCCTCACACGCGAGAGACACGGGGAGTGAAATTCCCCGCATGCGCAGTGGCGCCTGGCTTCCCTCGGTGTCTAGGAGATTGCAAGAAGATGATGCGGCTGAGCGGACTGAATGCATAATTGGCCTATCTTAGTCATAGATTTTCACTTGCCTTGTCCAGTTTCTTGCCAAATTGCTGTTTAATGTCGAACTGTAGCCGGCGCGGTGTAGAAACTTGATTATAGCGGTGACGGCAGGAGAAGGGAAGCAGGGAGGAGAAGGAGGAGAAGAGGAGCGGAGCGGTGACTGAGAGGAGTTGGGCATCAAATTGCACCGGATGTCATTACACGCTCTTAAATATCGAGGACGTAAGTATGGTTTTTTTTAACGTCTTGTGCGCGTGCTGTGCCGTTGTAATTCGGCTCCGAGCGTTCGAAACGTATTTTAATGGCGTTTACCTTTTTTAAAAAAACGGCTAACTCCCGGCTTTCTGTCTTATTTTAGGGCGTAATTAAGATGAGAGGCTGGCTAAGAGCCCAGCCCTTTGTCCACTCCACGACATATCAATTATTGCTGCGTGCGTGGGTCGTGTCAGACACTTTTCATGTTTAGTTTTGTTTTTTGTGTGTGTGTGTTTTGTTTTTTTAAATATAGCATTGTTGCTAATCTTGTTCTCGTCCATTCGGTCTTTAGCTGCTACCAGCCAGCCACCTGTTAAACCATGGGACGAACCACACGTTTTAATTGAGCTCAGATTAAACGTGCACATTGGCTATTAAATGACTTTAAAATACATTAAACTATCAGTAAGTCGTGTTGTGTTATTCCTGCAAATGACAGTGTTGTTTATGTGAGTGTTTGTGCCCCATTCTTCTTCGTGATCAGGGCTTTTTTTTTTGTAGTGTTGCCATAGGAGCGTATATGGGCAGATAACCATCAAACAGGTTTGTGGGTCGTTGGGCATTTGTACTTAGGCCGACATCTAAGCTCGTTGATCAATTGAATTTAAGCCTCTTGAGCGGTCCGAGCGAAACCTGCTGACACATGCGCCCCTGCCTTTTTGTGTGTGCGCACAAACCCGGTTAACCCTCTCTATCTCATTTCCCACCGCCACCGAAGCAAACCCCCCCCCCATCGGTGGCTGTGTGAACGCATGGAGTCCATTCTGCAGACCATGTGGTGCCTCACACACACCCATGTGCAAAATACTGCTGCGGAAAACACTCCCAGCACTGTGCTGTCAGCGAGCACTCATTGGTGGACGGCTGTCAGTCACCGAGTGCAGAAGCAATTCATTATTTAAAGGGCAGCTGATGTGACACATCGGATTAATTATAGATTAATGTAGAAGACACCTGCTGTCAGGTGGATGAGAAGTGTGTGTTATGTAATGCTGCTTAATTGAGGGTAATGATGTGCACATGTCTCTCTGCTGTCATACTCGAGTAAAAGTAAAGATTTCATGTTGAAATATTAGTTTATTAACAGTGAAAGTCACCTATATGAATACAACTTGAGTAAAAGTCTTAAAAATACTTATAAAAGTAAACAGAACGTATATTTGCATGTATGTTTATACTATAAGCTATGAGTTATGCTGATATTAAGTGTTTTTTCTGATTTTCAACTGATTGCTGATCAAATAATGTAATTTAAAAGGCACTACTTTTGCTCTGATGCAACCTGCAAAGTAACTTAAGTTATCAGATACAAGTACAGGAGTAAAAAGTACAATATTTGCTTACAAGATGTTGTGGATCTGAAGTAGAAGAAAATCGAAACACTCAAGTTAAGTACAAGTGCCTCAAAATTGTACTTTAATACAGTACTCTGCGTTTTGAAAACTCCTCAAAGACGCTTCATAAACGCTAGTAACTGGCTAGAAAATCAAATAATATTGATATTGCTGCAATATTGTAGGGATGTCTTTCAGTCTCACAATGAGATTTCTGATAAATAATCACCAGTACTGTCAGGAACAGATACAGGAGAATTACTCAGTATCCTCTATCGTATTTCCTACAATTATATCAAACTGTTGCGACTGGCAGTCACATGAATCAATGGAAAGCGCATTAGCATCTTGAGGAGGATAATGTTACCATTCTGTTTCAAAAAGTGAAAAGAGGCCTAACATGGTATTTTAGGGTGAATACGGCCATGAGTATAATGGATACACTTGCAAACATGCATTTATAATACGCTGAATAATTCATATGTCACAGTAGAATTCAAATCCCGACCTAAAAGGCTCTCGCTTCTCACATATTACACCCTGAGGAGTCAATCGAGGAGGATGATGGAAAGTGTTCTCTTTGGCTTGATGAATACATAAACGTCAACATATTCAGGCTAATCATGGCAGAGATGTGTTTCGGTAGTTTAAAAAGGCTGACACGCACAAAATGATCACGTCAGCCAGCTCCTCGTGCTACTAGTTACACTGATGGGATACATATGATACGTATGGCCTGTAATTTAATTTGGGTGGCTGTCGCTGACTTGAACCTTCTCTTTCTCTCTCCCCCTCCCTCTCTCCCTCTGTGCCGCAGTATAATCGAGACCAAAGGCAGAGCCATGGAGGTTGTAACACATTTTGTGAATGACACTGTAGAATTTTACAAATGGAGCCTTACTATAGCAGGTAAGATCTTCACAATCACTTGTTTGTACATCGCAGAAGAGCATTGTGCCACTTCAGACACACAATGTGAAAATATGAAAAATGAGTGTTTGTTACCAGCTTTACACAAATAATTGGGTACGTCTTGGGGGTTTATGATACATTTTAGTCACCAGCTTAGTTTCAGAGATAGGGGAGTGCACAGTAAAGACAGGAAGTCCCCAGTTTGGCCATGTTATCTTTCCGAAGGATCAGCATGATATATATTTATTGCATTGGAAAATTATGGAACTAGGTCAAAGGTGAACCAGGAAGCAGCCACAGGTAACCATATGAAAGTGCAGTTTTCACCTCTGAATATGTAGTTTAGAAAGTATAGTCAAACTTAGGACATGGTTTTTACTCATGTAGAGATGTTATGTGCACTGTCCCTGTATTTTTACAATAAGGCAGACATGTAAATTGTTGTCATTACCAGTAAGAATGATTAAGAATAAGAATGATCATTACTGTCTTATAAAAGCACTAGATTTTTACTTGAACTTGTTCTTTAAAGGCTAACTCCACCACTTTTATACATTAAAGAGTCTTTACAGGTCTTGGGGCGTACAACTGCATATGTGAAAGAAGTGGTTATAAAGCCCTTTGCGGCTCCAGTTGGAGCTGCATGTAATCTGATAAATTGCCTCCACTGATGTTACTCAGTGGATAAGCTGCGTTTGGGACAAGTTGGCACCAGGTTTTGAATAGCAGTCCACTGGTCCAGTCAATTTTGATCATTTGTTACTGTCCATAATGAGTCCAACAGTATTAAAACAGTGCAACGCTAGAGCAGTGGACTTGCTTCACGACTATACCTGATGTTCTCCCCGCATTGAAACAAATCCCCTTTTCCTCCAGACAAGAGGGTGGAGAAGTGGCCCATGATGTCATCTCCCCTCCCCACTCTGGCCATCAGCTGCCTGTACCTGCTCTTCCTGTGGGCGGGGCCACGATACATGCAGGACCGCCAGCCCTATACGCTCAGGAAGACCCTCATAGTCTACAACTTCAGCATGGTGGTCCTCAATTTCTACATCGCCAAAGAGGTAAAGGCTATGTCTCGCTCGGGTGTTAGAGCAGTACTGACAACATGAATAAAGCACTGTTTTGTGTCAGGATGTTAAAGCGATGATGTGGCAAATATGTAGTGAGGTCCTTATAAGGTCTTCAAATTACCTGTCACTTGTTTTCACTTTGCCAAAGATTTTGCAAGTTCCATTATACTTGTTGCATGTTGTATGAGGCACGTGTTTTTTTAAAGAAAAGAACAATAAAGATGGTGTAGAGACACCAGTGATACTGCCCACTGAGACAAACCGTACTACTTCATATGAAGACACAAGAAAACCTCACAGTTGTACCACTTTGATATGACATTTTAATCGTTGAACACCAAGTCTAGTCTGCATAGTATCGCAATGAAGCAACTAACAAGTGGTCATGCAACTGATTACTTCCTTTGCAGCAAATAATGTTGAAATGCTTTGTGATTCATCCACCCGATGAAAACTAAGATGCTGCAGATGGGTTTTACTGTCACAATGATCTCCGATCCCTGAAATGTCTAATAGCCCTCAGATGTTTCAAATAATCCACTGATTTTACAGGAAACTCAACACTTGCTGGCAAAACACTCTGCTTCCTAAAAAGGAACTTAGATATTTTAGAAGAAATAACTTGTCTGCACCCTCCTTTGTGGAAAGAGAGTGTTTCAGCGGGGATCACGACAGGAAATGTCAACCGTTTCCCCCTCAGCCTCTTTCTGACTCTGTGTGGTTTCTTTCCTCTCATCAGCTCCTACTAGCCTCTAGAGCAGCCGGGTACAGCTACCTCTGTCAACCTGTCAAGTACTCCAATGATGTCAACGAAGTCAGGGTAAGCTCCCTCCAACACACACACATCACATGACACATCTACACATTTCCAGTGTCTATGCACAGATTCACACAGGTAGCACCCTGAGCATTTAGCTTTGTTTGGGTTTAAGAAGGAAAGAAACAGGGAGAGACCAGAGTTAGTCATGATACTTGTGATTTCAGGACAGTGGAGGGTGTGGTCTGCACTCAGATAGGCGGGAGTAATTGGTCTCGCCACCATGACTCTCCACCCCCGTCTCCACCTTCCAGCCTCACTCTGTCATGATGGCAGGATGCCACGCCACCGTGGCTTAGCAAGCGTCCATGTCTACTCAGTGCATGTGTGTGTGTCAGGCTGGTAGGAATGAAGAGTTAAAAAGGAGAACACACACACACACACACACATAGTGATTGATGGCCAGTGAATGTGGGAAAATGTGACTTTTAATAAGGAATACATCTGCAATATATTTGGTTTCCAAGTCTATTTGCACGAAAATATGATAATTCAATTTCTCCGGAGGAATCAATTGTTATCCTATCCTGTCTGATGTGTACAGCTGAAATATTGATTCCAGGCGAGGTGTCTCATATGTATAATTTATTCCCAATTACACTTAAAAACAGCACCATTAATAATGGGAAGTGTGCTGTATATCATACCCAGTTTTCCCATTAGTTCTTGGTGACCAGCTGTTTCTTATACGTTGATCCTACAAAATGACTCTACTCTGTTTTTTAACCTTGATTTTCAGTATTTTGTTCATTTCTGTTAGACCTCGTCAACAAATAAAAACTGTTAGCAAATATTTCTGTACTCAGTCAGGTTGAGGCTGTAAAGGGCTGATTAACAAGGAACATGAGGGACTGTACCAAGTTTTACAAGTGTGCATGCAGATTAAATGTACAATCTGAAGCTGTTATCTATCAAAGGTGCTGTTCCATACAGTGGTGTCAGTGTCTCAGATCCACGGCAGTGAGCTGCATTAATTCACTCCACCCTTGTTTTGTGTCTTCAGATAGCATCTGCTCTCTGGTGGTACTACATCTCCAAAGGCGTGGAGTTCCTGGATACAGTCTTTTTCATCCTCAGGAAGAAGTTCAACCAGGTCAGCTTCCTCCACGTTTACCACCACTGCACCATGTTCATCCTCTGGTGGATCGGCATCAAGTGGGTCCCTGGTGGACAGTGTGAGTGAAAGGATCTTATTTTTTTTAATGATATTCAGCTGTTGAATTTATTGGATTTATCTTTGTGCTTTTCGCTTCTGATGCATCAAGCACTGAGTTGCATGCGAGCCTTTTATGAATAACAGGACCACCACCGCATCTGATAGTAATCTAAATTTCCATTTCATCTTTCCACAGCATTTTTTGGTGCAACCATCAACTCTTCCATCCACGTCCTCATGTACGGATACTACGGCCTAGCAGCCCTGGGACCTCAGATGCAGAAGTACCTCTGGTGGAAGAAATACCTCACCATTATCCAGATGGTGGGTATCAGCTGAGGGCTGTGGTTTTGTGTGCGTGTGTGTTCAGGGAAAATTACAGACTTGTGTATTTACAGATCAAAGTATACAGAATTTAGGAGATTTTAAAAGATTTGGTGAAATATTCTCCTTAAAATAACAATTTTATAAAGACTGATTTGACTTTTTACTGGTTGAGTCATAATATTGTGTTTAACACTTTGAATCAATTGGAAGCACTAGAGGAGAAAAATTAGATAAACTTTTGTCATAGTGTTAAAATCTGTTGTTTTTATTTGGCTTTGAGCAGAAATACATCAGTGTTTTATTCAGAGTCTGTAAACATATGTGACCATTTGTACTGATTTTTATCTATTTCTGTGATAGTTACATCAACACATGTTGCAATTAATTGTGCTTTTGCTTTGTTTAAGGCTGTGGGGTGATTTGGCCCTAAAATAATAACAATATATCTCCAAATACTTTAAAATGTCCCCAAAGGTACTAAATATATGCTAGGACTAGGCAGCAAAATCAAATATCATGATGTTTTTGACCAAATGCCTCAAATATTGATATTGCGATAATATTGTGACGTGATATAAGAGCTTGATTTATGTTCCTGTACATGTTAAAGTTTGTGGAAATTAAAAGTCCAAAGTCTGCGCCAACAGAAGCTACTCTCTCCCACAGACAACACTGCTCCTGGACTTCTCGTCAATAGTCCTGCCTTCAATTCTGTGACTTTGTGACATCACATTGCATCACCATGTCACACAATTTATGCCAAGCAGCTAGTTTGGCTCTTAAGAACTTATTTAGTACTGCTCCCCATTTGTTGTTGTTGGCAGTTTTGGGTCAGGCATGTGTGAACTGACCAATCAGAGCAGACTGGGTATTCTGGTGAGGCCTTAAAGAGACAGGAGCTAGACAGACGGGGAATATAGTTCTGATATACGTAACCTTTAACACAATGAGGTCCGGATCATTAATAATCAGTAATGTGATAATGACTAAGCTGATGAAGACCTTTACTAAAATGCAGCCTTTAAAACCAGGAAAAGACTACGTGTGTGTCAAATCATGATATAATGTCATCCGAAACATGATTTCTTTTCCAGTAGTCGTTGATTAATATGATATAATATTGATATATTGCCAAGCCCCCTGGTTAATTATTTTTTTGTGTTTCCATCTCCAGATCCAGTTCCACGTGACCATCGGCCACGCCGGCCACTCCCTCTACACAGGCTGCCCGTTCCCCGCCTGGATGCAGTGGGCTCTGATCGGCTACGCTGTCACCTTCATCATCCTCTTCGCCAACTTCTACTACCACGCTTACCGAGGCAAACCTTCGTCCTCGCAGAAGGGAGGCAAGCCCGTCGCCAACGGCACCTCCGCGGTAACTAACGGTCACAGCAAAGCGGAGGAGGTGGAGGAGAACGGGAAGAGGCAAAAGAAAGGAAGAGCGAAAAGGGAGTAAAGAAGGAAGAGGGCGTGCTCGACGATTAACAGAGAGAGGACAGTTGTTTTAAAAAGGGCCAGAGATGGAGGGAGGGGAGGGATAAACAAAGAAGTTCAAACCAGACCGGCTTCATTATCCCTGCAAATAATGTAGAAGGATGTGATTTGTGACCAACTTGGAAAGGTGGAAAAGTAGCAGTGTGTGTGTTTGTGGATGTGTCAGTAAGGGTTCCTGGATTTGAGAGGTTGTGTTGGTTGTCTTCCATAGCAGTTTTTTTTTTTTTTTTTTTTTTTTTAAATCAAGAAAAAGCAAAATGCTGACCACGTAGGCTCCGCGCTCGTCTGTCCAACTGTGTTTTTGGACCGTAGTAGGACCAAACTATTTAAAATGGGCCTACAAACTGCTCAGCATCCATTAACTTATCAACCAAAATTCACCTCCAACTTTTTTACTCTGAATTCCAGTATTGTTTTAACTGAAAGCTTGAATAGTCTTTAATATGCTAATTTATTTTCTAGTGCTCTAAAAGAGTTTTAATGAATTTAACTATTACCGACAAAAGAACATGCAGAAGTTTATACCAAAGGTTTATTTTCTTGGTTCGGGGGGGATTCTTGTTTTACGAATACTTAGAGTTGAGCAAAGTTAGCAAACAATAGAAAAAGATTACAAATCTCACGACTGCCATCTATTGTATTGAACTACTTTTTAATTATTCACATTATCCACCAATCCAACATGTCATGGACTTTACATTTCTCTGCTGTCTCACTCTGACGTAACTGTGCTTTTTGCACTTGCAGACATTCTCTTTGTGTTCATTGTGAATTAAAACGTTGGTTTAAAACACTTTGGGAGGGGACTGTAGTTTTATTTTAGTCTTTATGCAAATGTGTGGGTATCTTTGTTATGATTTCTTTTTGTCGGTCCTCACGATTTATTTCTTTTTGCTGTGCGATGTAGCCGAGGTGCAAGAATAAGAGATTGAATTTCAGCTCAGTACTGTCTCACTGCCATGTAGGACTGAAGGGAAACCTGACAAGAGCTTCTTTTTTATTTTAAAGAAAACAAATGGTTATTTCATTGTCTTATTAAGAATCAATAAACGACACAGCTTCGGGCTGCACATATAACTGAAATAAAGACAATGTCAGCACCCCATAGTTTATTTTTGTGTGTCTTTGTGTTAGTGTCAACGTGCACGAGCCACGCACTTGCAAAATTAACTTTAAATCAGCTTCTTAAAGCGGCGTGGTACATTGGATCAAAATATCACCGGCGCTTCCCATCCCCCACCTTCAGATCTCTTCTCCTCGTCCCTCTCCTTCCTTATCTCTCTCTGTGTCTCCATCCTCCATCCCAGGATCTGCAGGATGGAAAAGGGCTCTTGTGTGTGAGAGGCTGAGGAAGGTTGTGTGTCTTTGGCCTGTCCAGACAGATCTGTCCTAATCTTTGGGGTTAAATTGGCTTTAGCTCCAAAAGAGCTTATTTCCACGTCACTCCGTGAGTTACCTAGGAAAGCAGGTCACTGGAAGAGAAGCCTTTACTAATCTTCCATCAGGGCTCCGCTCAAACTCTCGAATTGGCTATTAAACAGTTTTGATGTAGTTTTGAGTGACAATGCAAGATGTGAGACAACCTGCATGTTCTGGCCCTAAATGATGGATAATACATTGGTTTTTCTTACATTAAACATGTAGTATTGATTTTTTTGCATACTTGCCACCCATTTATTAACTCCTTTGCTCTTTCACCACATTGTGAATTCACTTATGCATCTATTAAACCATCCATCCTTTAAGTTCTTCGGTCCAAATGCCTCAGATCAGACCCACCCTGCCATTCCTGACATTTTAACCACATCCTCCTCCCTCGGTTCTCTTCCATCTTATCCCGACGCACCACCACCTGTCTTTTTGCACCCATGGCATCGGGGGTGGAGGTGGAAGGAGGTCTAAAGGCGTAGATGTGAATGATAGACTGGATGAGATGAGTAAGACGAGGCGTATGTCCTCCATGGGGACACAGAGGGATCTAAGCCAGGGACTAAGAGGATTGCAGAAGGGCCAAGGCTTTTCTATCAAAGGCATTTAGTGCAGGTCACTATAATAACCTGCATCCCTGCTGCTGCAGGAATGTGCATACAGCACACATATCTGTATGCACACATATAATATGGAACTTAGGCCCGTACTGGTGGGCGATATCACCTACAGGCCGACTGCAAGCGCACTGTGCTGTAGAAGTCGATGCATTCCTGTGCAACTAGCAAGTAAATGGCTCCCAAACATGTCGCCCTGCCTGCAGATACACAAGCCTATCATTTCACAAGCTGGCCGACAGCCGACTGACCCACCCAGTCTTCTGTGGAACAGGGGGAAGGGTCAGTTTGCAGGGGTTAAACCTCTGCAGACCTGACCCGCCAGTCACTCATCTCATTAGCAGTTAAATGACTAAGGAGCTCATTCGAGCCTAACAGAGTGGAAACAGTCAGCGTTTTACTGCCTCTCCGTCTGTGTGGGACAGATTGCTTTCAGAGCTCATGCCGGCTGGGTTTGGTGTGTGCAGAGCCCCCTCTGCTGGGCCCGGGTTCAGTTACAGCACATTTGTGGGTATATTACTGTAGTGTGAGTGTTGGAGGCAACAATGAGGCTCTTAACTGTTCAGCAGTTTCTTTTATTTTCCTTTTCAGCAGCGGAAGTGGTGGAAGAAAAAAATTCATAGTAGTGATTATCTCCGTCCGAACTGATGGAACAAAAAGAAATGCATTCAAGAAATTGAAAACTTTCAAATGGATAAAAGATTAAAACTAAAAGGAATAATGAGGGAAAACTCTTGACCAGGGTATGACCCACCATGTAAGTAGAGGGCCCCTGCAGCCGCTTCACCTGCATCACCTGAGCCTCCAAGCCACGCCCACCTCCTGCTTACCTCCTACCTCCTACTGCAGGAGATGACAATTAGCCAATCAGCTAACTAATCCTTAGCTTACATCAGTGCTAAATCTATTATCTGATATAAAACATCTTTAGGTTAACAGCTTAAAACATCAATACATTTCTTCCAAAAACAAAACATCATTTAATACTATTCTTATATTTTAGTCTTGGGGTGAGTCCAGTTGTGCCCTGGGTTCTCCTGAGAGGTTAGTCCGGCCCTGCCTAACAAAGTCAAAACTGTCATTTAAAATGTAGTGAAGTGTGCATTCCTGCAGTATAAATATAGGTTTACGAAGCCGCTCTAACCAACTAAGGTTTTTACAATTCTGCCCATTATTCTAAAGTTTTATTCTGACCTTGTAAACCTTGTGCAAAAATGCCTTGGCAGCAGCACCTCCATCATCGTGACCGTGCCAATAAAAAAAAAAACTAATTTGAATTCGAAAGAGAGAGGACAGAGTGGTGACTCCTCGCTTCCGGGTTTGACGTACACCTTACGTCATCTGGTCAGTGGCCCCTGCAGTGGCTGGTGGTGCCCTGGTGTGTGTGTGTGCGGGCCTGAGCTGTCAGCGGCTCTGCAGTCACAGCTCTGCGGGGAGAAGTCAGGAGTCTCCGTGTGGGGAAAAAACGCATTACATTTGGACTGTTTTTTACAGAAGTTCAGTCCGTCCGCGGCTTGTCTGTGCCGGAGGCTGCGGTCCATCTCTGAATGGTTCCGGACACACACACAAAAACAAGTAGGCCTCGTGTTAAAGTTGTTTCTGCGGGTCAGGCTGAGGGGGGAGAAAAGCGGCATCTAGTGGCGCAGCGGAGGCGTCTCCAAACTTCCTCCTGGTTCCAAACAGACTCAAATAGTTGCATTTAAAGACACTCGAGATTTTTCATTTACAGCTATTTCCATGCGCACTCGTGATAAACAACCGCGAATTCGAGCCTTAGTTTCGGAGTTTGTGTGCAGAAGATGGAGCCTGCCGCCGGCGGCGCTGCAACTCCTCCATCATCGTCAGCAGACAATAGCGCAGGGAGGAGGAGGAGGAGGAGGAGGCAGCACCGGGCTCCCTCACCGGCCACAGTCCAGGAAGGGGCGGCCAAGCGAGCTCCGAGACAGCCAGGCAGGTCCCGGTCCCCTCTTCCCGCAGGAAGGAGCAGAAACACCGCGGTGAGGGAGAGCTTGAGGTCCGCCGACGGAAGGGAGAGGGAGCCCGAGAGCCGCGTCGGGGCAGCTGTTCACCCGGATGGTGCTGAAGCTGAGGTAGTCGGAGCAAACAGGGCGGATGCTGTCGGGGAAGATCCGACACATTCATCAGCACCGGTCCGTCGCGCCGCTCTCCGCCTGCCGTGCCTCAAACGCGACCCCCCGGCCTCCTCCTCGCAGCATTTGCTGCCCGGCGGAGCTGCGTCCTTTTCCGCGGAGGAGAGAGCGAGGCGAGCCGGCGGAGAGGAGGGCGGCCGCGGGGACAGGAGCGGCGTGTCTGCGGGCTGCGGCCTCGGGTTGAGTCTGTGGAGGGGAGGATGCTTACAGGCTGAACTGATCCAGTACCACCTGCAGAGGAGACTCAAGAGAACCGGCGCGAGGATGCAAACCAAGGCCGACAACACGGGCGCGGAGGAGGCCGCGCTGGTGGAGATGGAGCCGGCTGCAGAGGCGACAGAGGCGGGGTCCGTGACACAGCAGGACCAGGCCTTCGAGGACGAGATGGAGAGGCTGCTGGACGAAAACGAAGACCTAAAGGTTGGATGCATGTTTACGTCTTCGTGTTTTCTGGTGCTTTGTCATCAACATCATTTAAGTTATTTAACATGTAGTGGATGAAATATAATGTGTCACCTCGCCAGAATCGTAGGCCACATCTGTGTGCATCACATTAAGGCTGCAGAAAAAAAACAACATGTTTGTTTAAAAATCAGTCCATCTGCATTTCTCTGCACTGAATCCAATGTTTGCACTCGTTTACTGGCTGAAAGATGGTGAAGAACTAAAGAACTGATTTGTCTGTTTAACATCCTCAATGTCTTCACAGATCATAAATTTAAGACCTGAGCTAAAAAAAAAAACTAAAAAAAAAAAAAAGACTGGCCCCAGATGACTAATTGGTTATTGATCACACCGATATTGATCTCCTGTGATCAATTGTATCTTGTGTTAAAATGAGGGGACAACCAGCGGGGGGGTCAACAGCTGTGATTTGCATGTTTGTGTCGTTTTGTTTCCAGCTGCAGGAAAATATAAAAAGCATAGAAGAGATAAAAAATACATTATAAAACTCACATCCAGTTACGGGACATGAAATAAATGTGTGTTTTTGAATCTGGAGTTGAGTCATTTCTGGCTCACGTCCAACACTCCCATTAATCCATCTGTGAAGTCAAAAGTCAGACTGTGAAACCACAAACGGCAGAGATTAGCCACAGCCGCGCTTCATCTTAACCACCTCTCATAACTGAGACACGTAATAATCTCGTCCTCCTCCTCCCTCGCCAGTGTGAAATCGAGGAGATGAGGACCGAGATGGACGAGATGCGAGACACGTTCTACGAGGAGGACACTTGTCAGCTGCAGGAGATGAGGCGTGAGCTGGAGAGGGCCAATAAGAACTGCCGGATCCTGCAGTATCGTCTGAGGAAGGCGGAGAGGAAGAGGCTGCGCTACGCCCAGACGGGGGAGATCGATGAGGAGCTGCTCAGGAGTCTGGAGCAGGACCTGAAGGTACAGAGGGGAGGGGAGGGCGCTCCGTCTGGGTGCATCTGGACTGTATCTGCCCCAGTGATGTTGCACGCTTGTAGCCTTGAATCCTTTACTGGTTCATAAATAAAGGTATTTGTTTTTGAAATGGCAAAAGATTTCAAGACGTTATTAAAAGTGCAGATAAAAACATCCAAATCCCCCAAGTTGAAGTTAAAAAACCAAACATTCTAAACCTCTTGTGAACCTAACGATGAAATCACAACGCAGGTGGCGAAGGACGTGTCCGTGAGGCTGCACCACGAGCTGGAGAAGGTGGAGGAGAAACGCACAAAGACGGAGGAGGAGAACGAGAAACTGAGGCAGAAGCTCATCGAGGTGGAGGTGACCAAACAAGCCCTGCAGAACGAACTGGACAAAACCAAAGAGGTACGTCGCCCGCGTCCACGAATGAGCACAAAGCAATTCAATTTCGATGTTCAGCCTGGAAATATAAAAACTTTGAGTACTTCACAGCTGCAACAAGTTGTCGTTTCGTTAATATTGAAAATCGATGAATCAGTTTGAGTAATTTTTTCAACTCGCTGTCCTCCAACAGTCTCAAAAGAGGAGAGGAAGCAAGGACGTCCAGAAGACGGACAGGAAACCAGCACAGACTCCTACAGAGGTGAGACGCTTTTACAGAGATGTTTCACTTGTTTTCATGCATGAATCACACTGTCAACAGTTATAAAGAGAATCATCAGGATTATGGATGCACAGCAGTATTGGCATCATCAGTATTCGCTGACAAAGGGTTCAAAAATGAACATTCATACTGATGACAGACCGAGAAGAGGCGCTTTAATCATGCGAGAGCATTTGACAAAGTCTTCTCTTATGTGTCCCAGTTTATGTGGACATCTTTTCATACATTCATAATAATATGATAATTCCGTTACAGGAGAGACTGAATGTTTTCTGAAGTTATGTGAAAATGAGTTAGACGTATCGGTTTTCGGCATCTTCCTCAGGAGCATTTGTTTCCACAGTGTGTGATCTCATCCTTTAAATAATGATCCCTTCCCCTCAGCTGCCCTGGTCTATATACGTTAGCACTCTTGTCATGAACATTTATTCCAGACATCACAGACACTTGTTGAAAATACATAGATTATGCAGGATTCGCTCACATCCTCGTGTGATGCTCTCGAGTGAGATGCTTTGCTTTTTTTTTTCGCCTCGGGGCTTCAGCCGGCCAAAAAGCATGTGCTCTGATTATTTGCAAGAAAGTACGTTTAAATGGAAGCCGACAGTTTGCAGAGCTCCGGCAATTACTTTAGACTTAGCAGACGTCAAACATCCAGTGATAGATAAACGTTTTAGCTTAGAGAGACTGTTGGACAGAATCTTCTTTTTAATCTCAAGTACTTATGTTTCTTTATGACATTGCGGAAACGAACTGCGTGAACCTCAGGATTAGGTTTGAACCGCGTCTGCTGAGTGTTCACTGTGCAGCCTGTGTTTGTGTCTGTGCTGCAGGAGGACAACGAGGACCTTAAGTGCCAGCTA
Source organism: Diplodus sargus (assembly GCA_903131615.1). Lineage (NCBI taxonomy): Eukaryota > Metazoa > Chordata > Actinopteri > Spariformes > Sparidae > Diplodus > Diplodus sargus. Next base: position 9,200,911 of record CAEMYA010000010.1, read on the forward strand.
GCTTTCATCAAAGAGGAAGCAGTGCTCATGAGAAAGAAGACGGCCAAGATTGACAAAGAGAAGGATCGTCTGGAGCAAGAGCTGCAGAAGTACCGCTCCTTCTACGGTGAGCTGGACAGCACCCATCCTAAAGGGGAGGCTGGGGGTCCGCCCACCACCCGCGAGTCAGAACTGAAGCTGCGTCTCCGCCTGGTGGAGGAGGAGGCCAACATCCTGGGGAGGAAAATAGTAGAGTTGGAGGTAAGAGCACGGAATGAGTCTATTAACAGAGTAATACCTCAGTGGGATTTCTGTAAGCATTGATTTCTGCCCTGCAGGTAGAGAACCGTGGCCTGAGGGCCGAGCTGGACGACCTCCGTGGCGAAGGGGAGGGCGCTGGAAGCTCCGCGTCCGGAGGGATGGGCGGGCCGGGCTCCGGGCGAGGCCTCGGCGATGATCTGACGGAGCTCCGCCAGCAGCTGCAGCTGGTGGAGGACGAGGCGGAGCTGCTGAGGAGGAACCTCGCCGACGCCGAAGATCAGAACAAGAGAGTGACCGGCGAGCTGAACAAGCTGCGGTTCAAAGCCGGCACCCACGAGGGAGGCGCCAGGCACGGGGGAGGAGCAGGAGGTGCAGGGATGGATGGAGCAAAGGCAGAAGCACTGCAGGAGGAGTTAAAGGCAGCCAGGCTGCAGATTAATGACCTCAGTGGAAAGGTATTACACATATTTTTATGTTAATTTGATCGTTTTCTTTTGATTATGAGCTGACAAAACATAAAGTATTATGAAATTTAAATTCAAGGATCACCAAATTTATTACAGTTCATCCTAAGTCAGTCGGAATAATCCTCTGGGGAACATGAATATCTGTGACAAACTTCATGGCAGCCCATCCAAAGACCAATAGAGCCATGTTGCTAGTTCGACAAAAAAGTTGTATTTTAAAATCTTTCCTCATGACGTCCTATAAAGTAAAAATCTGATGTTCTGACTCTCCATCTCTTGTGTTTCCTCAGGTGATGCAGCTGCAGTACGAGAACCGTGTGCTCCTCTCCAACATGCAGCGCTATGACCTGGCCTCCCACCTCTCCCTGCGGCCCAGCCCGCGGGACAGCGACGCGGAGAGCGATGCAGGCGGTGCGACGAGCGGTCGCCGCGAGAGCGACGAGGACTCCACCTCTTCCCGCCTCCTCCCGCCGCACCGCAAACGCGAGGGCCCCGTCGGCGGCGAGAGCGACTCGGATGAGGTCAGAAACAATAACGGCAGCAGCCGTTGCCTGACGCCCACTAGGGGCCTCTACACCCCTACGGGGCCCGAGGGGGCCGCTTCCTCCGCCTTGGCCCGCTTCCTGCCGGGCGGGCGGTGCAGCCTGCGCGACAGGCAGCAAATGATCGACATCCGCGTGGAAGCGGAGAGGCTCGTCCGGACCATCGACCGGCTCATCGCCGACACGGCCACGGTCATCTCCGAGGCGAGGGTCTACGTTTCAAACGGCGACCTGATGTTCGGGAGAGGAGCGGAGGATGGTGGAGAGGAGGATGGGAGCCGGATCAGGGAACACGAGCTGCTGTATCGCATCAATGCTCAGATGAAGGCCTTTCGAAAAGAACTGCAGGCCTTCATAGACAGACTGGAAGTGCCGAGGCTGGAGGACAGGGACACGGAGGAGCCGCTGTCGGTGAGATTAAGATTAGAAAATGGAAATGAGTTTCACGGTTCGCGTGTGAAATATCCCTAAATGTTTAATGCTGATTCTGCTTCTCCCTTTTTCTTACTTGATCCAACCTCTTGTTTTTCATCTGTTATGGTTTCTGTCACTCCGCCCAGATGTTCCAGCCCATCATTTTGCTCATTCTCATACTCGTGTTATTCTCGTCCCTCTCCTACGCCACCATCTTCAAACTAGTCTTTCTCTTCACTCTTTTCTTCGTCCTGTGATGTACGCCTCCCTTGATTCATATCATCCCTCGTTTGTTTTTGTTGTTTTTTTTTGTTTTTTTTGCTCTTTTGATTTTTTTTTTCCTCCCCCTGCATCCTTTGTTGCCAAGGTAACCAAAAGCACAGGAAAAAGCTCAGCACTTGTCGAGGCTGCAGTCACATTCAAGAAAAGTCGGGCTAGACTCGACACTGGAGTCCACATTTTCCACAACACATCACCGTCCACATCCGTCCCTCAAGAAGGTGAGTGTTAAGAATCGGGCTTGTCAACACTGTAGCTGGCTGAATTATATTTTAAAAAACTATATAAATGTGTCACACAGGTGATGTTTGGAGTGCAACATCCCTATAATTAGGAATTAAGCGTAAGTGAGAGTGGAATTGAACTTCTTGTCAAACGTCGCGGATAGAAAGTGAATAAGACTAATTCCCCTAGAGCTCAGCAGGATTGAGTCCCGAAGACCGCAATTAAGTTAGCATTTGCACTTCTGGTGATCTCGTGTGGAGAGCAGTGGGTTTTTTTGCCTGAAATAATGCTTCATGTTTGAATTATAAAGCTTGTGCAGGTTGTTAACACGTGGCTTAATGAGACTACAGAGGTTGTTGGGGCACATTAAATGTAATTGCGCTGAACACGGAGACTCGTCTTCTCACGAGTCTGTTTTTACAGCTGCACACAACTCTAACTTTACAACTTGTAGATTGATCAGCTAATGTGTAAAAATGTGTAAAAACGCGCCTAGCATGTAGCGAGAAGCTTAACGTTGGTGACGCTGAAGTCACACGATCGCGGTGTAGTACGCTAGTAGCGCTTAGCTTTTTCTGTTCGTCGCATTCACGCTTTAAAAGACATTTAAGTGGTTTTCATCTGGCTGAATTAAACATGCAAGTGTCATGAACTTCTTGTGTTTGCCACATAGTTTATTCTCTGCAATAATCCAGAGAAAAATGGTTGAGCAGCACTCTGTATGCAAACGTCTTCTTTGTAAGCCTATAGGAAAGTTCATATTGTTGATGAAGATCATGAAATGTGTCTGAAAGCTAGCTGACAATATGTTCCACATTAATGGATAGAACAGATTTCATAAACAGAGGTCATATGGGGTTTAGCAATGCTTACATTGAGCTTTAAGGTCACCGACCTGCAAGGAAGAGGGGAACATAAATCATTTGTCCCTGTGGCTTTATGTCCCGGTTTAACCTTGTCCCTAAATATGTTTCCATGCAGGTTATGAAAGCAGTCGCCTCTTTGTTTTTCAGAACCACACTCGATGTCCAATCCGGCTGTCGCTGGCTGAAGGTAACGTTGGGTTAACGTTTGTTTTCATCCCTCTCCTTCGCTCTTGAAGGATTTGTCATTAGGGAACACAACAGGTGGAGGGAATAAGGCGGATGATCCCGGTTGGGGCTTCAAACTGGAAGGAATGCTTGATGATCTTAACGAGTGCCATGTGTCAGATAATGTCCAAGGCAGGTGGTGGTGGGTGGGCCCGCATAAATTCCCAACAGGACCCCTGATTAGAGGCAGGCATCAGTAAATTGATGGTGATGAACAGTAGCAACTGTCTGCGGACGTCACGGCAGCGGGACGAGTCGAGAACAGTCGCAGCTTCCGGTTACTTCAGGACATTGTATGACTTGTCAGACATTTTTCTGTTTCTCGTAATTTTACAGCGCACGCTAACCTGAATGTGCCTGTGATATTTGTCGGTTAGCATTTTAGAAAATATATGAATCATTAAAAAAAAAAATATTGAAGTTTAATGGTGAAAAAAAAAAGAAAATATGAATGAAATGTTTTTACAAACATGTCAGGCATCCACCTTGCAGTTTCCTTTCCGTGACTACCTTCAATAAAGATATTATTGACCGTGACACATTATTACTCACTGTGTCACCCACGCCCATTTGGCACCCGTTGGAAAAAATGATTTGCAGTAGCGCGCGTGGTCACAAGACCAAATCTGCCCGAGCGTCCTAAAGCGGAGTAGCAACAGAGCAGCCGATTGGCTGAGAGGCCGCGGCAGCTGAAATAGCTATGTAAACACTTTCCCTCTCTCCGTGAGCCCCGGTAATTATAGCCAGGATGCTGGTGACGACAGTTGTCCCATCGAGACTTCAAATGCTGGAATAAATTTGACATTATGTTATGTGATCCAGGCTCCAATGGCGCGCGCACGTAAACACCGGGGCGCGGTATAAAGGCCGGGGACCCCGGCTGGAACACAAGTTGTTTACCCTTTAGCTTTTTAGCTCCAGCGCTCCGGACTTAACCTCCGACACCGAGGCGTGACAGGGGGAAGAAGGGGGCCCCTTTAAATCCCAGTCCGCCGGGTGATTTACGTAACACAGAGGAGGAGAAGTGAGGGGGACGCGCCGCGCGGAGCGGACGAGTGTGTTGGAGAGCTCCAAGAGCGCACAGGGACAGCAGCGGGCAGAGGATTGTTACTGGACAGAACTCGTGTGTAGAGGAAGGTAAGGACAGCAGTTTATTACTGAGGCCTCAAAGGCAGCAGGAGTTATGATTTAGGGACATTTTGGACTATATAATTTGAAATTAGGATTGTGTATCGGCTAAAAATATTATAATTTAGACAGAATAAATGGAAAAAGTTAAGAAGTGTTGAGCACATTTCTCCTTACGGCATTTTATTTCAACTTAATTACAACTTTAACTAATTTTAATTCAATTTTGAACCAGTTTTAAGGTATAAAAGGTATATTTTCTTTATATATATGTATAAATATATATATAAATTATATAAGAAAAAAATGTTTTCCTTGTCTTCCTCTCTGACATACATTCATCCCTCCGTCTCCTCTCTCCCATGCGCAGCCAGTTTACTATGCATAGTTACAAGATTATTAATATCTGTACTCTTACATCACAGGTGGGAGGGATGTGGCTGGTACATTCGGGCACTTTCGGCCAGGATACTTGTCATATTCAATGATAACAACAACAACAACAACAACAACAACAACAAGCCCTGCTTGATTTTGTTTACTTGATAGGAGCTTTAGGTAATTAGTGCTCACACAGGGACACAAGTTCATCATGCTGTGCCATCCAAGATATGACTGAGGCTGCTACTCATGATTGTTTTCATTGTTTATTTAGCTTTCCATTGCTTTTTTCAATCAGTGGATTAGTTGTCTTGTCTATAAAATGCTGATAAATGTTGATCACTGTCTCATAAAGCCCAAACAGATGTCCTCGGATGTCCTTCTTTTGTCAACAACCCAAAGAAATTCAGCGTATCGTCACGTTTAAGAAGCTGGAATCAGAGAATTTTCACTTTCTTTATTAATTAATCGCCGCAGATGACACATCATCTTTTCCAAAAAGACATCTCGATGTTGGACGCTGACGTTAGGATCGTTCTCCCCCCGTGTCGCGAGGCGTAATGTACCGAGGCAGGCTGGAGGTCAAAGTGACCAGCAGTCCAAACACTTGGCAGTGCTGTAATGCCACACTCGTGTCCACGCGTGTTACATAGGTAGGCTTACATGCCTGTGAAGTTCGGACGAGAATGTGAAAGGAGAGTGCCGCGAATACCTGAACTTTGTGAGTGTCCAGCGTAACGAGTCACTTAAGCGACAGAGAAAATGCTAAAAGGGGATAAAAAGGTTTCACGTGCTGCAGTTGCACCTCAGTCGGGTGTCATTGACGAAGGTGCATTTGTAGTATGTTGTTCTAAATCAGTGATTGAAAACCAGATTAAGGGCTAAATGACGCAGAAACATAGATTTGTTTTGTCCTATAAAAATGTATGCCAACTCTCTTTTCCCCTTGTGTTTGTCTCTATAGTGTTTCCAGGCCATCGATCCCTCCCTCCCTCGCTGGCAACCCGACAGCGACCACTGAAAGCAAAGTGAAACAGGAGAAAGGGGAAATTGCCATTTAAAAAAGAAAAGGGCCTCTGGGTGTTGAGCCGCCTGCGTCATGGCAGCCATTGATCTGGAGCGTGGGCTGGAGCACGGTGGCCGGGGCTGGGGCAAAGAGAGGCCGGAGCTGATGGACAACTTCGACTCAGAGATGCAGGAGTGGGAGGACCAGCTGCAGGACATCCAGAGGAAAATCGAAGAGGTAAAGTTTCGTATAATAGGAACAGCGGACGAGTCGTCTCTGAACATACAGCTACAAAATGGGATTTTAACTCTTATAGACTAGCCTTAGTGTCATAAATCAACTTATGATGTTGAAGTCAGATTAACGTATCTTGTGTTTATGGTCGTTTCTGTTCCCCGTCTTTTAACTTGACTGTAGTGATTCAGATCTTTACCAGAGAAATAAAGAAATTCATCTGCATAGAAATGTTTGGTTTAACAATGATCCAAATATGACACTGTTCTCACTGCGGTGTGTGAGAATGTTAATGGTTTAGTTTCCAGGTTATGAAACTGCTCCCATAATCCCCTAGAGTGTGTGTTAATTGGTGTAATACGCGTGTGTGTTGCACGTGTGTGTGTGTGTGTGTGTGTGTGTGCGTGTGCACGCTGGTGCACCATAATAAACTGCTGGCAGCGCACTGACTTACTCAACCTCATGGCCTTGTTGGAGCAATGATACAGACAAATGTTAACAAGCTAATTAAACTGTGATGTACTGACGGACAGACTGAACACACACACACACACCCACACACACACACACACACACAGCGGGAGTCTGAAACCGGATACTAAAGGATATATTAATGGTTGCAGCGGGACACAGATGCTCGTTGGAATAACATGTGCTGAGCGTAAATTTAGGTTTGGTTGTGCAATGATTTGTGATCATTTTAACACTTGTTTGTTGTGTAAACAGTTCTTGTTGCGTTGATTATAGTTAGTTGGTGTAATCTTTTATTTATATGTGAAGAGTACACCCAGTAAGCAGGAAATAAGGTGGGAGTTGTTAATGTTTTCCTTTGTTCTTTTTAATTTTTCAGTTGTACAATGAAGTTCAGGCCCGCAGAGGAGCAAACGACATCGCCGCTGACAACCAGAAGACCGGTGGCGAGCTGGAGCACCGTGGCGATGGTCTTTATGCGCCCGGTCATCACGGCAAGAGTCACTCCGGAGCTATAACTGTGCCGCATCACTATAGTCACGGCTGTAACTATAGTCCCAATGGGTACAGCTACCCAGTGAGTCATCAGAACGGCTACGGTTACTGCCACACCAATGGAGTTTCAGAGATCGGAGACTTATTGCAGGATTACTTGGGGCAGGGCAAGCAAATGAGCCGGAAGAACAACGGCGCTCGCCACGTGGTGAGTAAAGGGTTCTTACCTTTTCCCTGCCTTATGCCTCATTCTGTTGGCATCTGCACATCTGAGGAAACCAGATAGGCGGCCATGACATGAGTGAAAGCTGGGGTCCCGTCAGGAACCATATTGATTACAGTGAGGTGGTTCCTTCCAGTCTGCTTACATACAGGTTACCAGATAGGAGTTAGTTTCACATTCTGTCTTTCCCAACTTGATTTTTTCCTGACAAGAAGGAAGCCAAGACATAAAACTGTTTCCTTATCCACATTAAAAGCCACGTGCGCCTCCATCGTTGAAGTACAGTAGATCAGAATAGTCTTAGCGGGGGCTATATCGAGTGATGATCAAGGGTCAGCTGAGGTTCAGTTTTGGTAAGGTACAGTAAAGGGAAGCTTGCCAGTGATCCTGAAGTAGCACACTCTTAATTTAAAAGGATGGTGGATGGTTTTAAATATATTTCTTCCCTATTCTCTCAGCGCTTCAGTGACACAATCAAAGTGAGCCCGGACGTCCCTGCGTACCAGAATGAGATCAGAAGAAGTTCTGGAAATGACAGGTTGGTGACTTCACACTGGACTTATCACATGTTGTCCACTGATGTGAGGGGGAAACACCGGTTAATCACATTTTCTGTTTGCTTGTGTTTGGTTCAGGCTCGGTCAGGAGCAGTTTTTGGGCAGTTTCGAGGAGACTGAGAACAGGAAGAACCAGGTATCTCACATGAAGGGCTCCCCGTGCAGAGAGAGCTCCCCCAACAAAGAAAACACAGGTGCCAAGCCCCCTCTTGGACAAAGGGATGCTTTTGCTGTACAGCCACGCTCGCAGCTCCCAAACGCGACAGCCGAATCACCCGCTCTGGACAGGAAGTCCTTCGGTCCTGGTGTCCTGGGAGATAGGAAGGGCGGCAGCCCTTCTGTTCTCAGGAAGTTTGGGGCCATGCTTCAAGAAAACGAGGGCAAAATGCTCACCGAGTCAGGGGTGGTGACCCATCAGGGACTGGCCCCGGAGCCAAAGAGCCCCACCCCTGGCTGTCAGCGCAGAGCTCTGGGAGCCACTGCAGTCGCCGGCAGGGCGCCCGTGCGTGTGCCTACCCAGAAATGCCAAGCAGATTGTGACGTGCTGACAGCAGAGTTAGAGCCCAGCCAAGAATGGGGTTTAGTATCGGACTCTGGTAGGCAGAACCAAAAAGATCACAGAGGAGGCTATGGCGGGTCTAAAGGGCCCCAGCGGAGCCCTCAGCAGTCCCAGAGGAGATCACAGGTGGCGGGAAGCCCAAAGATTAGACCCAGGGCTAACAGCGGGGCTGACAGAGATGGAGCACTGGCAAGGAAGCCCGCACTCCAACATGTGGAGCCCAAAATGGACTACAGGGTCTCATCAGCTTCTTCTGGAGCTCAGAAGATCCACAGGGGAGGGTTAAGGGGACAGGAGTTGCCTGGTTCTGGCCGAGTGGGGGATGAAGGACTTATCGAGCTGCTGGACATGCTGGAGATCCAGCACGAGTACAGCTCCAGTCCCAAAACGGGACACACAGCTTACAGACAGGATCACCAGCAGGTAGGTTTCTTCGTACCTCTTTAGTGACTAAGTTCAGCATCAGTTACACTGATTCTGGATGAGCTGACATGTGTCCCGTTTTTTAGTCTGTCCAGGTAAACCAAGCCGAGTTGTCCCAAGCCCAAACCAACAGGAGCTTCTCTCGTCCTGCGCGGCCGGCCAACCAGCGACCTCCGTCCAGATGGGCCAGTCGCACCCCTACTGCCAGGATCACCGCCCCATCAGGCCCAATGTACCGTTCCCCAAGCCCCCTTACTCGCCCCCCGAGCCCCATGACCAGAACCCCAAGTCCTGCCTTGAAGCACCGGCCTCTCATTTCCTATTCTCTTCAGACTGAGACTGTCATCATGTGATACCTTTCCACTTCAATAAAGCTTGTTCCCCTCCTCTTGAAAAAACCCTCTCCCTGTGTAAATAGTAAGGACTTTTTCTGCTCAACACATTGCTTGACGAGAGTTGCCAAGAAAGGCCGAGTTCGAGATGAAAACACATCCACGACGTTCCCCAGTGTTGCTGTGGCTTTTTGCTTCTTCTGTGCTGAACCTCTGCCAACACATCAACATGTCGCTTTGTTGCAGTTCCCTTTATCCACTCTCCTTTTTTTCTTTTCTTTTTTTTTTTGTATCCGATTTCAGGTGTTTTCTGTATAATGAGATTCTGCATGCAGCCCTAGTTTGAGGGTGCATGCTCCTGTGTTCAATCCTCACGGTTGCCAGGTTGAATCAAATTCAACCTGGCAACCAGTTGGGAGGAGATTTAAGTCGCAACTGTGCCCCCAGCAGCAATCTGCTAACTGTCGACAACAGTGTGTTTTACCGTATCCAACTGTCAAAGTAATCTATTTAAGATGTTCAAATAACAGCTGTGACAAATGACTATGATATGCCTTTAATGTAATTTTTTTTTTCTTGGTAATAAATATGACAGTGCTTTGACATACAGACTCTTGTCTCTTTCTTTCTTTCGCAGCGTTGCATCATATTGTTCCATTAATGGTGACTCGTAAAGCTGGGTAATGATGATTTACTGCACGTCAAGCCTATGGATATCTGACACCGGCAGCTCCCTGCATGCCGGTGCAACCGCAGCTCAAGTCGTGTCAGTCGCCTCCGCAAACGAGCTAACTGTCCACCGACTTCAACACATCGACTGGTTAGAACATAACTAAGGAACTGCAGGAGGACTAACACACAACAGATTGTTCATGTATACTGTATATGTGGATTTTTTAAAATGTTTTTTAAATCATTCGTCACACTGAAGCGCATTAATCCTGCACAAAAGCCGTTATGTTAGCCGTCGTTAGCAGGATATCCAGGATAGTGATCCTGTAGCGTCGGGGATCGGCTTTCGTTCTGTGTCTTTCTCGCCCTCGTAAGACTTCCCTGACACCTCCCGCCCGGCGGAAGATGAGGAAACACTCTCAGTTTCACACATGCACACTTGAAATTATACAAGAACACACATCTTGCGTTTTTTTCCCCTCGCGGAGTATACGTTTTTTTGTCTGTACACATGCTATGCCGCACATTCATGTACACACTCTCCTCCGGCAGAGGTGGCCGGAGTGTGAAATGTCATGTAAAGGCTGGGGTGGAGGTACGGAAGTCCTTTGGCCCCATGATGCCTCAGCCCTGTCACCCAACCTCTCGGTGCTATGTGGCACCTCGGACGGAAATAGCAAGCGTGACGTGTGTTTTGGTGCCAGAAATCTTAGCCCGCTGTCTTTGGGGGGTATAAAAAAAGAGTGGGGAGGGAGGGGGAACGTTGGTTCCTCTCTCTGTCTCCCCAGCTCTCTTTCTTTCATCTCGCCCATCGCTATTTCTGCCTGCCAATGAAACATCAAGCATGTAATACTGATCAAATGATGACACATCGGGGATTCAGTTTGCTCTCTTTAGTGATAGAGCTTTGTCCTCTTTTCAGCCCTATTAATCACTCAATTTCCTTTATTTTTTTTTCAGTTAAATAATGATTTTGTATTTCATTTCATTACCTTTCTTCTTCCCTACAAAAGCATTTTCCCCCTCCCCCTCTTCTTCCCTCTTCCTGTCTCACCTCTCAGTTTGCTTGTGTGTAAATGAGAGCCCATCTTGCAGGTTTGCACCTACTTGGGCTACATGAGGGTATTTTAACAAGGCGTCCCGTTGGCCATCACTCTCTTCTCCTCAGGCCCCTGCAGGAACAGTCCAGCAGGAGATCCTACAAGTGATCTTTTGTGTATTCTTTTTTTTTTTTTTCCTGCTTCCCTGACGGAGCACACACAGCTGTGCAGATGGACACATCATGGCGGAGCTTGGCACAGCATGTTCTCCACTGGACGGGCTATTCACGAGAGATGAAACAGACAGATGACAGCGAGAGAAAGAGAAGGGAACACAAGAGCAGACAGCTGAACTGTAGCCATGGCTCCCCTGACGTCAGCAGACAGAGTTACGACTCCCACTCAGACACCCGCAAGGAGGAAGCACCCACTAAAAAACTGGCTCTGCATCACGGCGCAGACGACTTCTAGGAGTATCTCTGCCGGATGATGCAACTTTGATAATAAGATTTCATGCGCAGGTTGCACCTGATTTACAGTAATCCTCCGAAACACACACATACACGTTCAAGATGTAGCACGATCTGTACCGATGATGTCTCATTTATGACATCTGAGTACAGGCTGATCTGTTCTCATGGCTTTGATCACAGCAGGGGTGCTGATCTGCCCTTCTGAATGAGTTACTACATGAGTATATGTGTGTGTGTGTGTGTGTGTGTGTGTGCGTGTGCGTGTGTTAGCGCACGTCGATCCCGGACATATGAGGACACCCGCGTACATTTATGTCCTGTGATGTCAGCAAAGACATGAAGCAGTGAACGACATGTTCAACGTTTAAATCAACCCCTCTCTCTGTTCAAACAGTAATCCCTCATTTGTCCTTTACAGGAAACAGTTGATTTGTATTTAATATCTTGTGTAAGTGCAGGAGACAGTTGGCATATCAATGTTGTAAAAAGGGCTTTTTTTTCACAGCATGACTGAAGAAAACTGAATTAACAAACTGACCTAAATGACAAAACAACTTCATACTGTTTTACTTTGTTTATATGTGGCGGACCCTGCCACCTTGCTGGCTTCAAACAGTGTTCTGAGGACCTTGTTTCCCTCTGATTACAGCTTATTTATTCACTTATGGGAAAAATAAATATTTCTATTATTACCTCATTAAAACGGTAAATATTACATTTCTCCCTCACAACCACATATTGTTCCTTTAACCACCGTATCTGATCAGGATCCATCCGACATGGCAGATATAAGGTTCACAGTCGAGGTCAGGCATTAAAGTTTTATGACGTTGTGTTTAGTTACGGTCCTTCCTCGATCTCTGATGAATGAAAAAATGCATCGATGTGTTCAATGGAGGGGGAAAAACTAAACACAAACCATCCTGTTTTGTGTTTCCAGGATTATTTTCTCTTGTTTCCATGGTATTGAAAGATATATTGAGTATCCTTTTTCAATACTAAAGCATTAGTATGACAACAACCTCTCTATATAATCTATTGGATGTGAAACATTTAGGCCATAGCTGGGTTTATTTAGCTCTCACGATGACAGAGACATGCTGTCTGCATCTGGTTGCTAGACAGACTCAAAGGCCTATATTCATGCAGACAAGCTCCATTTATCGCCTATACATGCGTGATTATGAGCGCTACAACTGTCTGAATGAGCCCCCGGTGGCTGACATAACGTCTTTGCGGCCGTCTGAGGCACGTGTGAATCTCACGTTCCTTCCTGCCTCTTTCTCGGCCACGTCCACCTGTCCCCTGTCCCGTGCCCTCTGCCCCCCAACTCACGACAGGCCTCTCATTCACTGGAGCTGCTCGCGGGGGTCCTCACTGAAATCCCCAGCATGTGTCAGTAGCTGCTGCAACACACTCAAAATAGATGGTTAACTGCCACTTGTAATGCGTGTGTGTCACAAAAAATGCGACCGGCAGAGTGACAGGACCACCCTGTTCCAGAGGTTAAACGTAAAGAGGGGCCAAACGACCCGAAACTGAGCTGTTTTACAGCTATTTAACGGGGTTCTCCGGTCCATCTCTGTGCGTTATACAGAGCGCTTTGTCTTGTAAAAAACTTAATAGTCTAAAGATGTTTGCATGTCTCGCGCAGCGTGCGTTTTAGTGTACTTTTAAGTTCTACAGTGTTTGCATTTTTCTGCCACTCTCACAGGAAGTTCCCTCAGCGGCATCCACCTGCACCGGACATGTGAGGGCCCGGTTTCACAAGAGAGCGAGCGAGACAGACACCTGCTCCGCAGCCTTTTATGATGTTTTGGTGTTGAATGTCCTTTCTAAGGACAAAACTATGATGCCAGCGATGGAATGTAACTAAGTACATTTACGTAGTACTTTCCCTGTCAAGCACAACTTTGACATACGTGTGCTTTACTTGAATATTTCAGTTTTATGCTACTTTATATGTCCACTGCACCACGTTTGGTGGCAACCGTACATTTTACTCCACTATATTTATTTGACAAGTTTAGTTACTTGCAAAGTTATTTTATCATCAATCGAACTGAAAACCAAAAAAAAAAAACTAAACTAAACACTGATTGTGGAAATCTGCTGACTGAGATCCGATCAGATTGATGATCAGGCCGCTAACACCAATGACGACATCGTCAACGCCAAGTCAAGTACAGTTTGTAGATACATGTAATTGATGTTTACTTTTATTTTTGATACATTTAGTACATTTATTGCCAGAAAGCGTATTAAAATACTTAAATACATGTAACATCAAACTTTTACCAGAGTAACACAATCTTGACTTGTACTGGAGAACGACTTTTGTGTTCTCAGATACAAGAAACATCCCCTTTTTCTTAATATTACATGAGATTTTAAAGACATTAAATGAGATCAAAGAAAGCTAACCGTCTGTCAAATGCACATAGCTGCAACAGTTTCTGGGCCTAGTCCTCTTGAGCACCTGTATCGTGGATTTCTAAGCTGTCGTCCGTCTACTGGGAGTGTTGACGGCTTAAGTTATGAATTTAAGGGTCAACCCTGTTAGACCAGAGGTGTACGTTTAAATCCCACCAGTCTACACTTCCATTTTCACCCACTTTATCAGCAAAGTACAAAACGTCCCATCGGTTGGACCGCAGCTAGTGTCACGGTCCTGCTCGCTCTATCTTCGTCCACATGTCCCAACTGTCACTGCGTCTGCGTCCGTCCACCGAGACGGCCATCTCAAGTGCCGCTTGATGAGTGTTGCAGTACGAGCGGTGGGACCATCAAGGACAGCCGGGAGGACCCTAAAGGGTTCTTGAGAATTTCAGACCCCTCCATTAAAATAGAATGGGGCCCGAATATCTCCACTTTGAAAGACAACCCGGTGGGCTCGCCTTTCAAAACAAGAGCGGGGTGCTCTCGTGGGATTAGCTGGTGTTGCCCGGCAGAGGTGACTATTGGTGGTCTATTTATCGTGTGACGAATGATAAATTTTAATTTGGTTTCAGTGAAGTAGTCTGCTGGGAGCGACTGACTGCGTGGCACGACGTCTGGCCTGTGTCCCACGCAAACATGTTCTCACACACTCACACACACACATAGACACACATACTCAAAGCACAGGGAAATACAGATCGTTGGCAACTATAAAAGTCTACAGCCATCTGAGCAGCTCGGTGAGGCTGTGCGCACATTAGCTAAATGCTAATCATCAGTATGCTAACATGTAACAATGTCAACATGCTGTAGTTTAGCACACAGATGTTTATAAAAGTATACTCAATAAACATTCGTATGTATACTCACCACAAACATTTCCATGTGGTTTTACAGTTGGCATCGCTAACACAAACAGAGCATTAGCAACAATGGCTACTGTTAGCATCCCTGGCGACCGTACAAAGCACAAAAAAAACGTAAGAATCCCACCCGTGAAAAACACTTGTTTTGTTACTTACTGGTCCAGTAGAAATAAAACTGTTTTTGAGGGGGAACACCAACAACACGTGTTAGTTTTAGTCAGTTTAGTTAGTTTTAGCGTCATTTAAGTATGCTAACATTTGCTAATTAGCACTAACGTCCTTAGTTTGACAGGGTTTTTGGTCGTAATCCAAAGTATTGGATAAGATTTTTAGTTAGTTTAGTTAGTTTTAGCGTCATTTAAGTACGCTAACATTTGCTAATTAGCACTAACGTCCTTAGTTTGACAGGGTTTTTGGTCATAATCCAAAGTATTGGATAAGATTTTTAGTTAGTTTAGTTAGTTTTAGCGTCATTTAAGTACGCTAACATTTGCTAATTAGCACTAACGTCCTTAGTTTGACAAGGTTTTTGGTCATAATCCAAAGTATTGGATGAGATTTTGACCTGACAATGATCACGACAATAAATCCTGATGTTCATGTTCATGTGCATGCGTCTGCGCTTTATACCCTTCCCTTGGCTGGACAAGAATGAGGCAGACGAGATACAAAAGCTATAAGATAAAAGTGAAATGGAGGCTGGAGTTAGCGGGTTGCATTCACCGTGCCCGGCTCAGGGGGAACGACAGACGCAGATTTTTCTTTGGGTGTCTTCGCTCTGCGGGAGCGACTGACAGGCCGGAATGAGACCCAGAGCTAATGGAGGACTGTCACGTCTTCGCCCCGTAGGCCTAATACACGGAAACTTCCGTGGAGCACGAGGGAGCCGTTGACAAAAATCCAGAAATACCTGGTGATGATGTGGCCGGCTGAGCTTCTGTTGTTATCACCGCGGTGATTCAAGGTGACGATGAGCATGATGATTACTCCGATAAGGGTGCTTATCATTAAGGCAGTCCACACTTCCAC
>CAEMYA010000010.1:9217440-9250735 GCA_903131615.1 Diplodus sargus
GGGAGATAAACGGGACATGATTTTAGAAACACTTTGCATTCACTGTCTTTTCTACATGTTTTTTTTTTTGTGTGTCCATGCAGGGTTTGTACATGTACTGTAGTTCGTAAGCAGCATTTAATGATTTCATTCTGCCTGGTGTCAACAGCGCAGCTTTGTGCTTTCGTCCCTCAGTCCCAACAGGAGACACTTCTTGACACATTTAGTGGAAAATCACATTTACGGCATGAATGCGCTCTGACAGGTCTGACATTAATAGGCTCTTATGTGCAGAACATTTCCATCCACGCATGGAAGAATACATTCAACTTCCAGTGTCTCTAATAAAGTGACCTCCTTTCCCAGTTTTACATCTCACCTGTTCCAGCCTTTCTTTAAATAGCAGACACGATTGTACACAAACCCCGTCCTGCGCAGGCATAGTATGCAAGTACGATGCCGTATTTAGAAATGGATTATGCCCATGATATAAACTTTATGATTTTAGAAGTCATCATAGTAATGACGCGACCGCTGTTATAAATGGTTCAGTAGCACCCGGCTTAGCGAGGCGTGTCACTTGATAGGCTCTAATGGTGTGAGGTCGATGATGGTTACAGTAGGGGTGAGGTCACTCCTGGCTCCTGCAGGGGTGAGATACCCCGTCTGCGAATCTCTGCATTATGGTTGGAAATAACGATGACGCGCCGCACATATATGTGCAGGCACAACGTGCACAGCTGCATCCAAATCGTTTAAAACACAGTAGCCGCTGCATCAGTACCTAGACAGCAACAACCGAGCACCTTATAGACATGACCCGTGGACCTTGCTCCACAAAAACAAGGTCATAAATAATCCGCACAACAACAATGCTCTTCGGTGGGCCTCGCCGTGCCGAAAGACGCGGGTATGACGGGACTATTTGTGGAAGGATTATTAGAGACAAGTGCGTGTTTTTTCCTGTAGTGTGAAGCGGAAGGCTACAGGAGGCATTTGACCAGGATACGATAACATGTATGAGGGAGTTAAAGGGCAGCTATGTGTCTGAAAACATATAGTGTTGTTGTCTCCCGTCTGTCTGTCCGTCGGTCTGTCTGTGGTCCTATCATGTGATGCGTGCCCAGACCGGACGCAGTCCCTGACATCTTACCCAGCGTGCTGAGACACGCACGCTTCTTTTAACTCAGACACAATGTTCCTTTGTGAACGTCATGTTTCGGGGTCTTTCTCTTGTTGTTGTCCTTCACACATGTCTCATGTCTCTATATGTCCCCCTTTAACATGCTGCTCTATACATGTCCAATCTAAATACAGTCTCTGTTTCCATGATATGTAAATCCCTCCCTCAGCGTTGCTGCATGTTACAGCGATGCCCCCTCTTTATATGTGCCATGCTTTTAATGTATATGTTTACAGGATTGCTGCTGAGCTCTTTACTGGACTAATAACAGACTTTGGTAGTATGTGTGATGTTTTGACTGCCACATATGAGGATGGAAAAAATAGTTGGAACCGTTTGTAGAAAACAGCTTTAACTTTCAAGTGATTTACTCATCTTACTTTCAGGGTTTTGGGTTTTCCCGTTCAAGTTTTATTTTGAAAGTTTCACTGATGCTGTTTTACTTTCTGTGTTTGTCTTGTTTTCCCGCTTTTGTGATTCCCCTGATTAGTTTCATGTCCTGTGTATCTAGACCACGTGTTTTCCTGTCAGTTCGTGTCAGCCTGGTTTGCTTTTAAATTGCGTTTAGACATTCATTGTCCCCAGAGGATGAACCTGGTCATCCCTTGACTTTATCCATGGAGCCAACATGAGGTTGACATTGATGTCTAAGGGTGAAATGTGTCTTGAAAGCTAATTTTCAAACTGGCATCTGATTGTTGTGTTGGTGTGTGATCGAGGCGTTGTTGATTCCAAAAATCATCATCATTCTCACTGTCACCTTAGTAACTATGCTCCCTCTCCATGAACTCTGGGTCTCATTCCAGCCTGTCAGTCCCTCCTGCAAAAACAAAGACACTCATCAGTGTCTGTTGTTCCAGCAGCCTGTCACAGTGGACGCACCCACTGAACTTTTATATCATGTCTCTGTATGCGGTCCGCCTCACTCGTGCAGCCAAGGAAAGAGCTCAAAGTACTAAAAGATGTCTGTCTTCCATATATATATGTGTGTGTGCATTAAGTAGGGTGTGTTAGGTCTCAGTTCAAACACTTGCAATACAGTAAATATCAGCATCATTCAGAAGGAGGTAGAAAGTCTAGAAGCAATCCGGTCTCTTGACCCAGAGACAAACAACATAATACGATTTGTGGAACATTACAGGTTCAAAAGCTTCTCCTGTCGGCCTTCCAGGTTCTGGACAGGAGCCTTTGGGACCCGATGATGGTCGGAGAGTTTACGCCATCGAGTCTTAATGAAATTTACTCCGTGATTCACCAGTTATATGTAGCATTTGATGCCCTGAAGGGTTTTCAGCGTGCTTCACACAGACTTGAACACTGAATAAACTAGGCTGCACAGACGCCGTGAAAAAGAGACTAAAAAGGATACTACTTACACAATATGTTAAGGGAAAACAAAACAGAAGCTGTTAGTTGAATCCTCCTTTGGACAGAGATGCCTTTGGATTTCATTATCACTCATTTATAGAATATTTATCTTTTGATAATGGGATGCTTTATAAATTTCAATTAAATCTACACTGTTCCAACAGGGCTGGTGACCAATTTACACATGTCACCACACTCGTCATTGAAGTTAGAGTACACACAGTTACATGGACGCTCTGAAAGGACACTCGCCAAACTCTGGCTCATTAAGCCATGTTTCTAATTCAAGTCACACTCCAACTGCACACACGGAGCCTGCGGTTTCCTTCTGTTGGCAGTTGCTGCAGTTCAGCTGCCTCGGTGGCAATGCTCTTAGTTTTTTGTCATCTGAACACAAACCTGAAATAAACCTGAACGTTCAGAAGCCAAAATACTTAAATCAGCACAGTAACTGTGCAGCAGGCAGTCGCCGGGCCCCGGCGCCTCCAAGCAGTGTTACACAAGACCAGAACCACAAGGTTCTAAAAATAGCCACTGTTGTATGGGAGAGGATTGAGGATAAAATGCTGCTCGTGTTGTCAGAAGATAAAGAAGTTTAGTGGACGAACTGATTAATTTGTAGAAAATGTCAGAAAACATGTCAGTTAACATTTATTGGATAATAAATGAGACATCGGACTGAGTTTTGATTTTGGTGATTTAAGTACCAGCTGAGACAGAACAATAAAACTAATGCTGTAATAAAATGTTTTTGCAAGAATGAAGTCACAAAACGAAGTATGATTTAACACTGTGTGTGTGTTTCCATGTCTCTCACAAACACTTGCAGGTGAAGTTCACCTTTAAAAAGCCCCTATGACACTTACTTGGATAACAGGAAACATCACAGTCAATCTGTGACACATCGAGGGTCGCAGGTTATTTGAAAAGTATTGTACAACACACAGTTTCAAATTTAACATGTCATATTTAATCATTGTTAATTGTCTAAGATGAACTTGTGTTTGTAACTTTCGTGGTACCTTTAAGTTTGTTTTTGTTAATGTTTTGGACTTTCAAAAGGATTAACAACTCACTTTTTTTCTTTTTATAAGAGGTATGAAAGAAAAAGTTGAAATTTACAGACTTGCTCTCTTGCTGATATCTGCATCTAATCTTAGCAAGAGAGTGACTACGTGTTTTTTTCTGAAAATGCCAAATAATTCCTTTAAATTACCAAAAACGATGCTTTAAACGCAGTTGAAAGATTTGGTGTTTTGCGCTGTGTAAACAAAATGACCTCACTGGGACTGCGTTACAGCCTGTTGATCTCTCAGGGGTAAAGTGCAACAGCTCCATCCTGTGGACTTGTCAGGTAAACTGCATTTACCCTGAAATCAGGACACACAGTTCCTGCAGACCTTTAGTTAAGAGCCACTTCTGTTTCCTCTATCTTCCCGTAATTCTGAAATGCATTCAACCATGCATTCCTCCACCACAGAAAATTAACGTCAGCCAAAAACTATTATTAAATTAGAGAGAAACACCTTTAATAATTTGAGGAACACCACAGGGGCTACAGCACACAGACAGAAGTTTGTTTCAGGCCGTTCAGATTGTAAGACACAAACAGTGAAAAGTTGACAGTTAAAATAAAAGCAGCTGGAGCCTAAAAGGGAAAAAAAAAATGTGAGGACAGCTCGAGTTCGTCCAAGTACATGTCACTGCCAGCGCTCTGATAGTGGTCCTATCGAGAATACGATGACAAGAAATAGAAATCCAAATGTGTCTCTGCATACATAGCCTAATACTTTCCAGTGGTTCTGCCAGTAGCTTTTCAGCACCCAACAACGCTCACAACAACACAAACACACGGCATTATTAAAGGACTTTTACACAAAAATAGAGGGAATGCAGTCTTCCTCCCCCCTCAGACACTTAAACATACACATACACACACAAACCCCGGTTTAAATAGTAATTAATTACGTCCTGATTAAAACAAATTAACTTAAAAAAAACCTAATCAGGAAAGCAGGAGAGAGCGACCAGTTTAAGCCCTCTGGATCTGGTACATAAGGTGCTACATTTAAACTTGATTTTTAGACCATCAGTCCAACAGAGAGAGGAAAAAAAACATACAAAAATATCAGCCATGTTGACCATGAGCTAAAAGATCAGAGCGAATAAGGTGTTCCATTTCAAAGAGGTTGTATTGCTATGTCACAAAAGGGATGTAAAGGCAGCGACAGATGGTGGTTTAAGGACAACACGTACCATGAAGTTGCCAGACTTCTTATGCTTCACTGCAGAGCTTGTTGCTGGGAGCAAAGCAAAACTACCCTTGCATGAAGTATATTGCTGGCAAAGACTAGCTTTTAGTGTTGAAAAAATAAAAAAATAGTTTAAATGAATGACAGGATCATATTTGGCACACGATCAATGGGGGAAATACATGTCGTGGAACAAGAAACAACAAATTAAAGTTTTTTTGTCATTTTGTGGCAAAGATGCATACTGGTTGTTAAACTTTTTTTGCCAACTGATAAAAGCTGAAGAATTGTCATCAGTAGAACAGAAACCAGTGTCCAGTGTCGTCACACCTCCGTCACAGTGCACTGTCCATCAGGACTACGAGAGCGGAGACTGAGTGCAGAGCTGGACGGCCCGCCTCTGGGAGGCATTCTGGTTGGCTGGCTCTCTCTTAGCGGTCCATGCCTGTGTCTTCTGCGTGGCATCGCTTCTGCTCTCTCTCGCTCCTGTTCCTCCTCGCTCTCGCTGCTGCCGGATGCATAGTCATACGTCTGCATCTCGTCATCTCCATCCACCTCTTCACCCAGTGGCTGGCTGATTAGGAGCTGTGAGAGAGACTCCTCCAGGGTTGAAGGCGAGGGAGAAAGGGGACTCGGAAGATGCCGCCCCAGGAGGGTTGGAGGTCTAACAGGGGGAAGAGACGCCAAAATCCCAAAGGTCAAAGGCTGCGATTGGCCTGCATTGTCCGATCCATCAGCTGAGCTGACGCGCTCTGTTGCAGCTGGGGTGATAACCGGTAAAGCAGGAATGGGGACAGGTTCAGGTTCAGGATCTATCCTCAATCCCGCAACTCCCTTCTTGGGGATATCAACAACATCGCGCTTTATCTTGCGCCTGCGGCCGTGCTCATTCCGTCGATACTGCACCATGTTCTCCAGGTCAGCCACGTACAGGAACCCTGCAATCAGCATCTCTGTGGTCTTCCTGCCTTTGGAGAAAGCCTCCTCCAGCTCCCGGGTGGTCCTCTCATCATACTGCCACCAGCCGTTGCGCCCCTCGTAGTACCAGGCAAAGTCTCCCCGGGAAACGCCCCCGGTCGCTATACTCCGGCTCACCCCCGCAGCTGCTGCTTTCAGTTCCTCAGGTGAAAGAAGAACCGGCCGCTCCAGGAAGTCCTCTGGGATTTCTTGCCGACAGAGAGCGCAGCGCTTGCTGTGCCAGGAGGCACCTTTCACACACAGGAAACAGAAGACGTGGCAGCATGGCAGACGCACAGGGTGGATGCAGCTCTGCAGGCAGATGGCACACTCCGGGGTGCTGGTGGAGCTGGAGGTGTCCGCAGCACAGGGGTCACCCACTTCCTCTATCAGCTTGGAGGGAGCCGGGGCATTCAGCGAACAGTCCAGTTCTCCAGAGCCTGCCATACTGCAGAGAGAAACACGGCTGTCACAACACACACCTGATTTCTTTATTAATATTACAAAGCTGAAGCTTGTATAAGTTACATTAATGCAGTTTGATGCTGCTGCGGCTTAACAGGCACTACTCTAGTTTTGGAAACGCCCTCATGTAAACACAGACTTGTATCAGCTTAATTCTGATAGATAAAAAACTGTCCATGACCTCATCCAGACGACATTGCTTCATCAAGGGCCTCTTAACTTGCTGTTTGGCAGAGCTAACGTTAGCTACCCTCCCCACCTAGCAACCAACTAGCTACTGCTACGCTAACGTGCGCTAACATTCAAGTTTTGCCAAATGAAAAAACTCTTACATTACAAACACTTGATGCCACAAGTGTGTCCGTTTCACGTTAAGTAACACTATAAGGTTGAATTTAATACGAAGCTATCGGTGACCTAGGGTTTGCTAACGCCAGGCTAACGCTAACTTGACAGCTGCTGTAGCATATGCAGTTAGCATGTTAGCTGTCAGTGTGCTCGCTGGCTCTTTAACGTCTCTACTCATGAAACGTCGCTCACCTGAACATTAGGATACCTCTAGTAGCGTCCTCAGCAGAAGCGCAGGTGGAGATATTTATAAAACAGCATTTATATTTGGTTAGTAAAGTTGTGTGCGCCAGGTAACGACTGCGTTATTGTCGGGACATTGTTCCGGCCAAGCCCCGCCGACTGCAGAGCGTCTGGATCGGCCGGACCTCGTCACCAGGGCCGGTGTTGATGTTCTGTAGATCTAGCGGAGCTACGCACGTTACGTAACCTGCGCTCAACTCTACGTACTTACGTACAGCTCCTGATCAACGAGCAGGGAAGAGAAGTGGCACCCAGTTATTATATTATCCATATTTCAGGTCTTTTTCCTTGGCAGACTTTTTGGTTTTTATGTGTTTATCATAAACTTATAAAATACCAAGCAAAATATTAATCTCAACAAAAAAAAAAACATTATTTCAACTTAAATATCAGCAAATCTTTATTTTTTGCAGATTGTTAAACATTCCAATTTTGGCAGTTTTGACACACTTTTAATGTCTAAAAAAATAGCCTTTCCTACAAATAGGTCCTTTAAACAGTCTTTGACAGGAGACTTTTCATTCTCCATATGTTTCTTTCCAAGATCATTAAGAGACCTACAACTAAACTGGAGTCCATCCAGTAATTTCAATAGATGATTGTTTTTTTGTGATTTGTCTTTATTGTAAATGAAGATTGTATTCAGTTGAAGTCTGTTATACAGGGAGGTTTTGACATGATTGACACACCACCTGACACTCGTCCTTGAGACATTTGGTTGTGTAGTACATCGTACTATGAAAATTGAAGGTTATCATGCCATGTGCATTTGCTTATCAATTCAATAACAGTATTAAATTCTACTGTTGTTCAGATTTAATGTCTGCCAGATGTTTTGTGAAATAATAATAAAGCATTTGTTCAGCCCTTCTGATTTCATTCCATTCCATATGGGCATTGTAACATATGATAATAATATCAACCATAATAATAATGATACTGATTCATAATAACAGTAACATAGAGAGACTTTTTCAGCCCTCATCATGTGTTTACAATACACTTTTGCTCTCTTATGTTTTTTTATATATGTATTGTGGCTTTTTCCAGCAGACATTTTGACTCTTTACAGTCGGAATGGCACCGGTGTTATTAATAACGTCATGGATCTGTTCCATCGCGTGTCCTGATAAGCGATGACTGTATGACAGTGAGTCAGCACGCCAAACATCGAGACCCTGAGACGAATGCAGCTAAAAGGAAATCCAGCCATCATTTATTTTATGATTTATAACTGTGTTTTTCCAAGTGTCACACATCGAAATGTCTTCTGTGGTAAGAGGATGGAGTAAGCGTTGGCTGTACAGCATGTAGCAGTTTTTCTTTTCCAGTTTTCAAATGAAAAGCTAATGACAAAAACATGTTTTTCTCAACTATTTTCTTTTTTATTACAAATAAGACGACAACAGTCAGGTTGTAAAACAAAAGATAAGTGACATCAATCTTGCACATGTCTGAGATTCAGCTTCAGATTCAGCCAGCCAAGTCCAGACGAGGCCAAATAATGCAGCTGAATTTATTAATGACTGTTACATCAATCCATTTCTTTTATCTAGTCCTGTTAGATTCCAGAGACAAATCTGTTCTTATTTTAGAGGAAGTCTTTAAATTACCAGACACGGCAGAATGTGCAATAACAAGTTGAATATCTCTGCAATATCAACAGATAACATGTTACAACCTAATTGGACTCTTTGGTCTCTTTTTGATGACACACTTCCTGATCTCTGACACGTGTGGACAGGGGTCACCGCTGGCACTCGGGGACTGTAGGACCCGTCGGGTACGCGTCTCCTCTCCCCTCCTGTAGGCCCGCATGCTCCTTCTCCGAACACACGGGCCCCAATCCGTCCACTCCCCGACCTCACAGTGCACTGAGGACAGAGAGATAATCATGGGAAGCAGGTGGGGGAAAATGCAAATGAGACTTGAGACTTGTGATAACGGGGAAGGGAATCTCTCTCACCTTGGGGGAGGCATTGCATAAGCTGCACATCAGGCTCAAACCCCCTCGGGCAGCTGGGATGGCACAGCCCGTGGAGATGGTACAGGTCTGCTCTACACCTCACACACACGTTCCTCCTCACACACACCTCACAGCCTGTGGAGCACTCTGACACAGACATCTCTTATTGTACTGTATGTCGACGGAGGACCTCATTTCTGTATTACGTGCACAAAGACACAGGTATGCTGTGCACAAAGGTGCTGTGTGTTGTCTCACCTGTGCATTCTCTCAGCGCCGCGTTCGCTGTCAGCCCGTTTGGACAGGTGTTTTCACACTTGCCGCGGAACAGGAAGTGACCCGGATGACAATGTGTGCAGAAGTTTTCACTGAAACAGGAAGCGCAGTCCTCCTTGCACCCTGCAGGCCAAAGGAAATTACACCAGTATACGATATTCTTGTGCACTTTATTCTCTCGACACTCTCAGGGTTTAAAGGAAAGGCTCACCCAAATATGAAAAAGTGGTAACTGTCAGCTCGCCCCCATGCCGATGGAGGGTGGGGTGAAGTTTCGTAGTCCGCAAAACATTTCTGGAGCTTCACAGCAAAACAACATCGCAGCACTCACTTCCAATTTTGGGTGAACTTTTCCTTTAAATCAGTTTGTATGTATTCCAAGCCCTTACTCAGGGCTCCGAACATCTGCCACTGTAAGGTCTCATCAGCAGAATCAGACAGATTAAACAGCACTCTACCCCTCTGCGGTACCTACTGGTGCAGGTGCTGATGTGCTGGGAGCGCGTGCCGTAGTGGCCCCGGGGACACGAGGACAGGCAGGTGCCCCTCTGACGCATCCCGTCCAGCTCCAAGTGGAAGAAGAGGCGAGGTTTACAGGACAGGCAGCCGTTGAGGGCCGAGCATGTCACACAACCTGCCGGGCACGGTCTGCTCGCAGTGGAGCTACCTGCGGATAGAGGGATACAAGGTGTGTGTGTGTGTGTGTGTGTGTGTGTGCCTCTTTTACAGTCTGCAATTTTAAAGTTGCTTTGATGCGATCAGAGCTTTCAAATTCAGTGTGAAAAACTGGAGTGAATCTACGACCAGATTCTTCCCTGAAAGCTGAGAGAACACACTTATTGTCTCCATATGTTTTGTCTGTCTGCTCTGTCTTCCACTGGAAACATTAGAAGAGATAATGCACACTTCACATGAGCCACGTCTGACGGGAGTGTGGGAGAGGTGGAAATGGCAAGACGCGCTCGAACACTTACGTCTGTATCGCAGAACCTTTGCGTCGTCCAGGCCTTCTGCAAGACTCACAAGCTGCAGCATCCAGATCAAAAGCGGTATCCGCATTTTCCCTCACCTCCAGCACAGCACCGATCCAGCCGTGCCATCACATCCCAAACACCATGACACGCACAAAAACAAGCCTGCGATTCCTCCACAAAAGTTCATTCAAGTGAGCCCACGTAGAGACCTCGGTGTGGTGCGAGAGAGCGGACGAGTGCAGGGTCGAGCCAAATGTTTTCTTGAAGGAAAAATCCCACGTGCATTCCATGAGATCACTGAAGCCGTCAGAATGCCGTGAAGAATGCAAACAGAGGGGAAACCATCATATGATAGTCGCACCGCTGATCTAACGTACGTTTGTGTTGAGCTGCTGTGGGCTCGCCTCTGTTTCCCACACACTCCCAGCCTCCTCTCCTGTGTCACTGCCTTCCCTCACGACCCTCCTCCAGATCCGTTATCACATCTGACAGCGTCTCCTCGCAGATTTAGAACAGTGCTGGCATTTTACATGATTCTTTGACTTGATTTCTCACCATCTCTACATCTATTAGTTGACAAAATCTTACAATAGTTTGTCTTTTAAAGCTCCCCTGCACTCAAAAATGTGTTGTGTGTGTGTTCACTTGGATGTTTGACCTTCACTCTGCAGAGGATGTTTTCACATTCGCACACTGGGAAAGTTTCTCTGTGCTCACTTTTGAATCTCAGTTTAAGACTTGTAGGTGCGTATGTGCAAGCGGGACAACTGGGAGCCAAGTGAGATTGATATGCACATACACTGATGATGGACTGTTCAGTCAGGCAGGAGACAGTTTATTCATAAATTCTTGACTTTTCAGTGAGTTTCGATTCATTTTAATGAGGTACGTAATTTTTCAAGAGGGAAAAAATGCCCAGCGTGACTTTGTATGATTAAATTCCCATTTAAGTTAACTGTTTACTGTTGTACTGCTACTTTATTGTTACTGTTAGTTTAAACTTTATTGTTGAATTGTAAAATATCCCGCCTCTACACAGATATCTTTTCACAAGTGTTTGATAACCACATTTTAGGGATCATTCCCAAAAAATTGTGTCCGTCAGCTGTTATATGGTTGGAGTTATCATCAGTATTGTTCAGGTTCTAAATAAAAACATCTACTCAAAACAGATTTTGGTTTGTATCTTAAAACATGTCTGGAGGGATCTTTAAATACTTTTCACAACACAACATAATCGATTTGGCTAATAAATAAAACACATTATCAATAATTATTTAGAGATTTATCAGATTAATCGACAGTTAATTTGATAAACAATTAATCAGACTGATTCATCCTTAAGACAAAAAGTCACAATTTCCTGATTCCAGCTTCTTATAAAGAGGCAATATGTAAGTTTTTGACATGTTTGTATTGTGTTGCAGAGAGATCGACTGAAGTTACCGCGGACCACTAGCTGCACAGCTAACTGGGCTAACTAGCTAATGGCAGCTACATTTAGCAGTTGCTCGAGTGATTTTCTGCCTCATATTTGTTTTTAGTATGAATTTGAAATATGGCCGATGCTTACATATTACAAAAGTGGACAGAACAAGACATTTCAGGACCACTTTTGGGCTTTGGGAATAACCAATTGACATTATTCCCCATTTTCAGAAGAAATAACCAATCAATGAATCAGGAAAATGGTAAACAGGTTAATCAACATTGAAATAAGTATTAGTTGCAGCCCTAGTGCCACACACAATGTGCCAAACCATTAATATTCACCACAGTGGGTTGATAACGAAGCTCGTTCTGAGGCGACTGCAGCAAATCGAATGCACAGAACTGTCTCGTACCTCCGTGTGTGACCATGGCAACAAAATATCTCCTCATTTGGTTCCATTTAAATCAGTCGGGCATGACTTTGCTCTTTGGGGCATGTCATCACAGCATCAACAGCAGCTTTTTAAACTGCAGGATGAAGTCAAAATAATGGAATACAGTCAGAAAATGTATGTATAAACTGCAATTACCATGTTACCCACACTTTTTATATTTAATTGAACTTAAGCCAAAGAGCACTTAATGCTCCCCCACGAAGACTGGACTGAGGAAATTAAAACCCCAAAGTACAGCAAGATTTAACTACCACCCAATTACAGAACAGAAATAAGGATGGAGTCGTCACAGAACAGCTTTGATTCCCACAAACGGGCTGGAAGGTGATGAAAGCTTGAAGTCCTCCAGAGGATCTGTTGTCTGGCGTCCTGGTGCGTATTATCGCCTGTTTTGGGAACTCTGTGGTTCTTCAAAAACAGATTTGAACTCTCTGGTGTTCCCCCCTTCCTGGAATCGGGTTCCCTTCTGCAAATCATGTTTCTCTTTGCTCGCTCCATAATCCTTTCAGAGCCTGTCAGATGTTATAAGATCAAAAATTCCCATATTTGCTAATAACCCATATTTGCAGACGTTGCTTTTTTTTAAGCTTATTTCTCAATGCAATAATGTGTGAGACCTAAAATAATGCTGCTCCTCCACGGAGCAAAGGCATGAACAGAAAATGTCACTCTTGAAGCCATGTGCTCCTGATTATGAAAGGCACAGCGAGTTATCAAAACAGCATCTCTGCCAGAGAGGACTGCCGTGTTTTCCCCGCTTGTCTGGAAAAATGTCAAGAGGAATCAGCAGGAGCTTTGCAGTGATATTTTACACTGGAGCAGATTTATCTGAGAGAGACGCGGCTAACAGTTACACGCAGCCAGCCAGATGGACGGACGAACAGAGGAGCTGGACAGGGCTGCTGGATTAAATTGTCAACAGGTGCTCAGACACCAACACACGCCGGACCCGTGAGGTGCAGCTACTTCTTTATTTTGACAGAAGAAGAGGAGTGTGTTCGTCAAATCCCTCGAGAACAAGAGCAAACACGGAGAGGAGGACGATAAAATAACACCTCGGAGGAGCCTCAGCCAGCTGCTGCCGAACAACATCAGCCATCCATCTGCACGCAGGAGATTTATAGATTAGGCTGTGGAGGACACATATAGAGTGAAATACATCCTGTAACGAGGATATAAAACTGAGAGCCGTGCCAGGGGTTCAAAGGTCAGAAGGGCGGAGCTCCACAAACCCTGTAACACCTCCTCAACCTGACTGGAAACATAAACATGACGAGGCTGCGCTCACTGGGGTGCCAGATCAGATTCGAGAGGAAAATAACGGTTGGAGGCCAAGGAATGTCTCTAGCTGCCAAAAAGAAAGACGGGGGGAGAAAAAAAAAGGAACGTGATGAAGACAAAAGACACCATGAATAATAAAGTTTGAGACTAATTTAAACCACATGGACACATACCTGTGTTCATGATCACATTAGGCCAAAATTCAAATGCACGTTTGTATGAAATCACTCGCTCTACAGTTTCATACTGGCCAAGACTATAAAGATCCTCTGTAATAGAAACCAGAAACAGCTCTCTGGTCACCACCTGCTATCAAAGTTCTGGAGAACATGCGTTGGCACGTAACATATTTTTCAATAATGCATTAGAAGATAGTACACAAACTTTGACTCGACTGCTCACACACTTATAGAAAAGGTCTCAGGAACCCTGCAGTGATAAGGAACGAGCAGCGAAGCATCGCAGCACGCGGATAATCTATGTGGCGTGAAGTAGTGAGGAATTTGGGAGGAGGATGAGCCCGAGCTCAGCGAAGAGGCTGTGAAGCACGCAGCTTAAAACACCAACCGTGACGGATGGTAGGAGAGCGAGACGGGGGCTGAGGAGATCTGGAAGCACTAACTTACTCCAGGCCGTCCAAAGCCTCATACACTCCACATCTCTGTAAACAAGTCTGCTATTACAGATCGTGTCTATCATGTTTAGCATCGTTAGGTTCTTTGGACTGAAGTCTAAAACACAAGCCATTACATCAGTCATTTGTTCAGTATAAGAATTTATCAAACAAACAAATAAAAAACTTGTATAGACATTTACAAGGACAAAGGACAGCAGAAAAGAAACAAAAGCCTTAATTACAGAAAACAAAACAATCTAAATAAAGTTGATAAAAAATGCAAAAAAAGAAGGTGCATTCATAATAATGCGGATAAAATGATGATGAGGAACTTCACTGTCTTCATCCTCTCGCTTTTTTCAGCACTTTCTACAAAAAAGAAGAAAATATCTGTAAGTTTATCGCATGTTCAAAAAGTCTTCCACGAAAAACATATAATCATGATAAGAACCACTTAACATCTCATCGATAACTCTCAACATCAAATATAGATTAAAAAAAAGTTACATATCTACGATGTTTGATTGAATCTAATTAAATCTAAACAAATACACTCATTGTAATGCCATTTCATGTTAAGGTCTACATAAAAAATGGGTACAAGTGAAATTAAAATGCTTATGGCCTAAATTCTAATAAAACAAGTTGAGAACACTGTTGAGTGAGTCGATTTCAGTACTTGGTGTGTGTTTTAAACAGATGAACAGTCTTTATTACTGAACTTCCCTGAAGCATTTCAACATTTACTAAGAATACAGCCAGAAAAAGAATAATCTTTGAGATAACTGGAGCCTTTAATACACAGATTTTGGTAATTAGTATCTAAATTTACTTTTTTAAACTGGTCTGGACAGTATAAATTAAGCCACTGTGCTCAAAAATGATTTTTCGCAAATATCCTATATCCTATCTCTAATTGAAAAGTTTTGATAAACCTCTAAGTTAAAAACACTAAACATCGATTGCACAAGAAAAATATAAATCATGTGATCTGCCGACAAATGTATGTGACTCTTCTCTGTTACCTAATCTGCAGATCATGCCAATAAAACAGCAACTAGTTTTGTAGTTCAGTTAAAGGTCAGATTGCAACATGTCAGAAAACCTTCTGGACAGTCCGACCACTACAAAATACAATGCGTTATCCAAATTTTACATGTACAGAAAACTTTTGTGTCATACACTGCGAGGTTCATCAGAGTGTGGGCTGATTAAAAAGAAATTAATCTGCAGCAATCTCTAAACATCATTGATTGATCATGTATGGTGTGTTTAAAACAGATTGTCCAAAATTTCAGTGGTTGTAGCCACTCAAATATGAATACTCTGTTATTTTTGTAGTCCTCAATACCAAATCGAGCCTCTATAGGTTTTGGACTGTATTTGCACACATCACCTGAGGTTTTAGGAAATCATGATGACATCTTTTTATTATTTTCTGACATTTAACAGGTTAATAATGAAATTAATACTTGCAGCTCTGATCAGAAATCACTTAGACGCGTGACATAGAAGCGATTTAGTTAAAGTACGGTTTGTTTGTATGTAGAAATGTTTTTAACACGATGTTATAGAGCTGTTCAACGTTAAGTGAGTGCTGACTGTCACAATTGCAGCTCAAACAGCAGCAAACTTCATGATCAGAGCCCTCTTCGGACTAACCTTGGACACTGCTTTGAGATGTTGAGCTCTTATAGTTGCTGATTTCTCTTCAAAAGCTTTGGCCTTCGCCTCTTCGGCCAGACTGTTCAGAAACAGCAGCGTCAGGAGCTCAATCTGAAAAAGAAAACATGGGAGGCTAGTTAGCATTAGCCACGAGCAAAGCTAGCAGTCAAAACAAACAGTAAGCTAACGTTAGCGCGTCAGGAACCAGCACCGTCGTCCACCTACCATTGCTTCTGACGCCGGCCCCACGTTTACGTTGCTCTTCATTTTCGCCTTTACTGTACTTTTTAATTTGGGCGCCTTGTTCAGCATTTTCGCAGACGTTCAGTGTGAAAACCAGCGAGAAGTTTGTTTACTTTTTTCAATCTCCCGCTCCTCCGACTTCCGGTGCAGCCCGCTTCTTCTTCGTGGCATTTACGCGTTCGCTCCGCGCACTACTGCCACCTACAGTCTTTCTGATTGCGGTGCATTTAGCAGATAACTTAAATAAATCCAAATCAAAGTGATACCAAGTGAATATTCTTCAATTAAATACTAAAACACCGGAATAAAAATACTCACTCACCAGGCGCAGGACTAAGCAACAAGTGTAATATGTCTTTAAACTGAGGCTCACTCTGTTGTTTACGTCGCCGCCCTGGCGGCTGCTTTCAGTTACTACATCACGGAAAAACGTCTTATTACATCCGGGTCATCGGACAGCAATGGCGGCCAGCATGGAGGCTGTAGCCGGCATGAGCAAAATGCTGCAATTTATGAAACTTATCGGACAGCTCAAAGTAAGACTTCTCCCAAAACTGAAGCAACATTTCAGGGGGATTTATTCCCGGACAGTAATGAACAACAAATACATTAATTAAACTAGATTCTGTCGATGTGGGACTGCATGCATTGAAACTCAATGGCTAGTTTTGTGGAAAAAAATGCTCTCTGGACTGAATAATTTATCATTCTGGCATTTTACAAACGCGTACTCACTGTTTATAAGGTGGAATGCTTTATTGTTAATGTGTGTGTTTTAATCATGTAGCTACAGTTGCCAATACACTGAGATGGATGGCTGTGTGGAGTGATGATACATTACAAATAATTTCATTAAACACGAATGTTGATTCCTCTTTGACATTAGTAGTAGTAGTAGTAGTTAAAGAGGCATTATGTATTTTCGGGTCTTCAGAACACCGTTTGAAGCTAGAAAGGTGGCAGGGTCCACCACATGTAAACAAAGTGAAACAGTATGACAGTGTGTTGTCCTTTAATATCAGTTTGTTTGTTAGTCACAAAACAGGATAGTTTATTTAGATGCTTCAAGCTTTAAAAATCCATCAATGTAGATATTTCTCTCCTGATTAAAAATCTTCCCCAAACTACAAAGTGCTGCTTTAACTGATTGAGTAACTGAATAGTTGTTTACAAAGTGTCGTCCATCAGCAGTTCCCAGAGCTCACGTTGACACCTCCGCATGTCATGTGTTGTCCGTACCAATAGTACAAAACCTAAATAAATCCAGCTTAGGATCATATAAGATGAGGAAAAGCTGAAAATATTCACCTTTCATGAGCTGGAGCCAGTGAAATTTAGTTTAAAAATGTCTTTTTGCAAATGTAGGTCTAGTGATGATGCACAGTCATAGAAGAACTTCTCAGTGATTTGTGCAGTGAGGTCACACATTTCTGGTTGCCAATGTTTTCCCTCTTCTGTGCCACTTATGAATTGCATGTTTCCTGCAGAGGGTCCCGCGGACCGGCTGGGTTTACAGGAACGTGAAGAAACCCGAGAGCGTGTCGGACCACATGTACCGCATGGCCATGATGTCCCTGACCATCACTGACCCCACAGTGGACAAGGACAGGTACGCCACTCACACAGACAGCAACTTTCTAACATTTAAAGCGTACATATTCATCAGAATTTAGTCCAGGGATTGGGTTGCAGAAATGGTTACAACATACTTAAATACTCACTCCATCATGCTCATATTTTGTGCTCGCCTTCACTTGTCTTTAGATGTATAAAGCTGGCTCTGGTTCACGACATGGCAGAGTGTATTGTGGGAGACATTGCTCCATCAGACAACGTCAGTAAAGCAGAGAAACACAGGAGAGAAGAGGTAAGATCGTGTTTACATCCAAATACAACAGAGTGTGTCAACGCTTCCTGGTTCTTCATAGCTTCTCCTTCTCGATCTCTCTCAGGAAGCCATGACACATCTGGCCGGTCTGCTGCCGGAGGGACTCAATCAGGAGATTTTCGGCCTGTGGGAGGTACGAAGCTGTGGGTTTGTGTTTGGAGCTTGTGACTGGATAATCAAACTAATCTAATGGCGGACACGCATTTGTCTTGATTGCAGGAATACGAGAACCAGAGCAGTCCGGAGGCCAGGCTGGTGAAACAGTTCGACCTCCTGGAGATGATCCTGCAGGCTCATGAGTACGAGGAGCTGGAGGGAACGCCGGGACGACTGCAGGAGTTCTTTGACTCCACCAACGGTACGTTTCCAGCCTTTCTCTCTCTTTCTTACATATTATGCATTATTTATTCAGTATATACATATGCAACTTGAGTTTTTTTTTAGCAATCATACATGATTGTTTCCAGGCAATATAGTTTGATTTAATGAGTTGTTATTTAAGGCTTTAAGTAATTTAAAAACTTACTTTGACTTTTTTTTATATCACAGGCAACTAACATTATCATTTCAGTGATTCTGAATAAAGTTGTGATTCCTTGCATTGTCGTCTCGCAGGTCGTTTCCACCACCCTGACGTGCTCCAGCTCCTCGGCTCTTTGAACGAAGACAGAGGGCGTCACATGACAAAAACAGACGAAACAAAGAATTCTGGGAGCTCACAGACGGCTGACGCAGTGTCTTCACACAACTCGTCCTGACTGCGAACGCCTCCATAATGGATGAACATTTATACCGGACAGTACTGTAACAGGAACTTGCGTGAGGATGTTAAAAAAAACTAAACGCATAACGGGATCAGGCACATGAGCGAGAGTGGAAAACTGTATTCTGGGACTTTTCAACTCTCTTCAGTTTTGAGCCATTTGAGACAGTCAGTGTTGTTAAAAGTACCCAAAAGTCTGACTAAACTAAAAGTAAAGATATGATGTTAAAATACAAGAACAAGTAAATCACACATACTGTATATGTACATGTATGTATGTATGTAAAGTTGACCCGTACTGTTGAGTTCACTGATAATTTTCTTGGCAACTGGAATCGTTGTTTTACTTTCTTTTTCTCCCAATAATTTTGAAAACAAAGTTATATATAATCATGTGTAGTTAATTGTATGAACACAGACGGACATGTTAGACACAATGTTATTTTATTTGAATGTCACAGTTTATGTCTTTGGGCTGTAAGTTCATGGAGTTTGTAAAAAGGTCTTAACTGGTGAAAACACGTGAAATATATTGTTGCTCATTTTCCAACGAGAGAACATCTCCTCAGTTATTTAGCTCAGAGCTGACAACCTTTTCTCGCTACAAAAGATTTATGACGTGAATTTTTGGATAAATACATTTCACGGATGGACTGAACTAAACGGGAAATGATCCGCAGGCGTCTTCTCAAACCACGGCAAAGAAAATAAAATGTGTCAAAAAAACAAAACACAAAACAGATTAAATATTAAAAACAGAACGTTACTGTGGTGGCAAAGTCATGCAGCAAAAAACAAACAAAGGATGTTTTCTAATCTTTTGTGGCACCGAATTTTTCTTGGATAAAAACTCAGTCCAGACTTTCTTTCAGTGTTAAACAAGTTAGTTCTGCAAGAGGAAGTTTAAAAACATGTGAGTAACAGCAATTCTCGGAATTCAGGGAACACATTACAGTAAAGGATCGTATAACATCTACAGTATGATGATGTTATATCAGTTTTATACAGCTTGTATCAGAAAAGACATGGAGCGGGGACATCAAACTAACATCTTGTCTTAAACTAACATGGAAACAACGTATCAAAGGAAAAAAGTCAAAGTAAGCAGCACTCCTGTATAAATCTAGGGGATATGTTACAGTTATAAGGCCTTGTATGTAATCTATCGCTCGCTTATTCCTCCGTACGTGTGTGACAGTGTGGAATTGTGGACGTTTAAAATGAAATGAAATTCAATAACGGTACAACAAAAACGAGCCACAAGCATTATTAACAAGATAACGCTCCCACAAATGATTCTGCTTCCAGATGTCCGTGTTATCGGTTTATTATTTACCTTTTCCAACCGCTGCTGTTTTTTAATCTCCAGCATCGGATTTAATGTTACCACTCAGTGGAAACCACCATTAATGGACGGTTAATGTATTCATTTACATATTGATTAAGATTTAGTTGATTAATCAGATTCTCGAGGCAGCCGTGTTATCGCTGCACGTAGGACATAAGCAGTGTTTCGTGTGAATACAGAGTACAACGTGTGTTTCTGTTATGATCCAGCATTCAAACAGGCCTGAACACAAACTGTAAGTAGCAGACATTCTTTTTTTTAGTAAAACTCACTAAGGTAGTTAGAAATGTAACGTAATGTTTTTTTAATCAAACACAAACATGCAGTTTTGTATTTTTGGTCGTGGATGAAAAGAAGGAACCTTTAATCTCTTATTTTTGTTTATGATGAACTCCAGCTGTGATTTGTCGGGTTTTTCCCGTCTTGATGACAAACCAAATCATGAGACGGGAGAAATACTCTGCTTTGGTTTCTTAGAATCTGCTCATCCGCCTTTCATTATTTCATTATTTTCTCATAAAGGCGTCGCTTCTTCTCCCCTTCAACCCCGTCAGATCCAACAACAATCTCCTTTTGACAAAAAGCTTCGGCTGTCTCGATCTTTTCAAATAAAGGCAGACGACTACTGCATGAGAATAATGAGGGTAAATTTGGTCCCAAGAAGAAATGTTAGTGTGATAAGAGTGTTTATGGTGTTAGAGGAGGAGACTTAATCACAGACACGGGATTGTTTGTAACACGTGCGATCGAATTAAAGCAACATTTCAGTCAGAGCGTTGAGCAGAGGCGTGCTGAGACACAGCAGTGACGAGAGTTCCGCGGGACGCGGTTCTAACACGGCCTGTCGGGGCCGTCCGTCAAGTTGTTGGTGGGCGTGTCCTGAGAGCTGGCGTTCGCTGCCGAGGAGAGGACGTCCTCGAAGCTGCCTCTGGTCTCTGAAGTGCCGACCTTTGTCTGTGGAAAATGCAGAAGCAGAAAAAGTCTATCAACACAACATGTGGTGCTGTCGTACTGCAGAATGGACTCAGGGTGGCAGACTTTCACCAAGACTCCCCTCATCTGAGCACAGAAGAGGAGGAGAGGAAATGTTTACCGGTAACTAAAGCTGAGGAGTAACTGGACTCCACAGTGTATCTTGTGTCCTTGAAGTGATATTAACTGTGTTGTAAAAAGTAAAGATATGCTACAATATCACTCAATTACAGGTAAAACGACTGCTAGAGATGTCAGTCAAAGCACAAAGTCTTCCCCTAAAACAGAACTCAGAGTATTAGTTACTTTTCAACCGTTGATGTTTAATGCATTGTCAGTAGCGGCCATTCATGAGAGGAGTTCCTGTTCCTCCAAATCTTCAATTACTGAAGTCTAAATCACTCCCAACTCTCTCCTGCTCAGCTGTCACCTCTCCAAACCTGCGCCTGCTGCACAGTTAGTGTGTTTGTTTGTATTTCAGGGTTGTAATTGGCTTGTCAATGATTAAATAGCCTTACTGGCTACAAAAAAATGCAGAGAGGCTGTATTCAGTTGCTTCCACCTTTGAAATTTGAGGTTCTTCTGCTCCTCTTCATCTCAGAGGAAGTATAAACGGCATACTTATACCCTTCCTGTCCAGTGAAAACCATAAACTCCATGTACGGTGTTATGAATATGTTTTTTCTGATACTATATATAATCCTTTATGCATTCAGAATATTATTCTACTTCAGATGAATAAACTATTTGGAAACCTTCGTGGATTAGCTGGAAGAAAAACATCGTCACAAACTGAAAACAGGCTCATTTGACAGCAACACCACAAACATCTGATGCCCTTAAAGAAAATGATCCACTGCTGTACATGAAACTACCCAGCAGTATATAAAGTAATTAAAATGATCTTAACAGTAACATACTTGTTAATACAGCAGGTATAATAGTAAAACGCTGACGGGAAACATTCTTTCAGACTTAAAGGATCTGAAACCTTCTTCTTCTTCCAATCACAGCTTCTATCTCAGACGTAAAGACGAGGGGTGAGAGTGCGCTGCTGCTCAGGCTGCGCCGGGATCAGTGTGAATATAAATAACCTGACAGGCTGAAGGAGTCACAGTGTAAGCCAGCAATTACACCCAGATTACAGTGTTGTGTTCTCGCCGCTGCAGTGACATCTTGTAACGTTTCACAGGCACAATCCTGACCGTCACAGCTCAACACTGAACAAAGCACGTGGCAGGAAGTAGTGTGACTGTCGGTAGGACATTCAGCAATTAGTCAGATTATTAATGATGCTTTGTTTTGGGACAAGTTTTCAGCCGTAACTGTAACATTTAGAGATGAACAGTTAAGCGCAGAGGTTGATGTTTCAGCTGTTCTTATTTTAGGCACTTCATTGCTTTCCTACCACGGCTCTGAAAAACCTAATCCCCAGAAAAACAAAACCAGGAAAAACAAAGAAATAAATCATCGCCATTCAGACTAATGGCTAGTTTTGTGTTTTGGGTAAACCGACTGGTAGATCAGGGGTCTCCAACCAAACATGGTTGTCAGCGGTGGTTTTATACGAAAGCATCAAACAAGCAATTTAGTTGAACGAGATGTTGACAATTTGAAATAATGTGATTAGAAAAGAATGTTAAGTTGATTTTCAGCCACGTAAACAAACGAGATTGATTCTATCGTCACACACACAAACACTGTTTACCTTTATAGTAGTCACTGTACTCTCAACTTTCTCCTCGAAGGACTTGAAGCTTGGAGAGTTTCTGTAAAGAAAAAGAAGGAAAAAAACATCCTACTTTAGTATTTTGGAACGACTGCATGACATGATTTTTTCAAAAACAATATATTAAGTGTCGTGGCAGACGTGTGCTTCAGTGAACTGAGGACAGTGCGAGGTGTCAACAGGTGTCAGTACAATGTGAAAAACATCTTAACTTCTTCATATCAGATTTAAATTATCAGCTCCGACTTCATAAACACATTAAACAATGCGCTCTTGTAATCTACCAGGTGTTCGAGCGCTGCTTCATGTACTTAGTAGTGAGGTGGAATGTTGTGACCCAAAGATGACATCACACAAAGATAAGAAAAACACACATGACTCGACGCTCACGCACAGAAAGCAAAGCGAGCACAGTGTGGTTACCTCATGGTGGGCATGCTCATAGACTGTCTGATAGAGTAGCTGTCTCCAGAGAGCGTGGTGAGAGAGGAGTTAGTGGTTAGCAGAGGTCACAAACACACAGACACACACCGAAACAAAGGCACAGTTGCATTGGAAGCAGAGTTAGCAGAAGAAATACATGTTTTTATGTTATGTGTAGGATCTATGGTGTGATATCACAGTTGATTTAATTTGTCTTCAACCATCAGTAAAATCAGTAAGTGCTCAGAAGTGAGAAGCCTGAATGATCCTCAGTCAGTCTCAGTGTGTTCTGTGTGAGCGACTCTCCTCCAGCTGGGAGGAAAGTTTGTGACACCTTGTTCACCTGACTCGTCAATCAATTCGATGTGATCCTGATCTGAGACGAGAAGCGCCTGACTGTACGAGTCCAGACTGAACCAACCAG
This sequence comes from Diplodus sargus, assembly GCA_903131615.1. NCBI lineage: Eukaryota > Metazoa > Chordata > Actinopteri > Spariformes > Sparidae > Diplodus > Diplodus sargus. Next base: position 9,240,690 of record CAEMYA010000010.1, read on the forward strand.
TTAGCTGCTATCAGCTGATCTGACTCAGATCTACTGAGTTAAGACTCAGACAAACGAGAGCCGTGTGGTTCTTACCCTATAGAGTTGGATCTTGGGAGGCATGGAGGAAGACGGAGAACATTGTAAAGATACAGACTTTTACAGTCACACACATTAAACATGTTACTATGAAAGGTGAACTGTCAGAGGTATTAATATTGTTGTTAACTCTGACTCGAGGTGAGCTGATATCTGTCCAGGGAAGTAAACATGAAGGAAGTGGAACCAGATTGAACTACATCTCACCTCACTGGTACATGACTCACTGACAAAACCACTGAAGTTAAACATCAACAACACACAAACACACACTCATCCACACTCCACACATCTAAAGGAAACCCTGAGTTAATGTATAGAGGGTCAATGATGACAAACCAAATATCTGTGTGCGCACACACACACACACACACACACACATATGGAGGACTGAACTGGTCAAAATATAAATGGCTCATTAAATTTGCTCAACGATCAACAAAATCATTTTTTTTTAGCGTAATAAAAACAGATTTATACATATAATTATTCATAAAATGTGCCATAAACTGATATTTCTGTTTTATTTTGTATATTAATATATCAATTTAGCGATTTATCTATGTCTTTATTGTTTTTTCATTTTGTTTTGATGGTTACAGTCTTCCATACACATGCAAGAATAAAGCAGATACAAGAATAAAGCAGTTAGCATTAGTTGTTGAAAGAGAAATATGAGAGAATAAGACAGTGGTAGCAATGAAACACAGCTCAAGAGAGGAAATTTGTGTGTTTAACTGCACATAAACGGCAAATATTTGATATATCTGTGGCTGATTTGATGGCAGAAACAAAGCGAAATGTGTGCTGTTCCTGCATATTATATCAGAGAATTCAACTGTTGAGAAAGTCTGTTAGAGAACAATTCAATATTTCTGACTTACAGGACAGAACGAAATGTAAGAACACTCTTTCAAACACATCCACGGCAACGAAACGGAAAACAAAACATGCTGACTGTGTGAGCGTACACAGCGAAAACTATGCACACTGTGGAACGTACCTCCGAGGGAACAGTAACTCTAGACCAGTCATGCTGGAATAATCAGAGATAATGCATTGTTTCCTCTCTGCACACAATAAGCTGCAGTGTATCCACAAATACAAAATACCACATTGGTCTTAACGACACACACAGCCTCTGTCACACACACACACTGCAGTCTCCGCACGATGTGGTATTTTTCAAAAATCTTGGGAGTGTTGGAGTCGCCTCTCTCCATCATATACATGAAGTCACACAGGCCCACATGCTGCCGCTCTCTCTTGTCGTCACACACACACAAACACACAAGCGCTCTATTTATTTAAGCGCAGAACAATGCAGGCTCTTTTGCGTTGGCTCTCGGCGTCTCAAACGGAGCAACGCGGGAGTGACGGGGAGGCAAAGAGACAAGAGAACAAGAGGAGAGGCAGTGACGGAGGAGGACACACGTTGCCTCCGGGGCCCTTGAGCTCCCCACAGAAAGCAGCTTAATGTGGGCTTACATAACCTCAAAGTTCCCCCCCTGAGCTGGATGGAGCGAGAGTCAAAAAGCTCTGTTTGATGAGCGAGAGAGACGGGGATGGATGTCACAAATAAAACTGGTGTCTGTGAATCCGATGAAAGTGGGGATGCATCAGTGGGGAGCGGGCGGGCCGGGTTGTCATAGCTTTCGATATGCAAATGTGCCGATGATGGGCCTTTATGACGGGTAACCATGGCTGCAGGGACACCATCTGTGTGATACATGACACGAGACGTAAAGATCCGACATTGTTCTCGTACCTCATGTCCCCGAACTTCCTGGTGATGGCGCTGCCCAGCGTGCTGAAGGCTGCCGAGGTTTTCTGTCCGGCTGTGGAGAGCGTCTCTGATGTCTTCTTAAAGCTGCGGCACAAAGAGAGGCGCGTTCAGAATATTTCATTAATACAATATTCATACATGCACGAGTCGGGCGCAGACGGTACAAATGGGATCGTCAGATCAAAGGGCCTCTCGGTGATCTGGCCCGACATTATGATTGTTCCCGTCAATCTTTGCTAATCACAGGCAACGAAACCCACGTCAGTGGTTTTTGTTTGTCATTGTATGGCTTTTCAGCCTTCATTATACAAACGTCCGTTCAGGGTACACCGTATGTTCATGAGTGCAAATACTGATCAACAGCACTTTATTGTCAACACACAAACAAAATTCATGTTTTTATGACAATTAGAATAAGAATGAAGGTTCAAATTAAGGTTTATTTGACTGCAGAGGGGATGCTTGTTGTTTTTGCTCCCCAAAACAACAAGCAATAAATACTGATCAACATCATTTTATTGTAAAAATACAAGTAAGATTCATGTTTTTTTCAGACAACTAGAATGAGAATCAAGGTTCAAATGTAGGGAGATTATTTGACTTTGGAGACGATGCTTGTTGTTTTGTTCCCCAAAGCAACAAGCATGTGCAAAAGTTCCCTTTTCTCCGGAACAATAAACAAGAGCTTCTCTCTTCGCTACCACTTCTGTTTACAGTTAAATATTTACAATACGCGAAACGCCCTCAACAAGCTCTTCTCCACAGCAGTTTGTACTGCATCAAACTTACTTCACAGTTTACAAATCTCTATGCTCTTATTCTCCTGTGGTGACACGGGTTCATTATACATGAGGACAGGCGGCTGTGTGTGTAAACTGATCTTCAGGTTGAAGTGTAACTAGATAAGAAGGAGGCCTGCAGAGAATATCCACTTGCTCTTCTCTGTCTCTTGGTGTTTGGGTAAAAGCTCAAAGGCTGGTGAGGAAACTGGGTCATTCCTCCAGACAGTTAAAGGTAAAAGCATGGAACTCTTCTAACAAGTCGTTTTTCTGACTTAGAGGAGTGATAGAGATGTTTCACGCCTGATAATGCAATAAAATTCTGGTTATTTTATCTGGATATCAGGCAACACTGTTAGATGTTGTTGTTATATTTGAGGTGGAAGTTTTTCATAGAAATTTATGGGAATTTATGGGAGGAAATAGCAAAAAATGGAATTAATGGGTTCATTTACTCAGGCTGTGTTTATCTTGTCTTTTCTTTAACAAATAGTTACTCCTAAATAAATTCCCTTTTAAAATGTTCAAGTTTTTTACTACAGTGCAAAATTCCCATAATTCCCCAAACTCTAAACAAATTTGATTGGATGAATGAGTGACTAATATCGATTTCGGTTACATACATCTTAAGAAACAAAGATTATTTCTCACAGTCAATAACCGAAAAAGGGCTCGAGTTGAGAAATTGACACAAAATATAAACTAGAGACGCCCGTCAACATGTTTAGGTCCCGACACACTCAGTACTAATGGGTCGAACCGCACCCATCTTATTGACAAATGTGGGCCAGGATCTTCAAATGTGAGGTTGCCAACCCCTAATTTCAGCCCCCTTCCTCAGACTGTGCCAATCTTCAAAGTCGGCCTTCATTTGGATCTCAACTACACACCTGGGGAGTTTCATAAAGCTTGCGTGGTTGTATAAACATCAAAATACTCAATACAGCTACCGTCCTAGTTCCCACTACAACAGGTGGCTCCAGGACCATATTTTGCCACGATGACACGCATTTGACTCACTAAGAGCAAACACTACCAGCTAACACTGTCGCTGCTGGTAAAGATTATTATCACTGCCGGTGGCTGGAGAGGACGTGTGCCTCCAGCAGCATGTAGCCACTTGATGTGTTTTTAATCAGGTTCATGATGTCTGCTGAACTGAGCAACACAAAGATAACAAACACACACACGCTGTGCAGCCAGGAGCCGAGGATTATGTCTTTTTAATTGGGTTTTTCTGATATCAGTGATTTAAAACAGATACTCGGTTTGGAGCAGTTTGCAACATCAACTGTCCTTTTGTGTGTGTGTGAGTCCTGTAAAGGGCATTTATGTTGACAGCAAACAGGAAAACCATTCATGTGCATTCTATGTGCTTCAGGCACAAACACACACACACACACACACACTTTCTCCCCTTCCCTTTAATGATACTAAACTTTCAGACTCACGCCGTGGACGTCTGCACGTCGTGCCAGCTTCTGCTGAAGTTGTTTCTGAGCTCGCTCAGAGGAGAGATGCCCAGTTTCTGTCTGAGATCCGCTTGCTGCTTCTCTTTAGACGCCAAAACCTGCTTCAGCGTGCTGATCTCCTCTTCCAGCTGGACGCAAACAAGACAAAAACATTAATCCCATTAGTGTCTTTGTTATATCAACCCTTGTTGTTCTTTTGAAGCTTGAGGACGGGCACGTGGGGACCTACTTTGAGGAGCTCTTGGTGGATCTCCTCCCGCTCCTCCTCCGTCATGATGGAGTTGTTTAGGTTGACTTCTGAGACATAATCTTCGTCAGCCTCCCTCAGTGGCTCCGAGTCGAGAAAACCTGAATGAACAGTGATGGAGACGCACAAACAGGGCAGAGGAGACAGAAATTTGATTGAAAAGGGCCTTGAGATATTTCCTTTATTCGATCAAATGTATCGCAAATGTATAACCTTTAAATGAAACGTCAAAGGCCCTCAGAGGAAACAAATGTCTCTGACCTTTGCTGTTTTGTTTCTCTTACTTAAGATTAATGTCTGTCTATATGTGTCTTTCTTTGTTCTTTTGCCTATTTTGTTGTTCTGTCTGAGCTGCAAACTTTCTGACACCCTCTATATGTTTCACAGTCCACACATCCGTCCATCTGTCCGTCTGTCTGCACGTCTGACTCTGTCCACTGTTACGTAATCTGTGGCTGCGGCCTGTGGCGATCTAATCTGGATTAACTGACATGGATTATCTTGCTTTAACTCTGCTGATGGACACTACAGACTGGCCAACACACACACACACACACACACACACACACACACACACACACACACACACAAACAAACACGATGCTGTTTCTGAGGACAGATTGAACTTTAAGTCACACTTTATTGGACTTGAATGGTTTCCAGAGCAAACAAATCAGAAGTCTTTCACTTATTGAGCAAAACGAGCAATAAGCAAGTGATGCGTTTCCTTGGCAACCGTTCTCATCGAAGAAAAACGTAGTACGACAGCTGACATAAATACATTTCTATTCAAACAGTGCATCAAAATATTCCCCAAAGAATACAGTTTAGGAACTCTGGAGGACAGTTTAATAAAAAAAACAGTCTTTGGATGATAAGGACACTGTACTGCGCACACACACACACACACACACACACACACACACACACACACGGCAGCACAGATAACACCACGAAATGCAAACTGTCTCTGTGAATGAAGATTTGCATGAGGCAGAGCTGAAGATTATACACACTGTCATCTTACTGGCATCAGCTGACTCTTATACAATATGATGCTGCAGGAACACATTCAAAGTATCTTTAGGTTTCAGAATGTTTTTTTTTTTTTTAGAAAGCTTGAAAAATTCTGTCGAGCTCGACTGAATAAAACCAGGAGCCAACAGTGACGGGATTATTACTGAGACGACTCTGCGATATGTATTTACAGGAATTTAAAAAACACGGAGAAAGACGAAGAAGAAGAGAAAATGGGAACAAGTGTTTGCGTCCTATTATCCTTTCGACCACATTCACATGGCGGCCATTTTTCTCTGACATCATGCTCAGGGCAGGAGGCTGTGTTCTCGCTCGCAAGTCCTGTTAATGTAGGGAAACTGTCCGATCGATTGGCAGCTGAAAAGACAATGATTTGTAAAAATCTGGGCCATATTTCAAGGCTACATTTGATAAACCCATAGCTACCGTTGAGCAACAGCTAACATTAGCTTTCACCACTTCCTAGCTTAAGTCAACGTAGCTAAAGTAATTCTATATAAAAACGTTTATTCCAGCCCGAAAGTGAAAACACACTTGATGGAAATCAAACAGTAATGTTGAACGTTAGCCGCTGTCTGACGGCAGCTAATGTTAACGGCAGCTGACATTAACGGGTGATCAAATTTGTTGTTTTCTTTTAAACTACAGCTCGATGTCCCTCCGGAATTTCACCACCCATCATCTTTTCAGCCGCTGGCCAATTGTGAAGCGCTGAAATTGTAATGACTTGTCAGATTTCCTTCGTTTGTACAACTTGCGGTGCAGAACACAGTCACGTAACGCAATCCCAGCGTTTGAGCCACCAACCCTGAATCCTCCATGTGAATATGGTCTATTGTTGCAGGATTTCTGATATCTGCGGAGGGCAAATCAGGACATCCAGGTAGCACACACCACCGGGAAAACAAAAGGACCATTGTACACAAAACGAGAAGTGCAAATGTAGGTGGTTATGTCACTGTATCTGTGGCGGACCTGTGAACGTTTTGTGTTTAAACTGTATCTTAACACACAGATTTGACAGACAGGAAATCAAAAGGATTACTGTACCTGCAGTGAGGCGTCCTCTCTCTTATGGCAGCATTAAAGCACAAGTCAGAGGAGAGTTAGTGGAGTAGATACTGACACATTAACTCTGCTGTAGTGACTTTAACAAAATTATGTTAACAGCTCAGTGCTTTACAATCAAAGGTTCAAAGCGACGAGGCACTACATGCAGCAATCACACACAAAAGTGTAGCTCACAGCGCTAGAACTCAAGCACAGCATGCGTCAATACAAGACAGGCCTTTTTCTATAGTAGGGAGCTATTTCTGCCTACATCACACAGCAGCAGGGCAATCAGAGTTTTTTAAACCCCCGTGGCTGAAACGGACGCTTTTCATGTCTGTCTAGCGAATGGAGAAGTCAGACCGAGCTGTTTTATGCTCACAAAGCCAAGAGAAGACCTTAAAAAGCCAGATAGAGCACTGATATGTGTATTTTCTACCAGTGTAAGTCGTTAAGAGGAGGGCAATTAACATTAAATGTTTCATTAGTTATAATTATTATAAACATGGAACACTAAAATGCAAAAGAGAGATCCATGCAACTTCTCAGTTACTTCTTAGTATAATGTCAAGTTGCAGATGGTTTCGTTTTGCCAAGGCAGGTTTCTTTTTAGCTAACGCAGGTTTCTTTCAAGCTATGGAGGGTTACATTTTAGCTAATGTATGTTCCATTTGGCTAACAGCTAACATAAGTTTTGCAGGTTTTATTAAGTTTAGGCAGGTAGGCTGTCAGTTTAGCAAGTGCAGGTTTCTGTTAAGCTAGTTTGAAGGAAACCTGACTTAGCTAGAAAGAAACTTTTGCAGGTTTACGTCTTAAATTAGCTCAACAGGAACTTGCATTAGCTACTTGCATTAGTCAACTCATGCAGGTTTTACAAGTGAAGGCACTTAAACCAACCTTTGGAGCGAACACAGGTTTCTTTTAGCGAGGGCAGGTTTCTGTTAAATGAATTTAACAGAAACCTGCCCTGAATGACCTGTACAGACTTCTTTGTAGCTAAGGCCGGTTTCTGTTTGGCTAAATGCTAACGCGGGTTTCCTTAGCGGATGCAGGTTTTCTCTTTAGCTTACGCAGGTTTAAACACTTACTTTTAGGCATGTCTCTATCTAGCTAACGTAGTACTCGATAATCTAAAGAAAAAGTGGAGATGCGTCTGTGTTTCATGGCTGTTTCTTTAAGTGTCTTACAGATGTAGACCTACGTAATAAAAGTTAGAGAGAGTCAAATGTCTTACAGTTAGTCATGGAGACAAAAGCCACAGTGTGTGAGCCGCTTCTTGTTTTATCAACACTAACTGGCAGTGCGGTGCCATTTTCTATGAGACAAGAGTATCAAAAACACACTTTGAATATCTTACGGGCAATCACACTCAGTTCTATGTTGGTCATTTAGACTATGATACAGGCTGTGGCACTGACAATTCTCTGGAATGTGAAGAATGCTGAGACTTGTGTGTAAATGGTCACAGTCGTGGTTCACTGCATGAAATGGGTTCGATACAAAGTGAGCTAAAGTCTGAAGGTCTCTACTAAAATAGGGGGGTTGGGTCAACAGGAATACTAAGGTCATGTTACACAGGCAACGTCTGAAAGCAATGTGAACAGGCAAGTTTACCAAAGGCTTCTCTTGCAGCTATCTGCTGACTAATTCCTCTTAATTTAATTTCTCATCAACATTGCTTTAAAACGTGCTCGTCTATGTTACTGGTGCACCGTTTTGTGGTGGCACAACTACGTTTTAAGGCAACATTTCACTTTGGCTGAACATATACAATGATTCAGTCAATCAGCACTGAAAGTAGGTGACACAGAACCGGTATCGATCAATCTACTCATCCATCCGTGCATATTCGTCAGCTCATCTAGGGTTGGGTCGCTGTGGGAGCAGGCTGAGCAAGTTACTCCAGATGTCATTCATCATTGTCCAGTTCCTTTTAGGGAATCCCAAGATGTTCTTCTTTTCTTCAAGTTCTGGGTCCATCTTGGGGTCTCCTCTCAGTTGGATATGCCTGGAAAACCTCTGATGGAAGATGCTCAGGAGGAATCCTTATCAGATGTCCAAAAAAACACTAGCTTACCCAAGATACTAACTAACCCAAGATACTTAAACTCAATCAATCCACCGTTTTCCAGCAAAGAACAATGCTGACCTTGAGATCCTGTTAATTAATATCGCAAACAGGATCGGTGGGGAGATGAAACCTTGGCACTGGTCAACCTTTGGTTACACTTACAGCCTCAGCTCTCGTACCTCATTCCCTGAATTATCAGATAAACAAAGGACTTGACCTCAGTGACCTCAGTGGCATTTATAACCCCAGTGCAGCTATGGGTTCCCACAGAGGTCAGTAATGATGTGAAGTAAATGTTCAACCAAAGTGAAAGATTGTCTACTCTACAGGCTCGAGTCTACACCCTGCTTCACCTGTGCTGTCAAGCTGCATGTCCCAGGTGGTGGACATGACCCAGCTGTCAGACTGGGACATCGATGTCTGACCCTGCTGATCGTCCCCTGACGGTGAGGTTTTACCCCATTCTGTCAGATTTCCCCCATTCTGGGCCGCGGGAGGCAAATCACCGTATGAGCTCCTTTTAACGGATTCCTCCGCAGAGGAGTAAAACATACCGTCATTCAAACCTGAGTGAGGAAACAGTTGAACATATTTCAGCTTCTCAGACAAAAACAAAGCGCTTGATTCATCTGATGTCGCAAGTCACGCGTCTGCTTTCAATGACGTTTTTGCTTAACTGACAAAAAAAATTGAAATTGCTGATCGTGAGCCAACTGAAACTGGCCATGACATTTTAGTGTAAAGGAAGTTCCTTGTAACAGGAAGCCTCAGCCACTGGTAAGGTGTTTAATTAATCATCTGTTGCTGAGAAACTATTAACTCCCACAGCTATAATATGCAAGTGTTATTCTACGAGGCGGTCCTGCATTATAATCTGTTTATAGGCGGCCTGGAACTTCAGATTGTTTTACTTCAGACTTTTTTTTTGTAACTTGTTGGACCTGATAGAAACTTCTTATAGAGGGGCAGGAAGTTAAAGTCTGCAGGGGCCTATTTGCATTTTTTGCATGTAATGACAAAGCAAGTCTGGCTACATTTATATCTGTTATTCATCCGAATGTGTAAGCAAACTAATTTGTCTATGTTCAGATTTATTCCCTAAGGCATCCTTCATTTGAAATCTTACTTGAAAATCCTAAACAGTTAAAACTTGGGTTGGTAAATTATTTATGAAGCATTTTTGTAATATTTGTAGACATTCTCTTTTGTATCGGGCTCAGGGGCTGTTTGCTTTGTGGTACACCGTCGCTGATGGTGTACCACAAAGCAAACAGCCCCCGAGCCCGAGGTGGTAGCATCAGCCTCCTTCGAAACACACCTGGCGAAACTCTTTCCCTCTTTTTGGACTGAGGTAGCTTCGTGACGGCTGCGTTTACACGATTGAATTTTGGTCAAAGCCGACCCTAAACCTTTCAGAGTAAAGCTGACGTGACAATACTTGTCAATTAGCCAACAAACAGAAACTATTTTAAGCATCGAATCTTCTATTTTCTGACTTTTTCTAGACAAAGTGCAATCTGCAAAT
>CAEMYA010000010.1:9251271-9261948 GCA_903131615.1 Diplodus sargus
GTGACGGCTGTGTTTACACGATTGAATTTTGGTCAAAGCTGACCCTAAACCTTTCAGAGTAAAGCTGACATGACAATACTTGTCAGTTTGCCAACAAACAGAAACTATTTTAAGCATCGAATCTTCTATGACTTTTTCTTGAAAAGTGCAATCGGCAAATCAACTACAATCAAGTACAGTACCAACTCAGACCACACGCACCCACTATCCTGACTACTACTAGTTAAATCCACACTGAATCACATAAGTAAGAAAACTGCTGCTGCACTGATCTCTAAATTTAAAAGGTATGTGCTGCATTTCCTCTGAGACAGTCAGTGACGTCACTTAGTTGGTTCTACGCTCGAGTGAACGCACGTTGACGATGCGATCTGTGCGCAGCGGCAGTTTTTTTTCCACTCTGTGATTCAGCGTGGATTTACGTTTCTTTTTTCTTTCTATCTGGGAGAGTTGAGTCTTACCCTGCTCTCCCTCGTGTTTGGCTGAGTTAACCCATTCCTCTCCGGGACCCACGCTGCCCCAGTCCACCACTGCATCGCTCAGAACACTTGAGTACAACTCTGCAGCCGAGCAAGGCAGCAGGGCGAGAGCAAGACAAGAAAACGGGTTAAATGCACATGAACAAACACACACACACACTCGCAGCATCATCCCGCTTTTTGGGGAGATTTGGTGTTTCTCCGGCGTCCGTCCCAGAGCTGTCGGTAAACTTGATAACAGCGAGGTCTGATGCGTTACAGGAGTTCAAGTCAGACGCTTATCTGAGTCTGCAGGAACTCTGACTTTTCACTCTCTGCGGCTCTAAGCTGAACTTTTTGCAGCAGTTTAAACAGGATTTTCCTGATTCTTGCTATTCAAAAAAAAAGAAAAGCCCCTCGGTCAGCAAATCTGCAACAATGAGATCTTATGTAACTTTTTAAACAACTAAGCAAGAATATACGAGATCGTTGAGCAATCAAAGTTCTCTTATTGCTGACGAGATCTCATTACGCCACACACACTCTCGCACTTCTTCCAGGAAGAAGCGGAGCAGCACGGGCGCCCAGTGTTGTGATTTCCCTCTCGGTTCGACTTGTGGTCAGACTGACGGGTGAATTGCACATTTCAGGGAAGAAAAAGCCACAGATTTCCATGGAAAACATTAACATGAGGGTGGGGGGGGAGACGCTCAAACACAATATCAGTCAAGAAACAGTCATTTTCTCAGTGCCACATTGAGCTGCATGTACCAAAACATGTCTTCTGATAAGGCTTTAACTTTGAGCACATGGCTACACAGATAAAGCGGAACTCTGTGTTTCACAGGCTGCGTGGTTCAATGTTTAATCAAGAGGATAACATTCGACTGATATAGATTTTTAGCGCTCCCCTCCTCCTTTACTCTGCTTTCTGTTTCTCTCCCCCCTTTCCTTCCTCCTGGGGTGGAATACCTCAGGTCACAAGACTTCATTTGGCCCGCTGGTCATGTGGCTATGCTAAATCAGAGGCCTGGCGGACGGTCATATGGCTGCAAAATCAATTGAAGCTCAACTGGAGGTCTGCAGTGCGGCGAATCTCCAGAAACACCATTCACGCTTGACATGAACTTTCTACATTTTTTTTGTGGGAGATAACAAATGTAAATGTTCATAATCTTTCATGGAAACAGTTTTGTTGCTCTGCTGACTCTCAGGTGCGACGAACTACCTGCATAAACAAACGCTACCTTTATCCCACTGACCGCGCGGATGAGGGAGTCATTGCCCTGCTCGATTAGCTCGTGTCTCACTTTTTAACATTCATTTCATGGGCTCAATAAAAAAAAGTCATTCTCAAATATGACACAGAAATAAAACATTTTTAAAAGGGGCACTGTGTAGCGCAGAATCTTTATATTTACGATATTAATGAGGTAAAAATGCAAACTTAGAAATATTTATCTGGTCAATAAATGAATAAACGAGCTGTTCTCAGAGGAAAATAAAGTCACCAGAAGGCTAGAAAGGTGGTGGGGTCCGCCACATGTAAACAAAGACCGTGTTGTCGTTTAAAGTCAGAGTTTATTTAGTTTGTTCGTCTTTCTTTTCTGATTAAAATGTCTTCCCCCCCCCAAAAGTACACTGTGAACCTTTAATGCCACTTTGTTGGACGACATCCGACAGCTTGCGTGTCATTCAAAGCCAGATGTCAAAGCGCCACAAACGCAGGCTATAAACACCATCGAATTGTAGATTTCACTGGATCTTTTACGACTAAATCAAAAACATTGGACCGTTATATGAAACAGACAGCAGTGGTTTTCATCCAGCGCCTCGTGAGAAGGCACTGACTTGTTTTAATATAAAAACAAATACATCTTGGACTCGAGCTCTCATTAAAATCAGCGTACGTTAAGGGCCGATTAGACTGATTTTCAGAGACCAACAAGAAAAACTGGCACTCTGCTGCTCTTTCTATAAATACCTGACGTACCTGAAAGCTTCATGCATTAAAACCAGCAGATCTGCAGCTCTGAGGCAGGAAACAGTATCCAGCTCTGAGGCTCAGTTCGCTCTGGAGTTTCCATGATGTCGTGAATGAACAGTAACACAAACCTGCAGCACAACCGGCCAACTCAGTGTGAGAGTGACTGAGGATATTTGTTTATGTGTTGACTCACCAGAAAGGTTTGGCCACAATAAGATAAATAAATAAATAAAGCAGCACTCAGTTAACATGAATAAGCAGTTTGCAAAGACATTGCAGCAGAACAAGTGACATTAAACTGTCATTTAAATACACAAACTGCATTAAATCCAGAATGAGGCTCCATGTCGTCACTCCTCCACTGTTGTTGTGACTTTAACATTATTTCCAGATTAAATACTATTCATTCCTCCAACATTAAAGCTGTGACGTGTGCAGCTCAGCTCTTTATCAGATCCACAGACGCCAGCAGAGCCTCACTTCCTCCTCTAACTTCAGCCCGGAGCCGCAAATAAAAGGTTTTTGTGACACGGACTCACCTTGTTGTCTGGTCTCCATCAGATACAGCCAGGTGAGCTTCTCCTCGCAGACTGACAGGGCACGTCAGCACGCGTGGCTCGCCTCGGGTTTCCTCCGGCCGTCACGCGCTGGGCTGGCTCTCGGAGGGGGCGGGGCTTGCGGAGCATGAGCCAATCACCGAGCGCGCGTGCACAATTTGCATAATTTGCTTACCGGGTGTAATTTTCATACAGGAAACAAACAGACTGAATAAATGATTGTGTGTTTGTCTTAAAGTAGCAACAGTCATACAAAAAAAAAAGAAAGTTTAAAACTAAGATGTAAATAAAAGTATCCAAGTTAATATCAAAGTGTACTCAGTTACAAGTTAGAGGAGGAGAGTTTGAGGGAATTAAAGGAACATTATGTAGTTTTTAAATTTTAATCAGAAGGCAAAGAATCTCCACTGACTGACTTTTGTGTCCTTAAACAAACTGTCTTTGTTTTCATGACTGACTAAACTGAGTAAACAAAGTCACCCCAAAGGACGACACAGTTTCATCCTGTTGTACTTTGTTTACATGTGGCGGACCCTGCCACCAGTCTAGCTTCGTACAGCACTCTGGGGACCTTATTTTCCTCTGAGAACAACTTGTTTATTCAGTCATGGAAAAGATAAATATTTCTCAATGTAATGTATTATTACCTCATTAATATTGTAAATGTTAAAAACTTGAATGTCCTCTCCATAAACTACATAGTGTCCCTTTAAATTCCCTCTGGAATGTGCAGATATAAAGTAGAAGAAACACTGAAATACTCACAAAATATGGAAGTGCCTCAAAATGTATGTAGGATGTTTAACCACTCGTGTATGTTGGCCTGTAAAATGTCTCGTTTTAAACCTCTTCTGCAATTAACTTCATTGTATTTTTATACTGTATAGTAATAAAAGATAATAAAGCCAATTAAAACATGTACTTTTGATTTAATATTTTATCCTCTGAGTAATATTAATTAACTTGGTTATGTCTTCTCCCGTATGACACTGCATCTTAATTAAACAGCCGTGGCTCTAGAGATTTGCCTCTGGCGGTGCACTAATGACCCCTGCTGACATGAAACTGTAGTTACAACTGTGTCTGCAGACAGAGAGGTCAATGTTGCTGTAACACAGTGTGATAGTTCATTTGTATACTGAAAAGTTGTGAAGTAAACAGCTGATCATAAAAACATTCAGTAAATCAGAGAGAGAAGCATCAACAGTCCTGCTTCAGATCTGCTCAATCAATCAATCAAACTGAGAAACTTTGGCATTTGACCCCAGTTTAGTTTATTCTTCATCAGATGAAAACAATATCTGTGCCTGTCCAAGTGAGCAACGATAATATCAGCAGACATTTTTAACAGTGGCAGCAGGTGGAGGAGTTTGTTACTGGTGTGAACAAGAAGCCCAGTAATCTGTATTTCTCTGAATAGAAGACAAAGTGGCGTAAAGACTTCGAACGTTGCCATTTTTCCATCACGTCTGAACGTCTAGATGGAGAAAACTCACCCTGATGTTACTGATAACACACCGTAACATTTACCCACAGGCCTCCTGAGGTTGAAATTAACGTCAACACTTGATTTGACAGGTCCTGAAATGTCATGGTAAGCAGGTGGTAATTAAAAAGCAACAACTTTTAACCCCTGAACTAAAAGATTACCCCAATATTGTTTAATAATAACATTCTGATATCGTCCAACAAGCAGCTTATAAACAGTTATAAACATTTCCAGGAAACTTCCAGCTGGTTTCTGATGAACTTCTGGTGATCGAGACATTTTTATTATCATGCCGCGAGTTGTTGCAGCTTCATTTTCACCAATTTCCATTATTTCAGCAGGTGAATCCGACTTTAGAACATTTTAACTCAAAATTCCCGACATGATTTCTGATGATGATATTTGTGTTAGATGGTAATTTACAATTTACAGGTGGCAACAAAAAGACATTAAGGAAAATTGTTCTGAGAAACTGAGAAAAATGCAAATGGTTAAAAAAAATGTAACCTGCAGAATTTTGGCAAAAACTAGCTGGAAACTGAACTACAACTAGCGGCCGATTGAGGAGAAGTTGGATGGAAAAGAGCTGGAAATTAAAACGACATGCTCAGTAGAAGTTGAGCAGAAAGAAGTTGGAAGGTTCCCGGAAATGTATCAAAGAAATCACAATTTTTTGAGGTAATTATTGTTGTAACTGGGGGCGATTTCAAAGAAACCTCCAACATGTTACTTGGTCATTAACCACCTACGTATCGAGACATTTTCAGGGCTGTGAAGTGAAGAGTTTCCCTGCTAGACATCTGACTGGTTGAAAAACATGACCCATCTTTTTTTGGTTGAATCACTTCCTGCACTGAGCACGTCAGTCCACACCAGCTCGCTGTGCTGCTGCTGCTGCTTCCTCGTGATAATCTACAGACTGAGGCGGGTATGAGCCAAAAATAAAGTGACAGTTTAACTTGTGCAAAGGTACAAGAGTATTTGGGACGTAGCTGAAACCCTGTATCGTGGAACCTCAAACAGGTTTTTAATCTTTAGCTATTAAAGCAACATTTTTAGCAGAAAACTTGATATAGGTTTTGATTCTGATTGCACTGCACATGGGCGACACCTTTCTTTTACGTTAGGAGCCCCATTTTATGATCCATCACTGTTTCAGCTGTTGTTTTGATTTGGCTGTGAAGGCACTATTGCATATTTATGCCAATATCACCGGGACCGTAGCATAAAATAAACAAAAACAAAGAAACGGCCGGAGGTATCAGTCAGCAGATACACCCCAGCAAAAGGAAATAGATCATTGGCCAAAACAATTAAAGTCTCCTCTCACTGAAAACATTTCTTTTAAAAAGCAGTAACTGTTTTTGCATGTTCAGCTTTTACCCGAGCAGTTCCTTTAGAGTTTAGATACATCAGTGATCGTGTCAGTAATATGTGAGAACAACAACAACAACAAAGAACAACAAAGGGACGATGGCATTTCCACGTGGCATCTCAACATTGAGAGAACTCTGAATGAACACGCCCCTTCACACGTTAAAGAAAAAAAAATGTGAGAAATCAAACACAATTGGCAGACCGGGACAAACACCGCGCTGTCAGGAACTGTTTCGTCCTGCAGCCGAGCTGGCAGAACGAAATTCAGAGGCCAAACAAATCTGACAGAAAACCTGCGCTCCTTAGAAGCTGCTGTGTGAAGATTAATCGGTCATCACAGAAGGGCCGTTTGTTATTTTTCTGGCAATGAGCTGATCAATAGACTAATAGTTTTTCAGCTGTGGTTCAGATTAAACAGCCCCCAGTAAATTCAGCTCATTTCACTTTGCCGATGCTTTTTTTTTTTCAGTGCTAAAGCACAAGGTGTTGATCACGTGTCAGTCGTATGTCATTCAAAAATAATAATAACAACAAAATGCAGCATTTCGACGTGTCAGTGTAGAACTAGCTGAGCAGTTATGCACGAGATGCAAGTGAACAATTGTTAAGTAGATTGTTTCAGTGTTTAAGTCGCCGGCATTGTCCGTTTCTGCAGCCAGTGGAGGCGTTACATTTGTACGTTTCGTATGAGTCAGACTGCAGTTCGAGATACTGATACCGATTTATCTACTAATATTTTTGATGAGACGTCGGAACATTTTCCATCTGTTGCTCATGGCAACAAAAAACTGATATCTTTTTACGAGAAGTCAGGACAATTTCTAGCCTTGTTCGTGGCATCAAAACCTGAAGTTTTTAACATGATGTCGGGACAATTTCAAGCCATTTCAGAGACAAGAACCAGATATTTCTGATGAGACGTTCGGGACAATTCCCAGCTGTGTTCACGCCGACAGAACCAAAAACCTCTTCACGATCCCAATCAAGTGCTCTTTGTGGATTAAACCTAACCGGACCGTATTCGCAGTGTTGTTGGAAAACTGAACAAAAACCAAACAAAACGTTTTAAATGTGATTGCAGAGACGCACATTGCCAGCATTACTCTGGTGATTGTGTTGTAACTTACACATTACATTTCCCCAAGTACGCTTTTCCCCTTATTAGTCCTGGATTAAACCTCCAACCACTGCGCAGCGCTCAGAACACAGCCGGGTCGGGAAAGTGCGATGTTTGGATCTCTTTTGACTCATCAGTGTTTTAAACCTCCTGGAATTAAATATGGTTGCAAAGCAGCTCTGGGCGAAAGCACCGCGAAGCGTTTACACTCTGCAGTTTCTGTGTGGAGGGCTCTGGGTACAGTGAACGGAAAAAACAAACTCCCTGAGAGTGTATTCAAAACCCAGAGTCAGGAACCGACTGACAGCAGTGTGTGTGTGTGTGTGTGTGTGTGACGACACGTTTTCTGCGCCCTTCAGGAAACAGTTTGTGTTTATCAACTCCCGAACGAGAGAGTTTCAGATCCCTGGGAGAAAAGCCAAGCTCGTGGCATTGCACTGCAAAAATGTCCAACATGCATTAAACTTCAAACCTGCTTTTACTTCATGCCTTAAATCCTGGTTAGTGAAGGTTCAGTGTCGAAATGTGCTGTAACACTCGGGATACAATCCACTGGTAACCAACTCAGCTCTAAGTGTTCGTTTCCTGCGGGGACATTCACCCTCAACCTTCTATCATTTCATCATCTCCTTCTTACTCAAACATCTCTTATGTGCAGATATCTTGTGCTCATCTTTTTCACTGAGTCTCTCAATTATTTTTCAAACAACAATAAAATAAAAACAAAAACAGTGGTGGGATAAACACACACACAAAAACAATGTGTGACTGATGCTGAAACCGTGTGAACTCGACCTCAGTGTCTTTTTTCACATATCACAGCCTCGAGAGCATCCGGTCCGCGGGATTTCTGCGGCCAAACGGCGGCCACAGCTCCAGCATTCATGCGCCCGTTTTTCAAAACTCAGGAGAGGCAGCAGGGAGGAGAGGAGAGGATCGGGGGATAAAGTGAAGGACAGCAAGCTGGCTGCCGCCAGGTGATGACCTTTAAAGCTCTTGTAAATCTCCCGTTTCCTGGCAGCGCTCCAAGCGTGTGCTTTCTTGCAGTAGGTACCAGTGTGAATGAGCCGAGAGGCTGTGTGCTAAAAACCACACGGTCATTATCCCGACGCTCCGGCAGACAGACGTCCTCTCGTCACGGCAAAAAACCAGATACAATCCAAACCCTCTGCATCGATTCTTAAAAAACCTTAAAAACCTGATCAAATAATTAACATCCAAATGTAATCAACCACAGATTCAGTGCAAAGCAACCTGATGACAACCTCTGAACAACTAACGAGTCATTTCATTATCGATTAATCTGCTGCGTTTTCCTAATTAATCGTTTAGGTGAGACAACGGGAGAAAAAAACTTTAAAAATGCTCAAAGTGACGTCCTCAGATTGCTTCTTCTGTCCAGACGACAGTCGACTCCTCATTTACAATCATAAATTACAAAGAAAATCAGCAAATCCTCCAATTTAAGAGGCTGGAACCAGCAAATGTTTGACATTCTTTCTTGAAAAGTGACTGAAATGATTAATTATCAAAATAGTTTTGATGATAAACTGACTCTCAGCTCTTGAACTTATTCCTTTATAAAACTTAACACCCTGTTTAACTCTCAGCAAACCACCACCGACTACATAAAAAAAGTCAAATCTGAAATACTTCTCTTTATCTACAGGTACCACTCGCAATAGTACATTCAGTCATTTCCTGTCCGGACTCCACTACACACCGACAGCATCACCACCCAAACCTCAGCAACACGCAGCCCCTAAAAAACAAATAACAAAAAAAAAATCGAACAAAGGGACGCGTCCGTCCTGCCACATTCAGCGGTTTGTTTTGGCACGATTGCCGCACAGCAGCTCTTTTTCTTTTTTTTCTTTTTTGATGATGCAGACGCTGGCATACAGTGTGTGGGCACAGCAGAGACGACCTGCCAGGCGGTGAGGCCGCGTGAGCCGCCATCGAGCCGGGCGGGGGCGGAGAGGAGGGACCCAAAGGACAGTGAGGAGGACAGGGACACACAGAAGGAGGAGCTGATTTAAAAACCAGAACAGAAACCAATGGAGGCTTGCCAGAACTCCACTTGCCGCTTCCAACATTTCCATAAGGGGTCACTGGGTTGAGTATTTGCAAAGAGGACCCTTTTTTAAAGGGACAGTCCACCCGTAAATCAAAAACTGTTTTCTCTTAGCTGAAGTGCTGTTTATCCATATAGATCATTTTGGTTTTGAAATGCAGGGTTTTAGAGGTATCGACCACAGAGATGTGATACTTGAATCTACTGACGAACGAGAGGCTTGTTTTTGTAACAGCACGGGACGTAAACAACAATGGCGGCCTCCTCAGCTGAGCTAATATGTTAGCTAAATCTGCACGAGTAGATGCTGCTTCCTTCTGTGACTGGGTTGTGATTGCAATTTGGTAGAAAGATCATATTATATGAGACATATTGGTCGTATGACACATTCACTCTCCCCACTCATTTAGATAGCAGCCTGGTCTTGTCTGCTTGAAATACCTGGACAGGGGCGCTGCCAAGATGGCTACTGAGCAGTAAGTAAGATTTTATCTGAGAGCAGGCAGACATCTCTACGGCAGATTCCTGCAAAACTCAGCAACTCGCACCTCAAACAATCTAGACAGATAGAAAGCACAGGCAGGAGGAACATTTTGGGATTTGAGGACTGTCCCTTGAAAGTTAAGGTGTGTGTGTGTGTGGCCTTTAAAACTAGCCGTTGCTCTTAAGGTGAAGACCAATGACCCAACTCAACCCTTCTAGCAAACGCTTGAGATCAGGCTTAGTCAAGGTTAACCAGGTTAGCGGAGAATAGTTAAGCATCTTCCTTCCTTCCCTATAACTTCTGTCCTCTCTTATTGTTTAGAACAGCGTGCGCTCTTCAAACCGGCGGGGGACTTTTTAAATCCAGTGAAAAACTGAGTTCCCAGCAGAGGAAGATGAACGTCCCGCGGTGTGTTGCACCTGTAAGAACTACATTTTTTTTACATCATGGCTTGTTTCCATCTTGCACCTGTTAACTGCAGCACAACAGTGCAAAAGTTCAGCGAGGAAAAATCTCATTTCCTCAATTCCTCTTCGTTCTCTCCGAGCAGTCAGTGTTCATAACTTCCTGTATCCACCGCGACACATTTAAAAACCTATAATGGTACGTCATCATATCGAGGCTAACCAACCGGCTCCAGTTAACACATTCTCACAAGTGTAAACAAAACTGCATACGTCTTATAACCTTTGCTTGTTCTCCTGAAAGACAGCTGGATAGTTTGTTAAATGTGTGAAAAGCTGCAAATGTACACTGCCGAAGCTTCCTGCGATGTGCCGGCCAGCAAGAAAAAGTCCCCTCTGGTTAGAATATCTGTGGAACCTTGTTGAGATTTAAAGGATTCAAACACTTTACGAGACAGTGGTTGCTCCAGAAGTCACCGGTTCGTGCTCGAACATCCTGATAAAAAGCATTACTTTCGCAGCAGTGGTCCCGCGAGTTGCGAGTGTTCTCGACGTGATGTCGTCCAGGCTTCGCTCTATTGGTTTATGTACTTCCCTAATTGCCGGTGTTAATTCCGCCATGTTCCGCTCTCAGACTCATTTTTTTTTCGCGATGACTCAGGCTGCCGCGCTCTCGTCCCTGAGGAGATGTGTGGCCGTCGTCTTCCGAGCTGTGTATGTCTGTGTGTGT
>CAEMYA010000010.1:9261991-9279754 GCA_903131615.1 Diplodus sargus
TGTATGTGTGTGTGTGTGTGTGTGTGTGTGTGTGTGTGTGTGTGGTCTGGATGAGGTGCAGGGCCGGTTTCAGATCCAGCGTCCGGAGCCCTGTGTGCGCTGCTTCTTCCTCCTCTTACAGACGTAGTAGACCGGGAACACGACCAAACCTGCACACAGGAGGAGACGGTTGTAGAGATAACAGTGGAGGAATGATGGATTAAAGGTGCGCTACGTAGTTTTTTGGGGGAGAAATTTCATTAATTCACTTTAAAGCCAACTATCACCGCTCCTAATGATCCTAATGATAATTTTTGTGAAACTACCACAGGCACTGATTAATTTTTCCACATGGGTTTGATTGGATTATTCCATCCTACAGCACACTGCTAACAGATTTGGCATTATGTGAAAATTAATTGAGCAGGAAAAAAAAAAAAAAAGAGAGAGAATAGGAGAAGAGGCGGCAGCGCAGAAGCGCCGATTCTGGTAACGACAAAAATAAATATGAATCCGCCATCAAGGCACGTTAGCCCGCAGCGGATCATCTGTCAGACATACAGACACGGGGAAGAGATTAACACTAATTACAGTTCAGCCGAGGCCGATAGTTCACAACACTTGTCTGACGGAGCGCACACAGAGTGCAGCTGGATGGACTAAAATGTAGCTTCGGGAAGTAAAGTGACAGCAAAGAGAGCGATAATCTGGATGTGGAGCAGTTTAGTTCTTTAGCGCACCGCAGCACATCATGGTCATGCATGCTAATGTACCGGCATGTTTGTTCGGAGGCAAATATCTGCAATACGGTCGAACCAATTTAGCCGCTATCTGTTTACCGCTCTCTCTCTGGAGCTTCAATCCTGATTAACGTGCACGTGTGTGTTCATGCGTGTAATTATGTTACCTATCACCAGGGCGAGAGCTCCGAATACCACGACCAGCAAAATGACCACTGGAGCTATCAGCACCTTGGTGGCTGCAGAGAGTGAAAAAAGGGAGAGAAAGAGAGGAGCAGAATAATAATCATTAATAATGCATAAATGTCAGACAGAGGAGAAATAGGCTGATTTAAAATTAATGTGTTTGTTTTGCTACATTTTTTGTTTAAATTTTAATGCATCCTTGCAGAATATTTAAGACGCTTGTCCACCGGAGCGTCAGCACGACTGTGGAGTACAGAATCCTGGATCATGAAAAAAATCAACTCAATCCGCAGTAAAATGTCTCTTATTACATGCTAAATCTGCACTGCAAGCAGCCAGTAGCATGAAGACAGTGATGAGAGCTGTAATGGGTAAAAAAGGTTCTTGTTAGGGACAAATTGGCCCCCAGTTTAACAGGCACCATGCTGATATAACTAGCTGTAGCTGTCATGGAGAGCCGAGTCAAACAAATCTACCAGAAGGAGCTCAGCCTCCTGGAGGCTCGCTACTGCACATGTCTGATAACTGTGAATGGATAATTATAACTAACATGACATGTCTTCCTTTCACACTTCATTATGGAGCGCTCTCGCGTGCCCTTAAATGTGGAAGGGTTCACTGCCGTTGCTCCGGAGGTGAGTTCGTGTCCGTCACAGGCGAGTCGCGGCTGTTTGCTCTCAATAGGAGTCTCAACGGGCCATTAGGCAATGTAGAAACATTTGCTGCTATTTCTCTCTTTAATCTACAATTATAATCCGCGGCTGAGTGCAACACGCTAAAGCTGATTTATTTTGGGTCACAAGCATTCGGCACAGCACAGGAAAATCACTTAGTTAAAGGGGCTCTATGTCACAATTTGTAGCAATTTTTCATGTTTTATTCACTGTTTTATTGCAACATGATGTTGATTATTGCTGCTGGACTTTCTCTGTGAAGGACTCGGGTCTGGACTTTCTCTCTGTAGCTAACGTTAGTTCAGAAATGGAGTCCGATAACATGAATTAACGTTCCAAAGAGTCTCTTTAAGCAGATTTACAGTAAATAATGCAAGTGGAGGAAATGTGGGAATACCAGACTGTTTATCAGCAACAATAGTTTGTTGCCTAATAGCAGCATTGGCAAATCAGTGCCCAGCAACACAGACACAGTAGCTGTTCTACTGGTAAGTGTGAATGTGTTGCTGTAAAAAGATTCCTGATTATATGCCATGAAAAACAAGTCTAAAGCCGCCATGCTAGCACCTCTTAAAGTTTGGACTTCTTAAGCTAATTTCTAGCATGCTAACTTTGCTAATTAGCAATAAACCCAAAGTACGTCAGCGCCTGAAAAGAGTGCTATTAGTTTTGCAAGACTTTTAACATGAACTGAAGTGCTGGACTGAAGTCGGTAGGATTCATCCTCTGGGTGCCATGAATGTCACAGGAATCCTGTAAATTATTTTATCAATTGATTGATTTGTTTTTTTTCATCAATAAAATGTGACAAAACGTTGATCAGCATTTCCAAGTTGAAATCCTCAAACGTCTTGTTTTGTCAACAACCAAAAGATATTTAGTTTATCATCATGAAAATATTCATTTTTAAGAATCAGAGGATTCAAAACAGATTTATTGATTATCAAGTTAGTTGCCTATTCATTTAATAGTTGACAACTAATAGGTTTGTTATTGCAGCTCTAGTCTGGTGGACCAGCTGGACGACATTTCCTTGCACAGAGCTTTGCTGCTCACGTGGCTTCAAGGTCCACAAACAACTGATGTTAACACGTTACTCATCAATTAAGAAAAGTACAGATTCAGGATTCTTATTCCGGAAACACAAACACACCAACTTACCACAGACAGACCCTCTAATTAGCCGTCTCAGATGAGGTTTGTCTGGTAGATAGCGATACTTGCATCCAAACACACTGAGGTTGGACGTGTGGTCCCCGAAAAACCTGACAACAGAAGAGTTCAGATTACATCAGATCAGATCGCACAGTGACATCTTCCAAAGAATCAGAAGTCAGAAGCCGAAGTACCCAAAAGTCACACTTGAGCAGAAGTGAAAATATTGTGTTGAATTATACTAAAGAACAAGTTAAAGTCTTACAAGTACAGAAAGTTCAAAATCAAAAGTTAGATTCTGGTACAAGTGACAGTAAATTATACATATGTTTACATGTATATACTATCATGGTTGAGCCCTTTTTCTGATTATCGGGATCAGTGTTCTTCATTTTTTATCCATCACTGGATACAAGTAAATCAACTAAGATGCAGCTATTGTGCAAAAATGTCATGCCCACAATGTCAGTTTGTTCCCCCGATGCTATTAAACATGGTACAGAGTCTCCAAATCTTTCAAAGTATTGCATCAAAGTTCTGAAATTCAGTATTTTGACAACACTAATGGAAAATGTAGCCGGAGAGAATACATTTTTAAAAAGTTACAAAACACTAAAAGAGTCAAACCTCAGGTGACGGTAGCGTTCTCCACAGCGGTAACAGAAGTTAGTGTTACACTGTGTACATGTCATGTGGTCACATCCCTCCGTACGCTGGATATGGATCTACAGAGAGACGAAAGAAAAAGGAAGACAGAATGAAAAATACAAGAGAGTTGTCTGTTTTCTACCTCGTACTATACATTATTTAACATATTGATAAAAAGTCAGATGCATCATCGCAAAGGTCAGAAGTTCTTTCGCTCCTTTAGCTTCGGACATAACTTGAATACACAATTTTGTTCTTGAATCTTTACAGCTCAGTTTATTGTAAGACGGGTACAAATTACTGGTCTTGCGCCAGTACACTTAATAGATCTTTGCTTTGCAGCCTTATAATAAACTGGGCAGTGATGTTTAGTTGGTCTCAGTCTCTCTTTTTTTTCCAGTTACAGTTACTACAGTTACTTCACAATCAAACAGGACCCTCTCTTCTGATTCCAGAGCAGATATTCAGACGTGGAGCGTCAGCGTGACAAACACAGATGGAAAGTGTTTTGCTGCTCTGAGCAAACAGTTCCCATAAACTGGTAATTAGCCTAATCTATGTCTTGCTCTAGTCATCCTCTGACAGTCAAATTAGATATTGTGTAGACTAACTTAGACCAGGCTCGTTTTATGACTGTGAGAGTGAGTCCACCAGATTTGTGCAGCAGAGACATCATTGTTTGTCTTCCAATCTGTCGGATGTCTCGGCGTCTCTGTTCTGCTGTTTCACATGCACTTTAAACCTCGGGCCTCCACCTAGTTCTCTACAGCTCTCCATCCATCATCTCTGCTTGCTCTTGCGCTTCTTAATCTCCATTGATTTATTCATCCACAATCATTTCATCCTTCATCAGTCAAACCTCTTTTTCCATTTACACACACCCGACTCACACTCACACGCATTCTTCCGTCCTTGATGTATTCAGAAAACACAGTTCCTACCTTGCACTGCGGACATTTCTGGGCGTTTCTTTGGCCGTGCTCTATGACACTAGCCCAGCTTCGTAACAGCTTGTCGCCTTTCCTGTAGTCGCGACATTTGAGCCCATTGTGCCACGGAGCGTGGCATTTAAAGCACCACACAAACTGGCAATTGCTACACTGGATCTGGAGACGAGACAGAACATAGTTACTGTTTAATGTATCTGTAAATATTTCAATAGATGGCTACTTATGTTTTGGAGCCATGTCTTTTTTCTTACCTTGTACTTGTGCTCCGACCGGGTGGGGTGGTGCTCCTTCAGAGAGGTGAACTGGCTGCACTGGGGACAGGGTTTGGTGCTCGAGTCCAGCTGACTCAGCTCCAAAAAGTATCGGTACTTCGCCACGTCATCGTTGGCTAAATGGGAAATCACCATCCCCTCCTCCAGGTAGCCGCTGCACTCTGGGATTGGACAGCTGATGTAAGGTTTGGCTACTCGCACCTGGGGAACACAACAGACAAGAGGGCTTATTACTGCAGGAGAACCAGATTAAAGGATATTAAAAGGTGTAATTTGTAAGAAATGGACAGATTCAGACTGCTCCAAGAGGGAGCGGCATAACTGCTTACTGCTGCTCACTATAGTGGTGCAGCTAAGTGGCCCTATTAGTTAATGAGAGTTTGCCCACATCACAACCTCAGATGATTGGGGGGGAAGTCACAGCAGGCAACAGGGCTCAGTCATCCCGTCTCCCATTGAACACAGCTCGATACCAGACTGGGACTAAACAACACCTCTAAGACCGACAGTTTGACAGTTTGAGAACAGTCGATGGAGTAAGGAGGCGATTTACAGCAACTTTGACTCCGGGGATGACACGACACAGCAGTCTGGGATGGGAGGAGCAAGAGACAGTCAGGCGTCATCGGGGGATGAATTTAGGATTTATTAATTCACCAAACCAGAGGCAAATGTAGAAAGACAAACCAAGACAGTTGTTGGGAGTTTTATTTAGTTATGTCAAGTTTGAATGACGTGTGTTCAACAATGACTTAACAAGGCAAACAAACTTGTCTTAGTTTGGATGAAGAGAGAAACTTGAATTCAGAAAGTGTATGGTTGCATTTTTCTTTTCAGTAAGGAAAATGGGTGTAAAGATATTTCATGAGTTTTTTTGTTTACTTTTTTGGGCTGCTTTTACATCTACCAGATAAAAATACAGGGGCCAACAGGCCAGGGCTAGCTGGTTAGCATGCTAACTTCATATACTTCTCTGCAACACAATACATAGTTTCTTAACACTCTGATGATGATGTAAGTTAATGTTTTAATCTAACATTTTGGCCATATCCTAACAACTGTCCCTTTTAAAATAATACATGTTAACATATATGTTATGCAGCACCATCTGCTCCACAGTGTGTTTACTGGATCGGTCTACTGTGGGTCTCTTTGTTGTTGTGGTGGCCTGTCTGGACCAGATCTACATGTGGAATATGTTCACGTCATGGATGGGAAATTGTAAATAATTAACCAATGAATAGAGGGCGTAAGAGGTTGATGAATGGAGGGCTTGAGTAGGCAACGGAGAGAGTGGAAGTTAATGTGTATAAAAGCACACAAGCACACACATTAGTCTGTCCAGATCAGGTGACGTAAACCACGTGGACCTCATCCACACACCGACTGGCTTCAGGGCCTGGTATTGTTACTACCTGAGCACAGAACAGAAGTGATGCTCTCACTCGAGGATGCACCATTTCATAATCTAACTACACTTTGTTACATAACAACACATATTTTTCAGTTCGCAGCTGGGTTCAACAAAAAACCAAAGCAATACTGTTGTGTGTTCGGACATCATCCAACCTGAAGTGGATTAGGGAAGCCTACAGACACTCTTTTCTTTTCAACATATAACTTTCTCTTTTGTCTTTACTTCCTCTCAGGGCATCCCTTCTTCTCTAGTTCCTTTTCTCTCTCTCTCTTCCTCATTTCATGATCTCCCTCTTCCCGTACTTTAAGTCCATCAAAGCCAGCAAGACCTGCTGCACTGACACATGATAAGGCAGTTTGTGTGTTTTTTGAGGGAGTGTGTGAAATGACAGCGGACAGAAAACAAAGAACAATGGCTTCAGCCTCTGATGGTGTTACACCCAACATCCCCTACAGCACGTGCACACACACACACACACCCACAGACTAAAAGCCTATTACATGATTATGAAAATGTATCCTCTGCAGGGATGAGAGCTGATGTGTTGTTGCCACAACAATAAGGCTGTGATGACCACTGCCAGACTGGTTGGACGGGTTTGGACTGCTGCCACTGAGTCTTTCACATGTCACAGTATTGTGTGGTTATAATGTGGGTGACATAGGCCAACTTAAAGTCACGTAAAAGATTAAAACAGTAAAAAAAATGAAACTAACAGTGGCTGTATGGGCAGAGGTGAGAATAAGCTCAGTCAAGGCTGGACCCATTACTACTCAGTGTATTCATGCAATGAGAAAATGGATTTGATCACCCAACTACCAATTAACCTGAGTCAGTTGAAACCCCCGAAACACCACATGTTGCAATTAAGAGTCCTTAAAAACTAGTTAGCAAGCAGAGAAGTTGAAATAATTAACTGCAAGTGCATAAGCAACTGAAATAATGCTTGCTTGCTTAAAATAGTGATGGATAAACACATAAAATAATTAGCTATAATGCTGAAATAGCTTAAAGTAGGTTAATGTGTTAACTACAGATAGAAATAGTTATGCATTAGCGTTATAAGCTGAATAGCTTAAAGTGATGGACAAACAATTAAATGTTAGGATTAGCAGTTAAAATAGTTAGCTTAAAGTAATACGCAAACATATTTAATAGTTTGCCAACAGTAATGCATAAACAATTAAATAGGTTAACTACAGGTAAACTAAACTGTTTAATTTGTTAGCTTAAAGTAATGGAAAAGCAGTTAAATGTGTTAGCTACAAGAAGGATAAACAGTTTAACTAGTTAGCTAAAACAGATAAACAATGTAATTGTTTGCTATAATTGGCAGATAAATGGCTAAATTTGTTAGCTACAAATAGAATAAACGGCCGAAATAGGAAGCTAACTTGAATAAATTAAACAATTAAAATATTAAGCTAAAAGTAATAAATAAGATTAAATTGCTACAGGTAAAGTAAACTGTTTCAATAATAAGATAAAAAAATATGAAAAAGCTGTTTAATGACACTTAAAAACATTAATAATCTAGTTGTATGAGAAAATAATAATGTAAGTTTGTAGTTTAGTTTCATAAATTCATAATCCATTCATAAAACCATGTTTGTATCAATGAAGGGGTGCTTCTCAGTGAATCTAAACCACATCTATGACATCTACACAAAAAAAGTTGGAGATTTTCACTTAAAACGATTCTACAACCCGATGAATAATCTTCAAAATAAGTCAAACGATAGTGGCTTGATTTGAAGAGGCGGGTTTAATCCCCTGCAACACAGAGAGCACCACACCAGTGTAATCTGGTCTCCAGCTGCATCCTCAACTTAACGCCTATGAGCAATGTGCTGAATCTCCTCCAACAGTCCATCTATACTCTAATCTCTCTGACATAATGTTTACTCCATCTACTGAAGGTTAACACCAAGCATGCGTGCTGAAATAAGTTTGCGGTGCATTAACAGTAAAATATTCCTCCTACACGGGATAGTTTACACGACCCTTATCTCATCCTCGCCGTGCTTATCGGAGAGTACGCTCGTCTCTCTGTTTGGATGATTATTCAAGCCTTGTTATCGAAGCAAGATAATTGCAGATAAATAGTAGTCGTGATGACTGATAAAAAAAACCTGTTTTATCTAAACAGAGTAAAGCGGATTATAGCAACAGTAGCAAGGAGCAAAGATCCAAACTCCTCTGGCACAAGTTCAGGAACAAGGCACTTAAAGAAAAGGAAAAAAATCCATTCTGAAACACTTTGGCTCGGTTAGAGAGCAGTGACTGGAAATCTGCCTTTCATCGCTGACTCTTTATTTTCATGGCAGCTACACTGGATGGATGGAAGTAAATATTTTATCCATCTATTATTCATTTTTCTTGATTTACAAGTGTAAATCCTCACCGGGAATCGATCGGCAGAAGCTCTCAATCAACTCCATGTTTTGCAACATCTCATAAAAATCATGGAGAGAGAATGAACTGTAGTCACAAGACTAGTTGAGTCGCAATTGTGACCTGATTCAGCCGACTTACATAAAAAAAAGACTTTGTTATTGTGCTTCTCTCTCCATGCACACCTAAAACATGCTGCTGGGACGCTCTGATATATTTTCTGGCATGAACAAAAGACACGTTAAGACGTCAGCGAAGCAATATAGAAGAAGACGAGCCGAGTGGAGGGATTGCAGCTGCACTAATGATTAGTGGTGCGACAAAATGTTGATTCAGCAAAACGCTTTGTCTCGCGATACATTTATTGATACACTGGCGCCAAATATAGATTTTTTTAAATACACAAAGGCACTTTAAACAAACTTTTCTGCCAATTAGACTAACCAGAGTCACATTTCATGACGTCACAGTGTAAATGCCTGTAAACTTAATCTACACAGACTGTAAAAGCCACTGAGCTAAAACTGCAAATGTTTTCATCAACTTTATTCCCACTTCTCATGATACCGACTGCAAACTATAGATGCACCTTCCAGTTCGTCCTGTCACTAAACCGGAGTCGCCATTTTCCCGCAGTTACAGGAAATGAATCCGGTTTCTCAGGAGTGACTGATGTAGAGAATCATTCATTCGTGAACATCTAGTGACTTTATCTCCTGAATCAGAGCGGGACAATAAAGGATTTTAAGGCGGATTGCAATAAAAACACTCACAATAAGCTGAATGTGCAGAATTTTCATCATGGGAATATTTGTGAATCGAGGTTATTGTCAACATCCTCACAGGAATGATTTTGACGTACAGTCCGATCTCAGATCTTCTCACGACAAGGTGAATAAATACTTATACTTTTTCAGCAGTATTTAGTTTTCTACAGACAAATATATAAGGATGCACCACTCGATTATTCTCTCGAAATGTACCGATTATCGCAGAACCGCTGTATCGTGATAATATCGTTATCGCAGACACCGTGTCCTGAGTCGTACCGTATCACGAGTTAGTCACACCTAGTCGACACACAACTGAGGATCTGAGGGGCTGAACTCTCCCTCAAGCACGTGAAACCTGAGAGAATAAAACCAAACAGTGCACAAAGTTGTCTACTGTTTAAAAGCATCCCCGCCCGGGTCGTGATTCTTTTTTTTTGTGCAGAATCAACGTCTGTGACCCAGATTCACAGGGATCACAAGATGAGGTCACCTGTGACACTTCAGGAATAATCACATCATTTCATGGAATGGAAGCTTCTCTTTTTTCCACTTTAGCGGCTTAATCAAAAAACATGGAGGTCAGATAAGTCAACCCTGGTGAGGCCCATTTTAATAACAGTTCGCAGAATTTCTTGCCTGGAGGTAGAAAAACTCTGACAGGGAAGGTTGTGAGTTTGTTCAAGGACACTTCAACCAAGCTGCTGACTGACCCAGCACGGCCCGGTTCTGGGGCATCCTCACCCTGCTGCACTGCTCACACCCACCTCTCCCCCCATTTTGCTCCCCCTCCCTCCCTGATACCAACCTGGGAGCTGACGTAGAGTTTCAGACACTCATCACACACGGCCTTCCTGCAGCAGGGCAGGGGTGCGATGGATTTCCCTTCCAGGCACACCCGGCAGCTCTGCATCGTCGTCTCTCCACCGGCCTGCGCGTCGGACAGCCCGTGGGCCATGTCCCCGAAGGGGTCCACCAGATCCTCCAGCGTGTACAGCGCCGGGTGGGGACTCGAACCCGCTTCCCGTCCCGTCCCCTCGTCCATTTCTGGTGCGTCGGACGTGACCGCCTCATCGTCCGTGATTTCTTTCCGATGGCTGTCGTTGGCGATGCAGTAAACAGTGCAGTAGACGTGTTCCTTAGTGCGGAAGGACTCGTTCAAAGTGTCCGGGTTGCTGTCCCCGCCCCCCTTGTTGGGACACCGTCCTGTAACGGTTATAATCTCAACGGCTTGAACCCCCGAAGTCGTCAAGTCGCTCAGGGTTGGCTCGTTTTTGTCCACCGCGTCGCCCGCCTCACGCTCCGACTTCCCACAGTCGCCGCATTCGCTCCCATAACCGCTCGTCACGCCGTTATAATCGCCTCCGTCGCGGGTTTCGCGCTCGTCCCCGCACTGCATCCGACTGCCCGTGTTCAGCCGCAGGGAGGGAGACTTTGACACCCCGAAATTCCTCCTCAAAATCTCGACAGCGCTCGCCCTCCTCCTCTCTCCTCCACCTCCGCCGTTGCAGTTGTTGTTGTTGTTGCCCTTCGCATCCTTCTCCTCCTCCCCGCCGCCGCTCCCCTCCTCCGGCTCCCTCTCACCTCCGTCCGGGGTCAACAACCCGGAGTCGGATCCAAAATCTCTGACCGACCGCTCAACTTTGCCGTCCGTGAAGGAAGTTTCGGTCTGCAGGTTGCGGGACAGTTTCACCCTCCCTTCCTCGAAGCTGCCGATAAAGCTCGGCATTTTGCAGGCGTCAGCTATCGGTCCGTCATCTTCCATCCCCGAGACGGCTCTCCCCATTTAGCGAGCGGTTCTGTCTCCCGCACGGTCCCCCCTCCGCCTGCCTGTCTGCCTCTTATCCAACTCCTACTACCAAAACAAAACAAAGCGGCGCAGCTCGGTCGCTTCCGGGTGTCGTCGTCAGCGCGGAGGAGAGCAGCGATTGGCCGACGGGAAGCCTAGCGGTGGAGGGCAGACATGACGTCACAGTGCACCCGCAGCGTCGCTGTAGCAGGTGGCCGAAGTACAGAGAGGTGGTCCAGGTGGGCAGGTGGCCCCGGGCGCCATCTTTACTGTGTGTCACCTGGTTTGAGCTGAGCTGAGAGGTATATGGTGGATCCTGCTGTATCACTTAAAGGTGCAGTATGTAGGATTTTAAGGTGAAAACACTCTAATTTAACTTAAAGTGATACGTTGACATTACATGGTCCAGGTTTCCCAGCTCTTCAAGTCAGCTTGGAGTTGTTTGAAATGTTGAAAAACATAAAAAATTAAATTATTATTATTATTATTTACACCCTTGATGTGCCGTTTAGCTCGTACACTCACTTCAGACTGGGGGCAAGCTAACACTTTTAGCCTAGCAGCTAGCTACGAGTTTCTGTGGAGGTCACCAGGAGCGCTACTGGGGAAAATGATTATGGGTGATACTTCCGGTGCCCAGCAGAAATAGCGTAATAACTTCTGTGCAGTGTTGTAATTGGAAGGTCGCTGGTTCGATTCCCCTGGTTTGCATGTTGAAGTGTCCTTGGGCAAGATACTGAACCCCAAACTGCTCCTGATGTGCTGGTGGGCACCTTGCATGGCAGAATTAGTGTAAGTCACTTTGGACATAAGCATCTGATAAACACCCCAAATGTAAATGTAACGTATCATAAAACTGACTCGTTGGCAGCACTTTCAAGGCTTTCGAAGCGTTAGCTAAGTAGGCTTCGCAACAGCAATAGTGTCAATATAGTTGCTAACCTCAATCTTCATGAATGAATGATAACTATGTACCAATCGCTCTAAAAATGAGGAATAGCGTCTTGTCATCATGTAAAACATTGATTCTGGTTCGGTGACACGACGCACTGGAAGCCCATAATTTGCAAAAGCTGAACTGAGGTGGACAGTAAATAATGTTTTTTCAAATCAATTTAGACTGTATGACCCAATTTATATTTTCTTCATTGTTCTTTTTTCCCATTTTAAAACAAGTCCCCACCTACTGCAGTTGTCTAGGAGAACGCTGCAGCGCTGTTTTAGCTCTGAAGCTCCAGAAACGTTTTGTGGAGTTCAAAACATCAGCTGACTTTCCATCAGCACTGATGCAAGTAGATAAAGACTGAATTTAAATGTGTGGGTGTACTTACCCTTTAAGTTCCTGGTCATGCGAGGACACCAAATCTAATTTTAAGGACCTGAGTTGTTGCTTTGATTTGTTACATTAATGTGTTAATTGTGAACAGCAGTGTAACAGCATTGACAAACTGCGCACACTGTAATGGGAGTGTGAGGAATTAGTTTTTGCCAGAGGGCAAAGTTGTTGTAAATTGGCTGCAGCGGTTTTGAGTACAGACAACTGTCTCATGCATAAAAAAAACAACATCATCTGTGTTTATTAATGCTCCACATCGTCTGATTTCATGGATGAGATGTGTCCAAGGTTTCACAGTACAAGTGCTGCCTACAGTTTGGAGCTGCACTAGCTGTTCCACCACTTAAAAGCAGCCTTATGAATTATTTACATCATTTATTATCAATTGTGTTCAAGTATTCAGAAGCAACGACAGAACTGGGTCGTTATACAATGCAAATTTGGTTTAAGAACTCACTTTTTTATTCCCTTGGACGGATATAATAGGAGGAGGACCGAATGCACACAGTGAAACTGAAAGCAGTGTGAAAGATTTTCCTGCAGGTTTAAAAAGTAAAGCATAAGCCTGACAAAAAAAAAGTTTTACTTGCTAACTTTTCAAGGTTCTTTCAACTACATCTCATCAGCGGAGGAAGAAGTAGCGCACTGTACTGTGTCCGCTGAAGAAGACTGTGCGATGCCGTCCAAAGACTGAAAAAACCCTAAACCGAAGTTTAAACACTAATCATCAAGTGAAAGGAGAGCAGAATGTCAAGATACGTGGTTCTCAAATATTGCTTGTGTTGACAATAGACCTTGTTTCACTGTAGACATTTTGTCTGGTCATATCAGGGAAAGTACGGGTGAAACACATTTTGTTAACAATAGCTGAGTTCCATCAAGTGTCCCAGTAAATCTCAGTGGACAAGCATGCGTAACACCAGGACCCAGAAACAAGTTTCATCTCACTGTAATCCAATCAAAACTTTATTCAACGTCACGACAGACATTTTCCTTTTGAATGGTGGGACACTGTAGAGCTGCTGTATTCCAGGTGGCAAGTCGTTTAATCGTAGACAATGTGATAAAATGTCACACATTTGATAACCTATTAGCTGGTATTAGCATTCAACAACTTCAACAATGTTTTGGAAATTTCTGAATTATTTTACACCTTTCCTGAGCGTGTCGCAATAACACAGTATTGTATCCAACAGCAACGTTGGCTAGAATGTGGCCGAACGTTTATATTAGCCCTCGTCTGACGGAAGCTAAGTTTATCGAACATGTTGTTTTACCTTGAAATACGGTCAGAGGTCCCTCTGGATTAAACTATCCGTTGTTTTTACAGTTGCTAATTGATCAGGGAGCATTGAAAAGGTAACAATTTGTCATCTATGCCCACATTTAAAAGATTTGAACGTCAAATCCTGATGCTTCGGGATTGTAGGTCGGGCTGGTCGCTGTTGGTATGAGACTCAAAATCTACTATCTCACCAACAGGAGAGAGAGAGGTGACACTAAATCCTTCCGTTTGAGTAGTAGTAGTTCATCTGCAAGAAAAGATGGAATTGAAGAAGTCATATGGTGCTGTTATCATAATTACTATTATATCATTACTCTTGGATGTAGTGATTATTGCAGGCTAGCTCCCGGCTAC
Organism: Diplodus sargus; assembly: GCA_903131615.1. NCBI lineage: Eukaryota > Metazoa > Chordata > Actinopteri > Spariformes > Sparidae > Diplodus > Diplodus sargus. The sequence goes on from CAEMYA010000010.1 coordinate 9,275,941, forward strand.
ATACAGTTCTTTGAAAGGGTGTAGATCTTTTTACTTTTCATCGCGCTGCACACACATTTCTCACTTTTATATAAAATCCCCCCTTTAACCAGAATTAATTTAATTTCGAAAGGGAAAGTGACACTTGAACACATAAGAATGGAAGTAATTTGGATAGACACATTATTCGTTCGGCGCCGTTGGCACAACTTTCAAATAAATCTAACTGGGGCGGCCGTAAAATGGGTTGTGAGCGCTGTTACAATTCCTCATTAATGCCATAGGGGTGTTAGCCACGCGGTAATTAGTTTGCTTGTCCTGGCTGTGCCCAATTGGTTTTAGTGGAGAAAGCCAACAATATTAAAAAGCCTTTTTACAAGTGCAAGTCTCGGCTGTGCTTCAAGGAGCCAGAAAAACCCAGCAGACACTTTCTGGAGTGTGCTGTTTCACATTAAACAGGTCAAACAAGCGGGGGAACGCTCTGCAGGCTGCAAATAAATACATGAAGCTACTTCCAACCTTGAGCATTTACTCTTTCTTAAACTCAGCATAAAGAGGGATTTTCTTTCTAACTCAATGGGTGTTTAGCACTAATTGGGTAGATGTTTCATGTTTTACTTAAACATGATTATTCTCAGGGATTTAAACACAGAATTTTGCTTTAAGCGCAAGATGAAGATGTACGAAATCCACCCACTCCTCTCCTCTTACTGATTACCTGCTGTATATTCCTTGGCAAATGAACAATAGTGCTTCCTGGAAATGACTCCCTCGCTCTCATTGTATGTGTGTGTGTGTGTGTGCGCAAGTTAAGGAGAAACGGATGACTGGTCAGATGAGTGGACTGAGATCAAAAGAGAAAGTGATCTGGGTTTTCGCCCTCAGCTGTCTTTTGGGATTCTGTTCCAACAGGTTCAGCTTCATTTCTGTCATTTTCTTCAGGGCTCAAATACTGGAGTCTACATTATTGGACAACACGGGACACCCAATAAAAAATAACTCTCAGTATAAATACCTTCATTCAATTGCATAACGAAGCAGATGTTCATAATTTGAGGTCACGGAAAGTACAAACAAATGTCTGAGAGGAGAACAGAGGACACAGAACAGACTTTCCTTCTCCACTGTCTACTTTATTCCCAGCTGTGTAGTTTATGTACAGTCAGTCACTTTGTGGGAAAGCCACCATGAAAAGAGAAGGAGTTAAACCAACATAGATGGTTCTAGTCAGTGGTGAACGGTGACAAGTCAACCCAGAGCCACAGAGAATATCTGGTCATTGTTTTTTTACTGGCAGTTGTACAGACACTGAGTAATGTTCCTGTCACGCCATATTCCCTTTACATTTACATGAAAGTAATTTAATGTTGATAGCAGATGATGCGTAGGAGGATATTCCTAAAACTCTCCACTGCCTACATAAAGAATCCGAGCTGTGGAGCACCTCAGGGTTTTATCCTCAGTCCTACACTTTTCTTGCTTGATCTATTTATCAATATTCATATCATCTAATTACTGACATACATTTTTTTGTGTGTGCCATTTACAGCTTTGTTCATTTTTAATCTAATTGTAAAAGTTCCAGTGACAATTATTCAATACAGACGTAAAGGTGCAAGATGTAAGAATTGGTCACTCATCAAATTCTTTCTCCAAACAAATAGAGGGCAGTGTATCACCACTAACTGCTTCTATTTGTTGCTGCCTGTAGGTAGTGAGCTCAATTAGCCATGCAGCTAGCGATTTTGGAATGGACGCTCAGAGCACTAAGTTGTGCGTGTGTTGGTGTTTACACAGCTAGCACAGGGACCAGTACAGATCAGGGCCAGCTGGTTAGCATGCTAACTCCAGTAGAATTGTCAGCAACACAGTATAACATCAAAACTGTTATGTCGCACATTCTGTAGATAATTTTGTTATTTTTTGAGTGTTTTCAACCAAAATGTCTAACTTACATATTGCCCCTTTAATCGAATCAGCTTCTTTAATTTTTCAATGGGATTTTATTAAAAGTATTAAAGTATTAAATACAGTTGTTACTTAATTAATCATACATTCTATAGACGGTTGAAGACGTCACAACATTTGCTTTAATAGTTCAAGTAAATCTAAAATGCTGCACGTCGTTCATCAAATGCACAATTTCTTTTCTTATTTTGTGACATTTTGTCTAAACACACAACACACGTCTTTCCCTACATTATTCATATTCCCTCAGTGTCAGAGAAGAGTTATAAATGCTAACGACAGAATGAGGAAGTTCTATTTTAGGGCAGATTGAGAGACAATAGCTTGACCGAATGTTTATTGACACCGACAACAACATAACAGCTCCGACTTCTTCTGCTAATATTTACCGCTCTCTGTACAGATGTGCCTTCTTACATCTACAGACAAACGCTCTGTTGACTGTTCCAAAGTGAGAATGTGATCAAACGACCGTGAAGATAAAAGATAAAAGATAAATCCTGTCATTTTTATTACTTTTTAATATGTTATTAATGTTGTTATTGCTTTTTCATTGACAAATCTCAGATGAGATCTTTAATTTCCTTGTGACTGATCCGGGTTGAGAGTTGTCGCTCTGCAGCTTCTGGGTTCAAGTGTCGTTCGAGTTCACCATGACACAGAAACGGCGTACTGTAGTACAAAGTCTAACACGCACGCACACACGCATACGCACACACACGGGAGTCACATTATACGTCTGAAATCCTTTCTGATTGCTTCAGTCTTACTTTATGTTTAATGTGTCGGATTGGTTAGGTAACACTGAACTGATCGACTCAATTAAAGGCAAATAAATACAAAAATACATTAACTTTCAGTTCAAAAAGTGTAATTTGCTAATGATAGGAGCGACTATCTTTTTTAATTAAGCTTCTAAATAATGAATGTGTGACCCTTTTTCACCGCATTAGCTCCTGATTTGAATTTTGAAAAAAACAGGACTCTTTATCTGCAGTCGCTTTATTTACGGAAAAGCAACTCGTGGTGTTGTTTGATAATTCAAATATAAATGAATACTGTAAAGTTAATTATGCGCCCTGACAGAATGGTTCGTGAAAGAATTACAGACTATAGTGCGACTAATTTCTCTTTCCTCCCGTCCTCCTCTCGCTCGCTCATTTCCAAATACGCTGTACAATTAGAAGAAATAAAACATAGTAGTCCCACTTGTACACAACATCATACATTAGTAGTCAACTAGAAAAAACAGTAAACACGGCCACATGTGATTAAAAAACGTCTAGAAGTTCAAAGTTACATTTCATCGTTTTACATTGTAGTAGCTATTTTTACTCCTTTACTCGGCAGACATTTCAGACTGTGTTATTTATAGAAAAAATCACAAAGTTTCACATTTAGGACTCTCTGGAGAGAGTTGAGGAGCATTCGACAAACCAAACAGTTCCCACTTTTAAGTAGCTAGTTAGTCACACGCAGCATGAGATTAAATACGCAACAGTTTGGGAAACGACTCATGCAAACACACAAAAATGTTGTTTTCCTCTCCTCCAGAGCGACCGTGAGCGGAGCCTCGCGGGGGGCCAGCGGCTCTGAACGTAACCCACAGAGTTATGTTACAAAACATATACTGCTGAAGATAACCGGCAGGCGGAGGGGAGGGAGGAGGAGGAAGGTGGACTTTGAGATCAGTTTGTTGAGGCGAAATAGTCGGTCATTCAGTTCATCCTTCAGCCAGTGTTTGCGCCCAGAAACGTACCTTGAAGGCCTCGAAACGTTTGGTCCACAAATGTGAACTGTTCAGTCACATTTTCCAGAAGGAATCCGTTTGATTTTTTTCTGAGCAGATAAAAGAAAAAAGAAAAGA
>CAEMYA010000010.1:9281249-9294230 GCA_903131615.1 Diplodus sargus
GCTCCATATTAACATCTGTCCTGAAGAGGCCCCCCGAAAGAAAAACGCGTCAGCAATCCACCAATGAGCCGCGGCCTCTTTGGTTTTTCTTTTCACAATGCAGATACCCAACGGCACAAGAGGAAGCAAGCAAGTCACTGGCTCCTGATTGATCCCTCAGAGACACGGAAAAAACAAAACACAAAAACCTGTTGTTACCGGGGCTGGCTGTGTCACACATGTCCCGCAGTTACCATGTTCAACCACAAGAGGCCAGCGTTTCATCAGGAACAGATCCAACTCCGTGAAAAACAACAGACGAGCAAAACCAGGCAAACAATCGGACCGAGAACTGGGAAGAGAAGGGACGGGAGGCGGGGGGTTGTAGGCTGAAAGTGTCTCAGTGTCTTCTGTATCCTGTCTGTCTGTGTCCCGGTTGTTGTTCGTTAAAAGACAGTCGGAGTAGTAAAAGCAGGATGTTAAGCAGTGGTGACTGGTAAGGCAGCGCTCCTCGTGTAGCTCCTGGGTTTACTTTGACCTGGATGAAGAAGAGAGGAGAGTGCCATTCAAAACAGTGACTGAATCCATTTTAACTGCTGTATAGATTTCAAGGTAAATGTTTATGTGAAGCTCTTAAAACTGCCACTGGTGAGTCATGAAAAGAAGGCACGTAGAGAGAGACCACATAAAGAACATTCAGTCTGCTGTCACACTGTACACGGTGGAACAAAAATGATGTTTTATGTAACGTTGAAGCTACTTGAGAAGGTTGAGAACAGTGAAGATTAACAGGCTTATGATAAAATGCTGAGCGGTGCGTTTGCTCAGTAGCGTCCTTGATAAAGAGATTCACTCGGGCAAATTAGCCCAACAACATAATGTTGCTTGATGAGGACATCAGAGGCGCTGCGTATTTTATGAAAGATAATAATGCTCGAGAGAGAGCGAGCTTATTGTCTGCACACTGGCTGTGATACTTTCACCTAAAATATTAGGAAAAGAAAGAACACAAGCTCACTGCTCGTTTGGTCTGGTGTGAGCGGTAGCCTGTGGTTGCTAACGCTAGCAAATCTTTGGTAAATGTTGTTGTATAATGGACATTACTGAGTCAAATCCCAAGACTTCATGACTCTTCTCCACAAAAATGGCAACCCCACAGTGAAGAAGTACTCTGTTACAAGTCAAATAAAGGCATTCAAATCTATAATTAAAGGTGCACTATGTAGTTTTGAAAAAAAAATCTAGAAGCTATGATGTAATATTTACAATATTGATAAGATAATAATGCAAACTCTTTAATATTTATCATTTCCATTACTGAATAAACAAGCTGTTCTCAGAGGGAAAATAAGGTCCCCAGCTAAAAAGATGGCAGGGTCTGCCACATGTAAACAAAGTAAAACAGTGTGAAGTTGTGTTGTCCTTTAAGGTCAGTGTGTTTATTCAGTTTATTCAGCCGTGGAAACACAGAGAGCTTGTTGACAGCTGCTGTCGAGAATAAAGGCTCATTTGTGCTCAACGTTAGATACACGTATCGATGCAGAAGGACTCGTCTTCGTACTTGCGCTGATTTTGTCTACAAGTTTTCTGAAAGCTTAGAGATGTGGACTCACGGAGCAGTACCCCCCCAGTCAGGCCCTCTAGTGTTTGTATTGCTTAATGTCCACGCATGGAAGAATGTGAGCAGCGACCGTAATATTATTTGAAACAGAAGTATCTATTTTCTTATGTAAAGGGATCATACATTAGCTTAAAGTCCATGTGAACATAAGTTTACTAAATCCATTTATTACATGAAACTTCCTGCTTTAGCACAGATACCAATATACCTACTAATGTCAGTATCCTGGATTCCTAAAGAAAACGTTTAATTCATATTTCCTATCAACAAAAGCCTCATACAGGATAAAACCTCCATGTGTTTTATGAACTGAACAGAACCGACCAGCTATGAGTGCAATCAGGAGTGTAATCACGAGGCTGTAACAACTGATGCAGAAATAAAACACCACTTTTGGGAGAAAAAAAAAAAATGAATAAAGATGTTCGTGGCCGGCACCTGATTTATTTTTTCCCCCTCTCTGTATTGTTATTATCATTTATAAACATATTTTTTAGGTTAGGCAGTGTTAGGGATTATGCTAAATTCTCTCTCTTACGCTCATTTGAATACACCCGGAGAAACAGGCTTTTGGAGGTCAGCGATAAGTTGATCTGAGAGAGTTTTTGTTCTGGAAAGGGAGAGCGTATTTCTACAAAACTCTGGAGGCAGTAATTGTTGTTGTTGTGTTTTAGTTTTTTTGTTGTTGGTGCGTATCTGTGTGGGTGGCTGGTTGAAAGAGTGTCTTGAAAAGGGAGGGGAGAGATTTCCATTGGGACGGTACAGATGATGCTTCTTTATTGGTCCCTCTGGCCGGAGCTAATAAACACCAAAGCGACGGGACAACAGCTGGGGAACCATGATAGCATATTGACGATGTTTGTGCGAGTGTGTGCGTGCACGCACATGTGTGTCTGTATGTGTGTGCGTACATTAATGAGTGAGCGCAAGATGTCTATCAGCACATTTAGGTGATTCTTGTGTGCAGTGTTTTGAGTGTGCGCGCTCGTACCTGCGTCTGTGTGTGCAGAGATATTTGCAGTCACGCTCCAGCTCTCGCGCGTGTGTTTGTGTGTGTATGTGTGTGTGTGTAGCCATTATCTTGGGGGTCGATGATTTATGATCTGTGTTATGACTTCCACAAGGGACATATAAAACTACAGAATGGCCCTTTATTGCCTTTCTTCTTTGTTTAGCCGTACGTCTCATCCATCACTCTGTGTTTCCTTTCTGCCGCTGTCTCGCTCTCTCTCCTTCGCTCTATCTAGTGCTCTCTCGCCCATCTTGATCTCAATTTCTCCCTCTCGATGTCTCGCTCGGTCCGTCTGTACCCCTCTCTAATTTGCTCGGGCTTTTTTCTCTAATAAAAGCAGCTATTGATCACCTGTCCCCTGCACATCAGTGGAATCACCATTATTGCGTATTGTTGTTTGTTACGGCGGTGTAGCTTTTGCTGTATTGCTTTTCTCACTTTCCACTGGACGAAGCAAGACAGCAAGATTGATGCGGGGATGTCTGAGCCGGGACTCAGACTCATTTTGTGTTATCCTTTTGGCTCTCCCCACTAAGAACAGCTGAAAGTGTTCCATGAAACTGGGTTCTACGGTTTCAGCCTCAGGAAATCACCATTACAAACTAGAATCCATCCCGCAGATAGGAAATAAAAGCTTTAAAAACAACAAAACAAACAACAATTCTCAGGAGGATGCTGTTTTCAGTCAGTGTGGGCAAAATACCTAATTATGAAACACAGCTTCAGCGAAAAACGCCATCAAGGATACAGCGAACAGTGGTAACTGATGAGACCTTGTGCTGATAAATGATAAGCTCTTATGCTGATACAGCGAGAATGCGCTTATATCATCCACACTGCACAAACTCTTGATGTCAAAGGCAGATGAATACTAGTCTCTGAACATGGTGCTCTGTTGATGAGAGGGGTAAGGAAAAAATTACCATTAGCAGGAGAGGTTGTATACCCAAATATATTAACTCTTGGACATGGTCAGGAAAACTTAAAATTAACTGGCTAACATCAGAGTTAGCTTCTCCAACAGGCTAAAATCAATGTTAGCTCCTCCCGTACAGGCTCAAAACAGCATTAGCTTCTCCAACAAGCTAAAAATGGTATTAACGTCTCCAACAACTAATATCGGTGTTATCTTCTCCAACAGGCTAATATTGATGATAGCTTACCAAACTTGCTAAGCTTGGTTTAAGCTTAGATAGCATTTTGATTTGCTGTAGGTCAGGATTTAGACCATCCCAACATAGCTTTCCTAACTTATGACATTCTTCAGTAAGAATGGTTCTGCAATAGTTCATTCCTATTTTGAGATAATATATGATGTTTTACTGAATGCTTTTATGATTCTGCAAAACCAAAACTCTGAAATGTCCTCTCAAACTGAAGCCATGAGGCCCCTGGAATGTATTTCCTCGTGGGTAAGCTGATTCAAGGCAGTGAGAAATGAAAAGTGGATATCTGCTCACCATTTACCAAATATATGCTATTTTACGCACATATTTAAGACTCAAGTTGTGGGTGTGTGATTAAAACATAATCAAAGTGTTTCAAAAAGGTATTTGTGGGCAGATATGCAGATGAAGTGAGTGTAAATATACTTACATGTACATGGGCTGTAGTTGAAGGTGGGAGGTCTTCTGAGGCCCCTGGTAACCGTACGAGTCGAACCCTCCAATAAAATAAAAAAAAAAAAAAAAAAAAAAACTCCAATTAGAGGGAAGTGTGTGCCTTTGTGGTTATCAGCTGGGAACCTCCCACCACAGATGATTCATTGCATTAGGCCTCCTACACCTACAGAGGTCTCAACAGGACATTTTGTACCAGAAGCACCAACTCTACCGCTGCTGCTCTCACAGCGAATCAGGGGAGGGAAATGCTTCGAGTGAAAATTTTGCCTCAACCTATATAAAAACTCTGTGATGCAATTCTAATTCTATTAGGGGGGGAAGACGAAGACTTATGCGGCGATATATATTTATGCCTTGAGAATACTCTTGGCTCCTAAATTATCTAGGATAGCTCCACAGATTCCCGGGCTGTGGAGCTGCCAGCAGGTGGTTGCTTCCCTCAGACTCAGGCAGCGAGCCTGGACTTTTGAAGAGAGGAGGCCATGATATATATATTTTTTTACTTTGATGTTGGAGAGCTCATAAAAGGCTGCTTCCTCACCTTGATCAGCAGCATACTTTCTTATTTATTCAGTATGATTTCATAACATCAAGTACAATGTGGAAGTTGCAGCTGTCACTGCGAGATAAAAGTAGCTGTAAGTGTACCTAAAGCCTGCAATGAGCAGGGAGAGAAGTCCAAACCAGCATCAAACGCAGTCGGGTAATTTGATTCCCAACAAATGCACTGATTTCGCTGACTTGTTTGTGGACAGCTATCAAAAAAAAAATAAATAAATAAATCTAGTTGGCTAAACAGTGAATGAATATGCATGGAGCTGTTATGTATTCATATCTTTACATCTCATGATGTGTTGAGCGGATGTAATGCTGGAGCTCCTTTTTAGAAAGAAATTCATGCTAAAAACAAATAAAGGGCCGCAGATCGGCAGAATAATCTCTGACTGCTGCAAACTGTAGCTAGCTGTAGCTGCCGTTAGCTCGTTCGCTCACTCAGCTGTGCAGGAGCTCGTTAGTGATTACACCTCTAACACTGGATTTTTCTTCGCATTCTGTCGACAGTTTTAGTTAACCTTTGTATGAATCAACTAAAATTGTTTTGTAAAATACACTTGTTTGCTTTCGTGAGATCGATACCACTCTCACGTCTTAATATGTAGCAACAGTCGGTTAGCTTAGCATAGCATAAAGACTAGAAACGGAGGAAAGCAAGCCTGCTCCGTCACCCAAATATTTATAGTGACCTCTCCTAGCTCTCGATAAGATATGATATACAAGATATATAAGCTATAAGATATTATTTTTGGGCGTATGTATGGGCAAAATAGTTGCCTGCCTTATATTGTGTTTGTTTCATTCTGTTTTGCATAAGTATGTCTTTGTATGTCTTTGCTTTCAACATGTTACTCGCCTTATAACCACAAATTTGTCATTTTTACATTTCCGTTCACATACAGATTGAACAAGCCGGATACAACAAAGATGAGTGACGTTTAGAGGAGTTAGTAGGAGGATTTAAACAGAACCAGGCGGCTCTTTCCTGTGTTTCCTGTCTTGATGATAAGCTAAGCTAATCAGCTGCATGTGTAACAACTTTAGTGTCACTGAACAGAAATGAGAGTGATATCTACTTATCTGGCTGTAGGTGTGAAAGATAATAAGCATATTTCCACCTAAATATTGCACTGGTCTGTTAACAAAATGCATAACTATGACTTTTATTGATTTCCATTCATCAGGTCCAATTATGCATGAAAATTAGTTGTTGTGTTTGTGTCTCTGGGTCAAGGTATCCGTCCTCAAGCCTTTTTGTTCTGTTAATTCTTCTGAGGTTATGTAAAAATTCATCAGCACATCTTAGCTGTGAGTTCTCACACGTCCCCTTTAATCCTCTTAACACATTCATGTGAAATTTTTGGATTCCGCCACACAACGGGACAACAGATGATCTTCTTTGTCTGTCAGCAGTCTGCCTGAACCGCTGCAACGCTGTGATATTTTGAGATCATTCCGCTCATTACGGTTGTTCCGCGCAGACAATGCACAGCCATTGCCGGCGCTTGACGCACTGCTCCTTTGTGCAGAGCCTTTTGTGGAGGAATGGCCCGGTGCGAGCGGTAAGGGCTTCCTGCTGATTCATGCCGCAGTCAAATAGTCTCAGCAGAGTTTTCTGCCACGCTCGACCCCTTCGAACACGAGAGGAAATGGAGCCTCTAACCTTGTCGGTGTGCTGCTTATCAAACCGGAGCAGCCCGATTAAAAAAAATTCTGATCTGTCATTCATGAGGGCCGAGGATTCGTCCAGTTGGCAAAGATGGAACACAAGCGAATATTTCCAGAAGCCACGAAATAGTAGTCAAAAAGCAGCAAACAGATTTCCTGTTTTTTAAGCTTTGATTATTTAAAATTATTGCAACATTTAATTATTTTCCAGTTGTGAATGCTCATTATTGTAGAACGTAACGATTAATAGCTGTGTGTCTGTACGCGTGTTGTTCATGTGTGTGATAAGAATCTGACACATTTGAGTCGCTGCGAGGCAGATAGGACGGACCATTATGATTAATCTCCCGCACACAGACTCAACCACACACACAGACATCCTACACACACACACACACACACACACACACACACACACTCACACATATTCGCTAACACACGCACAGCATAATTATCAGAGTAATTAGCTTTCTCAGCAACTCAGAATCTTCATAGGTCCTCAATGAGTATTAGCTTCTTCACCCATGGCACATTTCTCCAACAAAGCTCCCTGATTATTGTTTAGTCTCCCAGACTGAATTATCGCGCCGTGCCTTCCGCAGCCACGTTCAGGAGCCGAGGCTCGGAAAACACGAAGATTACATTGAACCTCAAAATTATTATGGGGGGAAATTATCTTCCTTGTCGCATGAAAATGATGCGTGTGACACGGCGCCACCCGTTGCCTGCTCATTCATTAAGCTTTAATAGTGGCCTGAAACCTCAATTTTGAATCCTGATTCCGTCTTGATAGCATTCGTCCCTTGAGAAAACGTGTGGCAATCACTCGGCGCGGCTTACAATGAAGCGCTCTTTGTTTTCGGTTTGTATGTTTTCCCCCATGTTTGCGCCCTCGCTTCCTCCCGCGGTCCAAACAGATTAGATGTAAGTGAACTGGAAATTGCCCTCAGGTGTGAACGTGAGCGCGAGTGTGTTTGTCTACATGTGTTAGCCCCGTGACAGACTGGTTACATGTCAGGTGTGTAACATGCCTCTGCTAGGTTGCAGCTCCCAAACAGCTCGCGGAGGAATAGATGGTTAGCCGGCGATGCACGGCGGTGAAACGTGTCCGAGTTTGTTAAAGCCCCTGGAAGCTTCACTCCTAATAATAAGTATCTCTTTCTAACATTAAATATTCACAACTAAATAAGACACGATTAAAACCAAAGTGTTTGTGGTTATTATTTATGAAGAGTTTAATGCTCTAAAGCTCAGCTTATCTGCTTAATCAGGGCTGTGAGGGTAATGTCTGATCAGATATTACCTGACAGTGCTGACTGCTTGAGTCAACGACCACACAACTTTCATTAAAGTAACTAATAGTTGACAGAACAGCCACTAACAGCAGCGAACATCTGGCTTTTGTCTGCTAGGTGAGTGAGTAGAATCGCCCTTCACTCCCATGTCGAATGACTCTGCAGTATTCAGGGGTATTTATCGGCTCGAGCTACACTCGGCTGTGACAGAATCACACCCTGGTGGGCAGCGTAATTTCTGACCCCTTCTTCAGGTGCCATTACAGTTTGAAGCATCTCCATTCAAACAGAGCTCGAGCATCGTCAGCGCTGGGTTTGAAAAAGAGAGGAAGTAAAACCCGAACCTTGTCAGCCGTCGGATCGGTAAAGCACATATGGAACTCTTAACAGAGATGGTTTCTTTTGTGACGTGTCTTTGAGTATTTTGAACGGGATGTCTCACTCCTTAGCTACTACTTGTGAGACAGAGCATGTGCAAGCAGGAAGCAGTGGCGGCAGGATTGTGGACGGAGCACAGAGCGTTGCCTCATCTCTGAAGTCCAAAGCATGCCCGACCCAGAAAGCATCTACGTGTAACTTGTGTGTAACGTGAAAATGTGTTTTTTGTCTGCTCAATTATTTGATACCTAATTTGCTAAAATTAATATACAAAGCAGATTTTTTATTTTTTGGGAGTAAGTGAGTAATCTAAGTGGAGCGCAGAGCGATAATGAACAGAACAGCCTGCAGCAACCGTCTGTTGTGAGATCATCTTGTACTGAAACCACTTAAAACCAGCCAGAAAAATACCAGAATTTTGCACGTGAAATTACCAAAACTGCTCTGACTTTGGTCGACAAGAGTTTCATGAAGCAGAACTCCAACACGCATAGAAAAAAATAAAGTTTTTTCATGGCCTGTAAAGACAAAACTGAGTTTTTTAATAAGATTGCAGTTGCCTCAGTGAAGATAGGAGCGATTTAATATGTAAATGTCCTAAACAGCATCACTCTCGCGCTTCTCTCTCATCTGAAGTCGTTGCTTAGTTCCAGCAAACTCTCTCCCAGGATGCAAGACGAGCAGGAATGTGCAGCGCCGAGAGCCGAGGGCCAAAATATAACAGTTAAGCAAAGGCCAAATAATAACTGTTAGACATTAATTATTCAGACATGGAACAAGTGGCATTTTAGGCTTCCTGTCATCACAAAGCTTATTAAAATGGAGTGTTGGAAAAAATTCGCATTTCAAAAAATAACCCCTGAAACTCAATTACAGACCGTGGAAGTGGGAGAACAACACCGTTCCATCACTCTGCACTACAATCTGCTGGTTTAATATTTATCTGTGACCTCACTGAGCACAGGGGGGCGTCACATGAAGAGGCATCACAAACAGAAGCTGGACTCGCAAGTTTTTACAGCAGATGGAAATCATTTACCCCCGTCAATCTCAATCCCCGATCCTCCTCGGGGCAGGGAAGGGAAGCAGGAAAACGTGCCTCCTCACAGCACATCGAAACTATTTCCACTGATCCGGCCTGCATTTATTACCTATCAATATTTATGTGTAAGCAAACAGCATCCTCAATTCAGTGTTGAATAAGACATGCTTGGGTATTGATCCGCCTGCAGAAACGTCCTGCGTCTGGTTTAATGGAATAACTAAACTGATGGCCTCAGGTAAATGGGCTCATTCGAGTTAATACGCTCGGACACACGCTGCATTCAAAACACAACGGAATTAACATGATGATGCGCCTCACTCTGCTCTTCTGCTACTTGTATCTCACTTCAAACGGGAAATTAACTCTGAACGCTCAATAAATGATTTGCCAGCGTCGGCTTTCACTGGAGAACATTCGCACTTTAGCATGGTTGCGTTGATGAATTGATAAAAGGCTGAAGAAAGAGATGATGCGCGGCTGTTCTTTCCCTCCGAAGACTGTTTCCTGGTGATGGTGGTAGAAAGTGGTAAGTAAGCGGGAGTGACGACGAACGACGGGCAGCTTTGATCTTGCCGGCAACTATGTAGCTCTCCTCGTCCTTCACACCCTCTCGCCTCTTTCTCCGAGTGTTACTGTAAATGAATGAGGCGCCGGTTGATGGAGGCTACAAATTTTACTTTGAGTTCTGTGTGAGGGTCAGTGAAAAAAAAAGCCCTCAGTCTGAGATGGCTCCATTCAGACCCTCCTGCTTCGTTTAAACAAGAGTGAGCAAGAGGAATGAAGGAAAGGAGAGAAAACAGAGGCAGAGAACCACCCACCTAACTATCTTTCCCAAATTCAACTACAATTAGCGCCTCACTGTTTGATGCCCCTGCACAGTTGTTATCCTGATTTATGGCGTTGAGCATTTTCTGCTGAATATTATGATGCCACAATGAAGTCGACCTTTGGCCTTCTGGATATAAAATGCCATTACTTAATCATTTTATTCTATTAGTCATCATACAAAATGTCTGAGTAATGGCCAAAATGGTGTTAATGAGGTCAGAGTTTTCTTGACCTTTATCCATTAACCACCACATTTAAACAGTTCATCCTTGAGTCCGAGTGGACTTTCTGTACCAAATTTGAATAAAATCCTCTCAAGGCCTTCCTGAGATATCTTGTTCACAGTAATAGCTGCTGCCGGCACTGAGTCATAAAATCTCAATTGCTAACCGGTCAACAGCAATTTTTGTCAAGCTTTGGACATGCTGAAGTGTGCATGGGGCTGTCTTAAGACTCAGATTGGATAGTTAAATAGCAGAATTATATGAAATTAATAAAACAATTGTAAGCATGTTCTATTAAGTGGTTGGTTTGTGGGGTTACAGGTTATATTACTGTAAAACACATCCACTAACAATAACCCCGATCTTACCCTTTCTCTGCCTTTCTAGGTGCTGTATTGTAGGCAACTGGACGTGTTTCGGTTTCTTGAAGACGTTTTACCTCAGAGCTCACAGGTGTCCTTAGTGACTCTGTGAGGACGCTCCCACACAGAGTTTAAAAGCCTGCAACTCCCCTCCAGTTAGTTAGAACTGAAGAAGCCTCTCAGATAAGAGGTGAAACATCTTAAAGAAAATGAAACACGTCATGGCCTGGATGACTGAGAGCCTTCATCAACATCTTTCTCTGCCTTCAACTGGCTTACTCAGATATTCTTACCACACCCCTAACCAGTCATCACTCCTCATGCCTAAATCTAACCAACCCAACAAACGAAGGCAACAGGAACTAGCCAATCAGTGGCACAGTAGGGCAGGCCATACCTTTATCATAGTAGGAATTTGAATTTTTGGATTTGGGGAAGTTTACATTCCCAAAAGACAGACAATGTTGTCCCCGGAGACAACGTTACCTGAGACAACCGTTTCCCAAACACACGTGTTAGTGCTCGTCATTAAAACATTTTCTTTTATAACGTTATATGTGAAAACACACAGTCTGACAGGGCCACGTCAGAACTAGATACGGGTATGATTTTACGATTGTCCATATCGTTCTTACAATACTGAGACTAACTAGCTCTAAACTGCAATGTGCGACGGACGTTGCTTCTTTATTTCTGTGTCCTCCATGTGGATCATCAACAGGTTAGGATGCTTTTTCCTGTAATCATACTAATCTTATATGTAGATATCAAGTGCATATTTAAGAGCTCTCATTTTAAAACAATGAAGAAGTCATCCACAGATGGTGTTCAACCACATCTTTGTGCTAATATTAGCTAACCAGCAACAGCCGATTACAAGTGGTAGCGACATTTGTCGATGGCGGTTAGCGATGAGACGCCTGCTTTTGTATACTCTTTCTGAAATCAAAGACCCATTGTTTCATAAAATTGCTTTTTTTTACTGCATACTAGCTGGAGTGCAAAGCTTGACGGGCGAAGCAACAAAGGGCACTTTAGCGAACAGTGGATTGATTGAGAAAATTTGACTTTTACCAAAGGATGAATACAGACATCTACTTTTTAAAAGGCTTGTTTTTGATCTGCTGTAAAATGTGTGTGTGCATGCATGTGTTTGACTTTGTACTTACAGCTATCCTCTTCTTCTGAAATGAGCTTGACCACATAGCAGGCGTAGATAAAACCCATCAGCTAGAGAGAAGGAGAGCAAGAGAAACAGAAGGATTACTCTTTTCTGTTAGATAGATAGATAGATAGATAGATAGATAGATAGATAGATAGATAGATAGATAGATAGAGAAAGCATGGGCACTGAACAGATAGTTGGAACAGACAGAGGAAACAGGTGTTGGTGTAAGTGGAGCAGAACAGCACTGTGGTATTTTGCTCCAAAATAGAGCACTTGAATCAATGGACACACACACTCTCACACTCTCACACACACAAACACACACACTGAATGTCAGGCATCTTCAATGACATCCACAAGGTCAGCCTGAAGGAAAATGTTTTCAGAGGTGTACGGACACCGTTTTAATACACATCTTCAAACCCCTTTCAACTATATAAGGAATAAATTGTCACACCATTGTCTCCATTATGGCGCTGAGGGTTAACATTATAAGATTGTGATCGGTGAAATTGAATATTCAGCTCCCTGCGCTGCTTTGCTATTACAGTGTCAGGGTAGATAGATCCATATTTGTTGCTATCGTCTAAATGAACAGCTCACACCAGCCTGGCTGTGTCGTCGCGACCTGGACGCGAGCCTCGCATTGTTCTCCCTCATGGTCTCACCTCTGTTTGAAGCCATTCACAAACCTAAAAAAAAAAAAAAAAAAAAATGACGGCTGCATGTTGAACGATCAAAAAAGGGTGGCACCATGCTGTGTTTTTGTGTGCTGTCACAAAAAAGCATTAAGCTGGCTCCCTGTGTGTGTGTGTGTGCGTGCAGTGTTTAGACGGCGACATAGCAGTCCACACAAGCTGAACACCTTTGCTCCCCGATCCGCTCCCCCATTGGATATCTGTTTCCAAGGCGACCTGCAGGCGGTGGCTGATTGGAGCGAGGATGCAGAAAGGTGTGCTCAATGGAAGGTCGGCTTTTTTAGTGGCCTTGTTACCCCCGCGATGATGGAGGAGGGAAGAGAGATGGAGAGGAACGATGCGGGCAGACAGTGATGGAGGCGTATGTGTTTATATGAGGCATTAAACTAACATATTATCCTGAATAAAGAGCCCTTATTGTCCAAATAAGGCTTTAAGTAGAGGAGAAATGACATTGACCCGGCTGGTATTCTATTGACTACATGGACACGAGCCAGCACACAAACACACACACACACACACACAC
>CAEMYA010000010.1:9303112-9320335 GCA_903131615.1 Diplodus sargus
TGTCAGCGGATTCTGCAGTTCCATTTTCACCATCTTTCAGCTCCTTGTTTCGGTTTTACACGATTCCTACATTTGGTGTTTTGGTTCCATCTCAGTGTTTTCATCGGTGTTGTTTTCCAGCAGCAACAAGCAGCTGTGACCCATTGTTTGCTCTCTGTCCAGTCCCAAAAGGGCAGAAAAAAGGAGAACAATTATCAGCTAACGAACCAAAACGCTTCTAGCAGGAGATAGTGGACACCAAAAAAAAGAGGAGGGAATATTGAGCTTACGTTGTTGGGTGACCAGAGCCTCGACCATAAATAAATGCTATGTTGCTTCCTGCCTGCTAAATGTGTCAATGGGAAGCAGTTTGCCAGCCCACTCACTGTAAAAATCTCTCTAAGGTAAAGTGTTTATAGCTTGTTTCACTTGAAGCCTCACTTTGGGGTGACCGTGGCTCAGGTGGCAGAGCGGGTTGGCCAATGTTCGGAGGGCCGGCGGTTCAATCCCCAACCTTGCCACTTGTGTCATGGTCGTTGTGTCTTTGAGCAAGACACACTTCGTGTGTCTGACTGCTGTATGTTTCAGGTGGTGGTCGGAGGGGCCGTAGGCGCTGAATGGCAGCCGCGCTTCCGTCAGCCTGCCCCCGGGCAGCTGTGGCTACTATCGTAGTTTACCACCACCAGTATGACTGTGTGTGAATGAATGGAACCTGGAACCCTGTCAGGTACTTTGGGTGTCTTGAAAAGCTCCATACAAATCCAATCCATTATTGAAGCAGGCCTACAGTGCTGATTCAGTTTGCTTTTGTCTGACTTCCCATAAAAACAGGAGTTGAGTCTGTCTGACATTGGGAATAATGTCTACAAACCCAGGATGGAGCTAGAGAAATGTATGGTGCTTTATTTTATTATCCAATTTAATCAACTGCTAGCTCGCTAGCTAATTAACACTAACTTTGTGTGAAGACTGCCATTTTCGGTTTGGAAAGGCAATAAAAAAGGCACACAGGAACTCTTTGGATACCAACTACCTTAAGTGTGTTAAGATGTTTGATATCCAAACCTCACCCTCAATTTACACTTTTTCAAAATGCAGCGAATCCCTCGCTAGCTACCTCAGAAATATCCTGACGCCAGCTATGGCGTCAATCAGACAAGATGATAATTTTCAGCAAGTAAAAATTAGCATTTTGCATTATTGTAACTGCAGCACCCAGTGTGAGCGACAGGCCACCCCCATTAGTTTAAAGGCGATTTAAAGCCATAGGTTGAGATGTAATTGCGTGTAAGCTCCATGCAGGTACTTGAGTTTGAAATTGCAGTGCAAACTAGAGAGTACCAATTTGGCTCAAGTACTTACAGCCAGGAGTATCTGCAGCGAGGAGTGAGCCACCTCTATGAACTGAAAATCCATCAGACAGCCAGATATAGATATATATCGGTGGTCCTCGGGTGCCCAGGAGGGAGGGGGATTGATGGGTGTCACCTTGCACCCCGGGCCGTTCTCCATCCACCAGGAGCGATGCATGGACAGGTTGAACGTCAGGACAAGGTCAGAGTCCTGGCAAGAAAGAGTTGGAAAGAGACAGACAGAGAGTTGAATTACCTCCTCAGACAGAAGGCAGATCAGGCTGAATGGCAGCGCAGGTTTTAAAAACATTTTTAATTAAAACCAAACAGTTTGTCATATCGAGGTCTGACAGACAGACAGATAGGGAGAAGGTTCGGCTCGGGCTAAAAATAGATGTCAGATTTATAATTCCAGTGATCTGGGTTCGCTCAGATTAGATCACAATCGTACACAGGCAGGGTTTATGACGAGGACAAGAGGGAGGAAGAGGGAGAAATGATGGGAGGGGGGCCAGACAGAGGGAGGGAAAGATCAAGCGAGAGGGGTGCGAGAGCCTCGGTTTTCATTTTGTGTTTCTTCATGCACCGAAAAGCTCTCGTATTATGATTTCAGTCTAGGGGAGAGAAAGGAGAGGCTTTGTGTTGTGGCGTCAGGGGAAGGTCACTAACTAAAAGTGTAGATGTTTTTGGTTTTAGGCAAACGCAGCGATGATTTGTTCTCATTTATTTTCTTCTTAAAGGAAGGACATCCCCAACACTGCGGGAGCCTTTAAAACTTGAGAGGCAAACTGAAACATCTCCGCAGATTCTGGATGGATTACCGTGATATTCGGTATAGACATTCAAGGCCCCCGGAGAGCGAGCCTCGCCGACTCTGGTGCTCCCCTGATATTTGCCCCGTCGCCGACATGAGACTGAGATTTTTTATGCCATATAATTGGCACCGATCTACATTGGCACCTAATGACTTTGGGGACTCCCGGCTTCTCATCGAGCACCACCAGAAAGTCAAAACTATCATGGGAAATATCTTGACATCTACAACATGTACTGGCACAAAAACGGTTACATTTTGTTTATCCGCGGTTCCCAGAGAATCCAAACTACTTTAAACTTTTCACCTTAACGCTGCAGTGATTGAATGATTAATTTGTTATATGACCAAAAAACTGGTAAACTAATCATATTCCCATTAGCTCAATACAGCAACACAATTCATTGCCTCCTCTCGCGATGTATTTCTGGCACACTGGCAGAACATAGATCATTTCATTAAAATGAAACTCGGTTTCTCGGGCCGGTTTGACTCATCACAGTCGCAACTTCATGAGGCTCCTCGCGATGGAGCTTGTCAAATGAATGAGGGTGAAATGAAAGAAACTCTGGAGTTAAACAGATTGAAAACATTTTCAGCGAGCACAGCTGGGCCCCTCCTTTGAACATTTCACCTGCAGCACTGTTCTGCTTTCTGGCCGTTTGGCCTTTTTTTTGCCAGTTAATGGCTTATTCACACTGGGACGATGGCACACATTGACATGGACAAGCTGCAGTCAGTGTGTTAAAGAGACACTAGTAAGATAAGACTGAGAACTTCTTTATGCAGCCTGATACTGGATTTGTGGGGCCGATGTTGAAAATGATAATGGGGATTTAAAAAATTCCAAAATCAATGTATCAGCCGATACTGCGATGACCCCCTAACGTGGTTATCAGACACTGGTGTGATGGAGGCAGGATATTTTACAGTTTAACATTAAGTTGATTTCCACAAGATGACATCAGTGCACCGAAACAATTAACTTCACTGGGAATTTAATCATTCTGAATTACCTCTAGCATCTTTTTAGGCATTTTGTTCAGTAAAAAGAGGATTTCTATTGGCACATATTGGGCAATTTTGTACATTGTTTCATCTCAGTTTTTCATGCACTGATTTTTAGATTTTTAGGAGTATATTTTTATTCTTCAGTCACACAGATATGATGAAATGTGGATGATTGGAGACAGTAACCATCACCAGCACGTTGACGTTAGCATTTAGCTCCGAGCGCTGCTGCGTCCCCATAAAGCCTCACACAGCCGCTAGCACATCTGTAGACTCTTGTAGTCGTGTTGTTTTACAGACACAGAGATATTTTCTTCTCTTTATTTGTTCAGCTTGTCCACCACAGCTTGAGCAGTCACCATCACTGGCTCGAGATAACTTAAATTATAGCCAGGAGCTGTGAAGGATAGCACAACCGACTACAAGCAAGCAAAGAAAAATGTTTCGGTCCCTCGTTGCTTCAGTTCCACTACACAGCGGCGGCGGTGGCTGAGTAGGACCACATAGCGAAAGGGCCCCGCAGTCGCAATGCAGGGTATCTGCTCCGGCTCCTCTTCAATCCTTTTAATTCTAAAAGCCCGGAAGACGCGCAATAAATCAGTTATGATAGTCGTCTTGGTTTAAATAATGCACATATTAACGACTCCACTTAGCAGAGGGGAGACATATATCATTCCATAGACAGCCGCCCTGCAAACCGCACTGGAACACACAAACACACACTTTTTTTGCACACACACCATGTTTGCTCTCGCGCTGTTTTGCCATTAGTCCGTTGGGAAGCCCCCCCCCTTTTTTAAAGCACTCTGAGAGCAAAAATAGCTTACCCCTCATTTGCAAATTTTCTCTGTGATGATACATCTCTTTTTTTTTTCTTTAAGACTTTGATTCTCTCTTTTTCCATCCACTTACTTTCTGGTTTGCTGTCAGTGGTTATCTTAAAGGAAGAGAAAAGCTTGCAAATCGTCAACAATAAACACTTGAACACAGACTGCAGGGCTGTAACTCGACCCACAGAGATCGACTTATTACACATAAACACCTGGGTCAACATTGTCTGTTTGTACACTGTACATTCACCACTTATCCTCCCTCCACATCCACACTTGACTCCGTCACCTCCCTCCACATTCCCTCTCTTATTTAATATTTACCTGCTCTGCTCTCCATTAATTCATACCGTGGTCTCTCTTTCTTTCTCTCTCTCTCCCACGTCCCCCTTTGTCTCCCCTTTTTTTTCTTCCTTGGCTTCTCTCTATTTCAGCCTAATGAGTAAATGCCTCATTAGCGCGAAGCTCTGATTAATGCCATCTCCCCTTGTTGTGCTCCTCTTTTTAATGAGTAAAAATCTCTCTAAATTTCTCCCTTCGCCTCTCGCTGACATCATTCTCTCTCTGTCGGTCTCTTCCCGTCAACGTCTTGCTCCAAATCTTTCTTTCCCTTCGTCACCCTTTCTCTTTGTCATTCACTGCCCTCCCTCTCTCTGTTAACCGGGAGGGGAGGGGTAATAATTATTTCAGTACAGTATCCATCAGTGCTCTTCTAATGAGCCTCTCCAACAAACACACCAAATAAACACAAAAAGTAATTATCAGAGAGAAGCTGAATCTGGCAAAATGTCATCAACGCGAGGCAGGACGCGACTGCTACCAACTCTGCAGTATTCTCTCGCTTTGTGAAAAGGGACATAATGTGAAAAATGTGTCCAAGCTGTTCTCCTGGCAAAGTTGGCTGCGTGAACCACTTGTGGGATGTAGGAACAAAACAGGCTGCAACTTTATTCAACTTGATGAAAAGAAAGAAGCATCAGCTTATTCAAGCAAAGCTTTGTTGAAAAATCTAAAAGGAAAATGAGGCTTTAACAAAAAAAAATATGAGCAATCTTGCCAGAGTAAAAAATGCTGGATCAGGTTTAATGCACTGATCCGGTACCACATAGTGTGTTAACCCCGATACAGGACGCTGCTACTTCCCTGTCCACCTGTATGCATCTCTTTTACCGCAAAAAGCCAAAATCTATTAACTAAAGGTGAGCCGTGTAAGTTGACATGTCAGCAAACTTAGAAGGGTTAATAGTTCTGATTTTAGTTATAATTTACTGTCAGACTACATAATAAAAAACAAAGTTCTGTGGTGTTTCATCTCTGTGTGCATATGTTCATGCTTTACAACAATGATACATGTAGCAATCGAATCACATCCAAAAAAAATGTTTGTTACCACACACTTAAAAATAACAGTAACAATAAAATAAAGGGTAATGTATAAATAAGCTGCCTGACGTGTGAAAAAGAAGTGTCATAGTTGATAGGTCATTGAGTTTTAGGTTCCGTTATTTCCTGTTTTATTTTGAAGTTTTGCCCTCATGCGTCGTGTTTTGCTTATCATTTCCTCCCTCTCCCTTTTTCAAAGCTGTATCCAAGATCGGTTCGCTTATCTGACTAAAAAGTCTGTAAACAAGACGAACAGTTTGCCTGACTCTGTCCAAAGGTCACAACATCTGCCTATAGCACCTTTGCTCCGTACATGCCGATGTGTAAAAACTATGTGTTGTGGATTCATCAAAGACATTTTGGAAGGATTAAACAAACGGCATAAATCAAGTTAAGTTAAAGAGGTGCTGGTAGGCGGAATTTATTACCTGTGGGCAGAGCCGGGCTAAACGTTCACCCTGCCTCCGATCTTTATGCTAAGTTAATGTAACTGTCTCCTGGATTCATATTAATATTAATTCATATTAAGCCGAGAGTGGTATTCATCTTCTTGAACTGTGGCTTTAAATCCCTTTGTAACTGCATTTAAACTAAATCAAGATGATTTCAGCCTCAAAAACACTAAACTATACCACATCTAACAACGGCTTTTATTTTTATGTTCAGCTGCGTCTGATGGTCCTGTGTATGACTTCACTGAGGTTAAGGGGTCTGTAATATAGCTCAGGACCTGACACCTATAATAAAAATAGTACTATCTATTCATCTTGCAGCAGTGACCCCCTGCAAATGGTAAAAAAATTGATGTTAAAAATTCAAGTGGACTACCAGCGTTTTTGGTAAAATATTATCCACATATTTTAAGTGTTTGCGGCCGGCGTAAAGAATTTAGAGGCAAAAACTCAAATAAGTCCACGCTCACCAGTGGAATACAAAACAATTAAAATTGCGTGCTGTGTGCTGGCATTGATGTATTGATTTCATGTGGTGGAATTTATTTAGCATTGCAGCATTTAACCCAACAGGATGATGAAGCCACAGCTCCAAAATAATCTTGAGATATTAATCTGTCTGGTGATGAATGGGCTGTTTGGCGAGCAACCTCAAACAAAGGTTATTGACTAGATTTTTATTAGTATTTCTAACCGTGTGTGTGTGTGTGTGTGTGTGTGTGTGTGTGTCTGTTCATGTGTGTGAATTCCTTGCTAAACTCCATTTCTGATTATTAGTCTCCCGTCTCACCACATATTCCCTCCCCACACTCTGTGTCTCTCACCACTCTCTCCTGTTATCCTCCCTCTCTCTCGCCCTCCTTCTCACACACACACATGCACACACACACACACACACGCACACACACACACACACACACACACACACACACACACACACACTCTGTAATTTCCAGTGTGCTTCCAGTTGAGGATCATGCACTCATGCTCTCAGGTCTTTGTCTCTGACTGAGGGCTAGTGACGCTTCAATGAACCACATCTGTTCTTCCTTTGCCTCTCTTTCTCTCTCTTCCTCTTCTTCACCCATCTCTCTCTCGCTCTCAATTTCCCCTCAATTTACCACTTCTCTGTTTTCCTTTGTCTCCCACTCCCAAGAGATGGAGGGGCGGAGGGGGCATAGACCACTGAAAATGGTATTTCCTCCTAAGGTCTGATAGTCAGCGCGGGGGGAGTAATGCCTCTGTAAATGCTACCTTGGGCCAAATTTGAGAGTTGATGGCGATAAAAATAAAAACCTAGACAGTCGGGCAAACTTTTATCTTGAATAAAGCTCTAAACCTTTGCAGAAAATGAAAAAAGGGGAACATCACAGCAGAATGGCAGCCACACAGTAAACAATAACCTTTTACCTTTGCATCACTTCTTACTTTTGTGTTGTGAAACGTGCTGTCACGAATCGTAGTCGACCCCCAATCAGTTGATTAATGTCTGATAGAAGTCTACAGAGCCTCCTCCTCCTGTCTCTTTCTAAGCGTGCTAATCTGTTAAATCAGATGCTGTAGTTGCATGTGAAGCTCAGAGACAAACATCCCCTTGCTGTGGGCGTCTGTGATTCTTTCCGAGCAGATGCGCTGGGACGCATTAAGACCGGAATACCGACTCCACTGAATTCAGACCCGGAGCAGCATACGCATCAGGATGAATGACACGACAAAACATCTCAATCGTCCCCTGGTGGCTGGCCGCAGCATAATTCATAAATCCCACCCCTGTCATGTGACATTGGTCAAGTCAGGAACTTTTTTCCCAAAGACGGTAACTGTCATTCGATGCCATGATTGGCAGGTAAGACCTGATTGCATTTGAGCGGGCGGGTGAGTTGGCACGAATTCGATACAGCGAACATCTTTACTGCGCAGACTCCAAATGCACAATATGGCAGCGTCTACATCCATGATTCATTTTGGAGCAGCTGGAAGAACTACAGATGTGTTGTGCATTTTCATAAACTGTATATAGTTACAATGTGACAGCATACAGTACAACACACAGTTACAATGTTCAAGGGAACTCTGAAGGACCAAGATAATTGTATTTCTTAGTCTTTTGACCCAGATATGTTCTGGATGGATGGCTGTATGAATGGATGGATGAAGGGCATAAGGGAGGGAGTGCCAGTTTTTTTCCCCATGAGTGCTTCAGCATCTGCTCCCTGGACAAAAACCAACACACCAACACACACTCGCACACATCTTATATCCTACGAAACGTACCAACTCAAACAAAATCTAACACCTTTTCACATACTCCGACACCTTTTCACATGGTCTGCAAATACAATACAAGCTCCAGAAAGCAGTCACACAGTCAATAACACAGTCAGTTTGAGATTCTGACAAAACAACACTCAGATGGATATTCAGTCCGTCCAGCGGGCAGATAGAAAGATCAGTGATCATCAAACTAAAGGGCAGAAAATCAGGCAGGGGAAGATGTTAGCTTTATTCTCTCTAAAGTCAATTTTTCACTCTATTTAACCGAACCTCGATCTGTGGCCCCTTTTTTCTATCATTTTCTCTCTCTCCGCTTTCTCTCTGAACGTCACTCAGTCTGTGTTATTTCACACCAATATCATCAGTCACGGTGCATCTCCCTACATTGTTTTGTTGTGATTTCCCATGGGTGTTAGATGAGGCCTTAACCCATAATGCCTAAAGCACTTCTCTCCTATCAGATTGGTTGGGGGTGTTATGGAATTGGTTGTGTGTGTGTGTTGTGTGTGTGAGAATATGCTGGGGGCGGGTAAAGATGAAGTCTGTTCCAGATCCTGACCCTGACCTTACCTCCTCCAAACCCATTACCACATCTAAGCAAATGCCTCAACATAACTATCTTAACCCTTCGATCTCTCACATTGGTAGGCCAATTATTGCACTATTACCCCAGATGGGATCCACGGTTGCATGAAGGAGAGGGGGGGCGGCTAATTCAAGCTTTCAATGGGTTAATTGGTTTTTTTGAAAACCCTCTAGCCACACCTCATGCAATAAGTCGGAAATCTAGCGGATCGGAGCCTGGGTTATATTTTTGCGCACTGAAAAAAGAATGAAAAACAGACGAATACCAGCACAAGTGATTAAAGCAGCGGCATGTTGAAGCTGCTGTAATCAGTATTTTCAGATTAGCAAGAGATGAAAAGACGCTCTTATGTAATGAACACAAATATAATCATCAATAATTATCTTTCATAAGGTCAACATTTGACGTTTCACTCCAGGCAGCTGTTTTCTGCCAAAATGCTGTAGAGGAAGCCAGTCGTGTAGCGAAAACCATCGAGACCAGCGTTGTACCGCATGACATCAGGTGCACACCCAAGCTTGTACGAAACAAGTAGGCCTACATTAAACTGGAGAGGTAACATCACAATCAGTGCATTAACAGGAGGGATGTAATACCAGTGAACATTTCTCTCTGTGTTTCTCTGCAGGGCTTGTGCAAATGTCAGTAGATGGTAGATGGTAGTAGATGGGAGGGGTAGAGCGAGGGCAGACTGTCCGCTAGTTAATGATCACGGATGGCGTCGTTCTCTCAGGCAGTTAAAAAAGTAGAAGAAAAATGCTTAAAAGGGTTGCCAAATATACTTGGTGGGCCATTAATACAAAAGTCTATGTGTGGGAAATACTAAACATACAATATATTATTGGATACAGAGGCAGATATTTCACTCTGGAGTTGGTGGAGGCCAAAACAGGGCTAATAAAAAGCCAATATTGGATTGATATTAAAGTTAATGAGAAAAATTTGTAAGAAAAAATACTTGAAATTAAAGCGGCAAACAGCGATGAACGGGCCCTCACGCTCATCAGGGCATGCTGCTGTCGGGGTGTGCCACGTAGATGTATTCAGGGCAATGCAGCCCTCGTCCTCTCTCCGTGCATTCCAATTTCCAAATATCAAGTCAAGTCAATTTCCAAATATCAATAATTCACAGTGTCGACGGAAGTAACATTATGTAAACAATTTGTATCTTGATGAGAGAGATAGGGCTACTTCTCCGTCCCAGATCACACCCCCCATACCTCCAGCCCCAAAAACACAACAAACAAACAAGTTCTATCCTTTTTAATTAATAGAGAGGCGTTAGTGGAGCCTGTTTCATATGTCCAAGCTTTCTCTCCATGGATAACACCGTAGCATACTACAAGGATGCGCTCCGACTCGGACTGCCTTTTCATCTGGATGCCTCGCACCTCGACCCCGTGCACGGCTCTCCTATTTCCCCTTTCACAGACTCCTCGGCATGTGTGATTACTCCTTCGAGCCTGCGTTCATCCGCAAAAGGAGCGGCACCGAGTGCGCTGCGTAAATGAAGGCCATGCGTGGCTCAGAAAGCATCTTCCACAAGAGCTGGAAGACAAATGACTAAGCAAGGTGGAGACACTGCGGGCAGCTATTTACTGTATCACACACCTGCGGAGCCTGCTGGACTTGAACGCGTCCGGGATGGAGGTGTCACTTGGAGATGTGTGTAACTGCGCCGCTGCAGCAGAGGACAGAGTGCAGCAGTGATGGAGAACACTTGCTCAAGTTGGCGCAGTCATATAAATGTGCCACAAAGTCAACCCAGTGGGAGACTTGGAGATCAGACGCTAAATTCAGATTAGCTGTTTGTTAACGCAGTGCTAACTTGAGCCAGTGCGCAGACGAAGTTGAGTGCACTGAAGGAGCGATTGAGAGCAAGAGTGAGCGGTCTGCAGCGCAACCAGCAAGAGTTTGTAAGAGCATAGAGGTTATTATTGCACCTTAAAATGCATAAAAGCAAACATGTAAATACATTTATTGAGCACAGAATTTATGAATGAAAATCTCCCATTGCTCGAATGCTTGAATTATGATTCTTGAGATGCCATTGTACTGAAATAATTGTATATCACTCAGGAATGTGAATGTTTTGTCTCTGTGTTAAATTGCCTAATTGAATGATGGGGTTACAGTATCCAACTGGTTTTGCGTCCCTCTCTATCATTAAAGTTGCCCATCCCTGCTCTACATGTTTGAGCAATTTGGAGTAGATGGCAAATTGTATGTGGAAGTTATAATGAGTTGATGGTTTTATGGCGAAGCATCAAAATGGACTGCGTCAGCAGGTGTGACGTAGGTGAAAGCTTTTGTCCAGAGATGCTACTTGCAGACTTTGTTGCAAATCGAATCAAATCAAATGGCCTAGGAGGAGTTAAAAAAAAGTATGTTTATCTTTTTTTCACATTTTTTTCAGACTTAGTGGCTCATGGGGAAGTAGTCACCTGAGGTTCATGTCATTCAGGGAGACCAATATGAGATATGACATAGGCAACACTTTCTGTTTTGAGCAAAATGTACAGGAAGTTGTTATTTTATAACTTGAGTTATATTGTTTGGAATATCAAAATTCTTTTAATATGATTTTGTCAAGAGAGTCCACAGATGCTGTGTGCAAAGTTTGGTGGAAATCGGTGAAATCGCCTGGGAGGAGTTTGAAAAAGTAGGCTTGCGACATTTTGCAAATTGTGGAAAAAACAGTGGGCGGAAATGGGCGTGGCCTATATGACGCGATTTAGCACAATTCAGTGAACGCGCAGATATAAGGTTTTTGAATGTGTGAGTTATAAGCCAAAACACACTTTCCTCCATTATAACTCACCTAGTGGTGGAAATGGAGGATGACAATAGATTACGAAATTTTTCGGCAGGTGTGACAGTTATTCCAAGCTTGGTGAGTTTTGGCGTACATTCAGGCAGTGAAAAATGTGATCATTTAAGATGATATCTGCGTATTGTTCAGTTCTGAGAACCAGACCAAACCTTTAAAACCTACTAATTCCAGTAAAGTACAGGCAGTTTCGCAGTTTCCTCTAGCATGGACAATAAAACAAACATTACTGCTAACACAGCCGGAGTAAATCCATTACAATCAAGGCTTGAAATTAACACCAGCAACCTTCCAAACCCTGGAACGAGTCTGACTGCGGCAGGCGAGTCAATCAGATCTATTATCTACTGCGGCACACAGCCAAACTGTGTTCAACCGGCTCGTTCTTTTCTAACAAGTAAAAAGCAAATTCTTGTCGTTGCGCATGAACCTTTACAGTAACAATGAATAATCAAATCGAATCACCAGTAATAATTGCTCAGGGCTCAAATGACAAGATGGTAAGGTTGCCCCTGCGAGAGATGTGTTGATGAAAAAAAGGCAATTTCATGCCATGATTTCAACAATTGCATCCATTGATCAAACACAGCCAGGGTTGATGCATTAACTCAGAGAATCAGGGTGGATGTTTTAACTAGAATGTCTGTGATTAAATGTGTGGGAACCTCTCATTCATCGTCTCAACCGGCGGTGCAGAATGAATACAGACGGGAGCAAAATTAAGTGACTATTAGCATTCAACCAGACCCCAGATATCTGTTTTGTTAGATTCTTTGGGGATAAATTGGGTGGATTTCAATTTGATTTAATGTCGTGTTTTTTTCCGATAATTTATCCTGCAGTAAAAAGCTCACGCGGCACCGACGACAGCCGCTGTTGATGCTGATATAAAACTGATAGAAAGGGGAAATGTTTGATTTTTCTCCCTGTTAGATGGATGACTCTACTTTCTAAAGAGGTCTGTTGCTCCAACTTTCTCCATGTTGCTTTCTCACTACTCCCCTCGTCCCCTCTTCCCCCGTCTCGCCTTCCTCACTTGAAAGCGACACTGATTCACATGTGGCCTCATCCCATCTCACGTCATCTTCTATAGCTCCTATCATACCTTTGCCTGTCTGAACCTCTGCGTATCACTGTCCGCCCCTGACGCCTGCCTCCTCTACCCCCAATCTTTCAGTCTTCTTTAGTTTCACTATCACCCCCTTTTTCTCCTCTCTCCATCTTTCACTTTTATCTCTCATCTTACCACTTTCCCCGCGGTCACTCCTCCCTCTCTCTCTTGTCATCGCTCCATTGTGTGTTTGTGAGCTGAAATTGGATGCCTGGGTGGATATGGGATTTAAAATGACACTGTTCTGAGACTGTTTGGATCTTTTTTTTTGTTTTTTTTGAGCACATTTCTTTGTGTGTGCACTTATTCAAGTGTGTGTCCAGCCGACTGAAATAAATGACAGGCTCTCCATCTACTAGCAGGGCAAACAGACACCAACGCATGCATGTACACACTTGCAGACACACACTTTCACACATACAGTATGCAAAAAAGCATGTGGGACATCCCGCCCACACAGCACCCCTACCTCCTCAGTGAATGACTGACAGCTGAGTGTGGCGTATGTGGATATGTATGTGTCTGTATCTCTGTGTCATCTGACGCCTGGAGGGTGGCTGCATCTTTTATATGACACAGTGGACTACTGACAGTTAGCCGCGCATGTGTGTGTGTGTGTGTGTGTGTGAGTGAGAGAGTTGAATATGCGAGTGTGTGTCTGCGTGTGTTTGTAACGTGGTGACAGTTCTCTCTCCACAGGCTCCTCTCCAAATCTGTCAGGAATGCCACGTCAGAAAATCTTTTTAAAGATTAATTTTATGGCATTGCTGCAATATTAGATAGGGCAGTCGCGAGTGACAGGGAGGATGGGAGTGTGACAGGCTGATACTTGGTATGAATCTCAGGCTTTAACTCAAATTACTGTCAAGACGGGATGTACACCTTATCTTGCCGCTGGGGCTCTACTGGGGCCTTATGGAAGGCAGAGATACACATTAGATAGAAAGTTCCTTCAAAACCGTTGAGAAGTCAAACATTTCATAAAGTGGTGGTAGAGCAGTTTATCAATCAGAAGCACTTTAAATCTAATAAGCCATTTTACTCTCTTCAACAAAACAAAAAGACATTTGCCAACAGCGGCAGAGCCGGACCTTCTGGAGGAATAAACACATCAAGTCACACCGGATTCTGTTCTGATCTGGACCCGTTTACAAATGAACTTCCGGAATTAAAAAGTGGATTTGGAGAACAGATTCAGATTCAATTATGTCGACATATTTTCTCAGCAAAAAACAGAAACTCTGGGTCGCAAGAAGCTGCCATGACAGCCCAGACACAACACATCTACCATCAACAAGTTCAACTCCAGCCTGCTTTCACACCTCCACACACCTGTCTGACGTGGGCATGATTTTTGGATTGTGGGTTCCATACTTGGCAACAACAATTGCCACGTTGGTGAGATGTGGGAATGGATGTTTGGAAGGATGCTGTCCACTCGTCCGGCAAGACAAGCAGCTTGTGGCGAGTGGCATTGTGTAAAAATCTATTAACAGCTTTAAAAATACTTCTGTGGTTCTGGAAGGAGCTTTCAGAAGTTTAAAGAACTGAGTTTGGCTTGGGTCATTCTTTGGAGGAACAATGACTGGAGCACCAAGTCGAGAATGATCTGTCGGGCTTTTAAGTCAACATCAACGAGAAATGTCAGTGGACAGTGAGACTGAAATTGGCGTGGCCGGGTTTCTTTTCACGTTCCTTTTCTTGTGAGATAAACAGTGAAAGTACAACGCTCGCTAATCCAAGTAATCGACTAGAATTGACCAAGGCCTACCTTGTCAGCAGTGTTGTAGCAAGGTTAGTTTTTTCGCAGAGCCGTGGGCTTTTGCAGTGGTCCCATTCAAAGAAAGACGTAGGCTGCCCACAGCTCAAGAAAATTTGAAAACCTACACTTCTGCTGCACATAAGCAACCCGAAAGCTTTACAACAAGACAGCAACTGGACATTAGATTGAGATTTTTTTGTCAGCTGCTGTTTCCAATGTCAAGCTCACAGTAAGTAAAAGAAAAAGTGAGTTAAATCCAACTTCGAGTTGCAGTGGAACAATGTCGCTGACTCATCCCTGACATGCATCATGCTCCTCACGCTGTCTTGTTAATGATCACGATGTCTCATCGATGCCACTTTACTATTATCTCAAACCCGATGATCTGTCTGTTCCTCCAACGTCCATCCATCTGGCCGACAGACTTCAGGACTTCAAGCTGAGCTGACTAACTCTGACGCATTTCCCCCTCCTCGCTGTCTCTCACACCTTTCCACTCACTCTCTGGGGTTTACTTTCCTTATCAAGAAGAAATGTCAAAGGCTTTTTGGCAAATTTCATACCGTTCAGCCCCACTCTTTCTGACTTTTACCCCCGCACTATAACTCTGAAAATATTTGCAGATCGACTGCTGAACATCAAATAGTCTGAGAGGAGGCGTTCTGCACACTCAAACTGACATCATGAATTGTCTGCACAGTTTTCTACCCTTTAATACAACATGAAAATGTATGTGAATTCAATTAAATTCATTTAGAATGGATGCCAAGCTCCTGAATATTCACTTACCTCCCTGACAGTCACGATCATTGTTCTAATAAAAGTACACTGATCAGGTCTATTCATGGATAAAACACTGGAAAATTACATCAAAGCTGCAGTACAAAGCTGAGAGTCACTGATAACATGGCACAAATCAAAGCGAGGCGGATTCTCTGCCTCTCTAATACACAGAAAGATGTCGGATCTTCGTAATGAAGAAAAATGGGAGTCTGTCGCAATCACTTTTGTCCTGTGACCCCAAAGTAATTGGCCTGAGTGTATAAAGTAATGTATTAAATTGGCACTCGCTACCGGCCAATACGTAAAGCCCTGCAGTGTGAAGTGCTATTGAGCACAAAGAGAAGTGCTTTCATGACAGGGACGCATTTCCTCAAGTCTTGACATTGGAAATATGGAGGGAGAGAGCGAATGAAAAAGGGAGGCGAGAAGGTGAAGAGGTAGCAAGGCGAGGCGAGGAAGAGGAGCACGGGACGGATTCGCATGGCACTTTGCAAAACAACATGAAAAAGACTTGATTATAGGGCTGAGCAGAGGGAGAGGAGGGATGAATTACACGGAGATGAAGAGAGCGAGGCGCAGGAGGAGGCAGAAAAGAGGGGCAGAGAAAGCGGGAAGCGGCACCAGAAAAGCGTCGGAGAGCAGGGAGATTAAGAGATATTCATTTACATCACAGCATCAGAGCACACCATCATTACCCCTTTATCAAACTCCAAGGAGTTATTCTGATCCAGCGAGAAGGATGCATGAAAAACAGGCGAGGCTGCACAGGACAAATGTCATGTCAGTATATGGTATGCACACATCTGGCTCTTCTTTCTGATCTTTTGTCAGCCAGTTCTACAGCTGTACTGTCTACGTTACTTTGACTGGGCGGTCAAGACATCAGACTTCAACTCTTAACTTACATTTTCAATTATATTATCATTTTGGCAACCTATTTTCTTTCACTTTTAGTCTTAATCTTTTGATGAAAATATGTTTTGGTCACATTTCTCTCCATTTGAAGTCTTTTTTTTCTTTTGTTCATGTATTTTTTTGTAATTATTGTGTCTACCTAGAATTCAGAGGCTTGTAGCATCTTTGATGTGTCAAGTGATGGTGGTTACAGGTGCTGTTGGAGCCTAAAACAAGATAATGTAGACTGTCTGGGTTTAGCTTGCGGCAAGTTGCTAAGATGTTTGATAATATTAACACAGTAATATTCCTTTAGCGAACTTGAAGGGGAATATGTTATTGGTTGCACATTAATCATTAATCTAACCGTCTGTATCTGTTGAGGGCTGTGGAATGTTAGCTAACATAAGCTAAGTCAGCTAATGGTAAGACGAGCACGTTAGCTTTCTTTTGAAACAGATGTTAGCAAACATATCTGCCGGTTTGAAGTTTTCTTTTTGTCGCCTCTCATCTCGTTGTTCTGTAATAATTCTTTCCGCAAATAACTGTAACGTTAGCTTACATACCTGACACGTTACTGACACATAACGTAACTGATATAAGATATGTGACGCTTAGCCCGACACGTCAGGAGAGCACTGGAACATTTGAAGAGGAGACATTTTGGCGACATAGGTCAGGAGCGCACCGCAACGCCTGATTCAGCAGATCATTGAATATGACTGCAGTAATCTTTTGATTACTTCATGTGTTTGTCTTTCACATTGTTAATTTAGACAGCTAATAACTAAAACCTGCTCTCCATTTAAGTGAGCTAGTTCCAGGAGTCCTGCAGGTATGTCTTTGTGCATCCTGACTTACTAGCATGGCTAACTGACAACATCAATGCTTTCCCTTTCAAAATGTGTGCCATAAAAAAAATTAAATAAAAAAAAAAGTGTAACAGGTCACTTTAGGTTTGAATTGTCTTTCTGAAGTAAAAAAAAAAAGACTGTCAGTGAATTCCTTGTCATTTTTTAAGAGCATAAATCAGATTTCATCATCCTTTGGGGAGCATATTTGTCCTTAAATGAGTGCCAACAATCGCAGTCATAGCCACACTTGTTAACATGTGGCCCAGTGTAATAATAGTCCTGAGGTCTGCAAACAAGTCCTGAAAATG
>CAEMYA010000010.1:9326756-9355554 GCA_903131615.1 Diplodus sargus
TGTGTGTGTGTGTGTGTGTGTGTGTGTGTGTGTGTGTGTGTGTGTTTCCATGTCAGGGCAGGTCTGCTGTGCTTGCACTTGACAGCACCTGCTGTTATTGGACACACTGGGCTCAGCTGGCACCACAATGTGCGAGTGTGTGTCTGTGTAAGTGACTGTGTGTGTGTGTGTGTGTGTGTGAGTGTGTGAGAGAGAGAGAGAGACATTGTGTCTCTTTGTGTCGGTGCCTTTATGTGTCGGGACAGGCTCCATCTCTCTGTCTCTGTTTCTTTGTGCGTCGGCTTCATTTTATTCTGTATAAGTGTGTCCTCCCATTGACAATTATATAGTGCTGCGATTGTGCCGCTCGCTCACAGACACAAACACACACATACAGAGGCCATTATAAGAAGTTAGAGGCCTCCCAGCCCATTACCGAGGGCCCCTGGGGGTCCCTCTTTCATCACCAATAATATAAACAGTCTTCGCTCCAGCTGGGACGCACACACACTCCCCCAAAAAACACACAATAAATCACACAGAAACACAAGTGGTGGAGCAGCTAGAGAATTTGTTTTTACACTACAGGCTAAAACCACATTGATTTCTCTCGGTCATTAAAACACACATCCTGAAGGGCCAGTCCGCAGAAACAATCTCTTCTCGCTGGTATTTACTGCTCTAACCTGGGTTACTATGGAAGCCTATGAAGAGCAATATTCAAACCCCGGCCATCTGTTCGTTTGCAGCGCACTCATCTTCTGATGCGAAACCCTCATTACATGGCTCAGCTGCAAAACAACGAACTTCAGCTGCCTCAGTACATCACTCATGGTAATTAAGTCACAGAGTTCTCCTGACAGGCAAAAAAAAGCACGCGCACACAGCCCCCACTGCCACCATCCCAGCATCCTTTGCATGTGTCAAATGACAGGAGCTTCGGATAAGGTGTGAAGTCGCCCCGGCCTTTCAACAACCGTGACTCCTGGGGATGGAGAGCTGCAGACAGCGCAGTCGCGAGCGGCGCCTATGTTAGCAGAGATGGCAGTTTTGTGATATGTGCAGCTGATGAAAGCTCCGGCGCTGTACAGGTGGAGCTTCAAGCTGGCTAGCAGGGTCCTGTGGGAGCTGCTGCGACAGGCTTTGATGCTGCCGAGAGAGATGTTCATTTCAGTTCTGCTGCTCAAAGCGCAAGGGCCAGGGGCATGTTCACATTCGGCTTGTTTATCTAGGCCTATACTGTACATCCACCTGTGGGCACAGCACATTAGTCTTAATTCCAAGTATTGACTGAGGAGTTTAGTCATCTCACAAAACTGATATGGCTCTGCAGTGGCTGCACATAACTATCCATAAAGCCGAATAAACATGGCAAGTCTGCTGTGAATAAATGTGTCGGTGAATACAGCTCATATCTTTGCCTGAATGCTTTAGAGAAACATGGAAAACAAGTTGATGTGCAGCTTTTCTGCCAATCTATCTAGTAACAGCATGAAGCCCTCAGGGACATTTTTTTATTCCATCTACTGTGTTGTTAGCGTAGACTGATGCTCTTGTTAGCATGAGTTTGCCAAATGCAGCGGTTAGCTGGGAGCCTGCATCTATCTATCACTCTCCTGCTTTCACTGGATATCTACCTACCCATAAAATATGGCCCAAATCATTTAGTTTATTTATCTGTGCATTTAAAGAAAAAAGTAAACCAATCAGCAATGGTCTGCTTGTTGCTACTGTACGGATTATGGCCGGGGTTAACGATCACTTTTATTCAAAAAATGGTGATTTGAAAACATGCAATTTTCTAGTCTGAAGCGCTGCGCTCGTATTTACATCATCAACAGTGTTTTAACGAGCTGCAGACGGTGAAAGGTTCGGTCTGCAACTGTTTTTTTTTTTTTTGCTATACGGACAACATTCACCAGCAAATATACCCAGCTGGTGCTAATTAACGTTGATTGTGTGAGTTGGCCAGACAACAAAAATGAAACTCTCAGCTGTTGTCTGGTGAACATGCTCTCTGAATGCTCCGGTCTCACTTTGACGTTTGACAGAGCAGACAGTGGGCCGAGTCTCTTCTGCTGTTCAGAACCGTCAGCAGGGCGGTGGTTCTGCTTCACATCGAGCTCAGGCAGCTTCAAGCCCGTCGACCTGCTACTTCTGTGAAGCTAACGGCAACATTATAAATAGCTTCACACCAACAACATCACATTTAAATTTTAATTTTAATTTCAATGAGTTTTGCTAATAGCTTAATAAATGTGTCCTTAATTGGTCAATTTCTGTGTTTCCTATTAATTACCTAGACTGTGGCGGCCCACCACAGTCTAATTAAAGCTCTCTCATGTATTGCGTCGTTAATTCAGTAAAGCATCTTTCACTCCCAGTCAGTCAAGTCCGCTCGCCCCTTTCTTTTTTTTTCACTCTCTCTCTCTCTCTCTTACACACACACACACACACACACACACACAGATACTATTGGCTCTGGGGGCCCACTAGTTACGCTGCCTCTCCCTCATAATCGGAAACTTAAATGAGATGGAACTGTGCTTCTGGTGATGAAAGCAGAAAAAACAGCATCAGGAGGACATGGTGGAACATGCGATCACATGCACACGCACAAAATTCAACTGATTGATTTTCCAGCAGAAAATGCTGTGTGGACATGGCAACAATTATCTAGTCTCTCGGTCAATGTTTAGTTACACATTTGGACAAAAAACACAACGCAATGGATTGCCATTGACTACCGACGTTAGCCTATAGGCTTTTGTTGAAATTGTATAGCCAAGCTGTAAAAATCGAGTGTATTGGGACGACTGGACTAATTACTAGGTAGCAGGACCAAAGCTCAGTGTTTTTCTTACCTTATGTTCTCATGTTCATGCTTTTTATAATATAGCTATATAACTTTAAAACTGAGGGACCCCTTTAAGGTCCAAGGTCCGCCCTCCACAGTCTCACAAACCCCTGTGGGAAACACCTCATTTTTCTTGTTATTTTTTAAGAAGTTGACTTTTCTCTGACTGGTTGGAACCCTGAGGGGATCTAAAAAACAAACGACTGCATTATTTAACATTATTTCATCTTATTCTGTTTGTGCAGGAACAAGATCATGGCTGGTTACTCGGAATTTTCAGCCCGAGTACTGGTTTAATTCACCACAGAGATTTCAAATACGACTTTGAATAGTGAGATTTTTTTTTCGTCTTTTTTGCCGGATATCAGTCGGCAGGTGGTTCGTTTGTTGGTTCAATAAATAAAGGTTGGAAATGAAAAGTGAGGGTAAAAAAGCAAAGAGAGACAGAAATTGGCCATTCATGGCGGGAGATGAAGGATTTCCAACGAAAAAAAACAACAACAAAAAAAACCTATGAGTGTGTCATCCAGCACCCACGCACACGAATACACACACATACACACACACACACACTGCAGACATGTAGCTGAAGTGATTGAAAAAGACGCTCACACTCAGACGCTTGGGGAACAGATCGAGGTTGATGAAAGGGACGTTGGAGAGAGGCAGCGGAGAACGCAGAGGGAGAGTCTTCAGTGGGTTTGGGAAAAGATTTGGGCCTATTTGATAATGAATGATAGAATGATATCAAAGAATTATTATTGCTCCAGACAGGGAGACAGCTGCACCGTGTGACCATTACGAGACACTGCAGAGCGATAAAAGCGCCTTTTATCTTTAAGAAGAGAAGGGAAGAGCAGAACAGAGACCAGAGCGGCGAGGAATACGCTGGCGAGGGGGGACGGAGGAGACGGGGCCAAGAGATCTGACGAGAGGGGCCCCGAAGAGACGGAGAAGGTGATTAGGATCCGACAGTCATGGAGGAAAAAGGAAGGTAGGGAGGAGAGAGAGAGAGGCGGTGGGTGAGGGAGAGAGGGAAACGTCTCATCTTCTGTCTCTCAATTCCTCCATCCTTACCTTCTTCATTCTCCCACCCACTCTTTCTTCTCCCTGCCTCTCATTTCCTCCCAGCCTCTTTCTTCTTCCCCTCGTCTCCCGCTCTCTTCTCCTCTCTTACATATTTAATATGCATTCATCTGTTACCAGATCGGATGTGTCATAGAACAACAAATTACCTCATCTGCCTCCTCCCTCTCCTCCTTCCATTCACTATCTCACCCCTCCATTACCTTCCGTCTTCTCCTCATGCAGAGTTTCCTCCCTTCCTCTCCCCTCCACTCTGCCAGCCCCGTTATCTCTCTCTCTCTCTCTCCCCCTCTCCTTACCTTGCTGGCCTCCTCCCTTACTCAATCTCACCCTCTCCTTCCTGGTTCCCTCGGCGCTCTCTGGCTGAGAGTTTTCGCTTGGTTCTGTGACCTTTAAAAAACTGCTGATCAAATTCTGCTGCTCATCCCATAATAGACGACAGAGAGGGAGGGAAGTGAGGGGGGAGAGAGGATGGAGGGGCGGGAGATGAGGTCAGACGGGGGTAGGGTGAGACGGAGAGTGAGAAGAAGAGATGGCGGAGGAGAGAACGGTATGGAAAGAAAGGAACGGCGAGAGAAAAACAGGCGGGGGGGTAAGGTGAGAAAATGTCCAACAAACGCGTTGTGAGTCAGACATGGAGCATCACGACTGAGCAGCAACGAATCAGACGCGTCGAGTCAAATACATGTACCCTCTTCTCGCTCCTCGGCTTTCATTCTGAAACCGTCATTTTTTCCCTCCCTCCCTCCGTATTCGTCGTAAACTTTATCCTGCTAATAAAACTCCGCAAGCAATCGTGGTTTACTGTTAACTTAATTAAGGCCGCCTGCCTGCGCCGTATCCCACTGTGTACAGCGAAAAGCAATCTCCTATCGATTCGGTTCACACAACGATCAATTCATCTCCATTGGAGGCTATTAGGGACCATTTGTGGCTACTTAGGGCTCAGAGAGAGAGGAGAGAGACGGTAGGGAAGATGGGGAGAGCAAAGTGGGGAGGGGGGGGGAGATAGAGGGATGTAGGGGAAAGAAAAAGGGAAGGCTTGGAGATGGAAGAAGGGCGGGGACGGAAAGAAACAACGATGATCGTAGGTGAAGATCTCTCCATTAAATATCCAATTTCCCCTCCGCGGCCCACTCATTGTCACAACCGCTCAGTCATATCTGTAATAGCCATAATGTGTGTAGTCACTCAGCTATAGATAGACTGCGCCAAACTCCAGCTGAGAGTCCCACTTAAATTAACATCACAGCGTGGCCATTAGACTGGTATACTTAAAGCTGTGCTCATAAACCTTTAAACAGAGCTTTCATGGGAATAGGAAGCGGAAATATACCTGTGACTCACGCAGCAGATGTCTTACCTTTGCATGAGTTAACAGAACTTTGCACAGAGTTGTGTGAAGCGCTTCCAAAGCCCCGAGGTGACCCTTTCAAGTTTTCCTGATCTTTCTCGGCAGGTGAAGGAAAAATTATCAAAACACTTCAGGAGAAACTGCCTCATATTTAGTTCTGTGCTCGCGCTTCATCGTGTTGCCCTGACACGCCGAGGTGACGGTGAGGAAACACACAGGAGGGTTCAAATACTTTTTGTGCATTGTGATGTGATGTGGGGAATTGTTGCTATGGTGAGGGGAGGATGAGGGTACATTTGCTCAGAGCGAAAATAACACACTAAATAACTGAACTGACACGCACGCTTATAAGTCAACAGTTGCATGAGATTTACACAATGTGTGGTGAGTGGAAACCAGAAACCTCTCTGTCCTTCAGAAGAGATCAAAGACCAATGATTTAACGACTGAATGACACTCTGACACGCCCAAACAATCCTAAAGGTCCAAACTGTTAGAACGTTGATTGGTGAATCTCATTCCCAGCTTGTTAAATACTGACACTTTGGGATTGTGGATCGGGTCGAGTGCCATCCCAAAGCGTCAGTATACGATTATATGACCTGGGAATTCTTACAAATTGTACCTGTAATGATATAATATGTAACATTGTCTACCCTTTTGTTGCATATTGTTAAGTTGGGTATCTTCAACCTTTTTTAAATGTTTCCAACAATGTACAAACCCAGTGTTTTACTCAAGATTCATGGAATCACCTGTCGCTGGAATTTCTGGTAAAACATCAGATGACACGTCTGAGGTAAGCAACGAATCTGAACTCTACAGTACTTCTCCAGTCAAAAATGACACTAGAAGGCTGTTTTCACATTTATTGCAGAAAGTGTAAAGTTTCTTCGTGCTCATTAAAAATACAATTTTAAAGACACAGGCCTACAAGTGCAATTTATGACATCATAAACTAACATCCACGATCTCACAATACTCAATGACATCATCAAACAACGTCTTTTGTTTTTTTGTTTCTCCCTAGTGGCAGGAAATACACACTGTGCCTTTAAGTAATACTGGTCACGCTCCACTGTGTTTATGTTACCAAATAAGCCAATGAAACCATTAGATTTATTTTACACTAGATGATCCCTGATGGCTTGTGTGTCCCCTGATCCACAGGTGTCATTTAGATCGGGGACATGTCCCCGCCACTTTTTGCAATGACCAATTTTGCCCCCATCACCAAGAGACGATCATTTACAAATTAGATGAAATGTATTTTGATGCGTGATCAAGCAGCTTTCTTACTGCTGTAACCATCTCCTCTGACTTCATATAATCCCCTCATTACATTCCCTTCCCTGCCACTTTTCAGCCCATACCCCTCACTCAGCCTCTTTTTTGGATGGAACTGGACATGATACCTGCTTTACATTCAGTAGGCTGCATAAAAATGTAATATAAAAATACACATAATTTAAAAAAAAGTTCAACAATGTCTGTTTTTAATTAGCTGTTGATGGAAAACCATCAGTCACACTTAGAGAACTCCAAGTATGACTGCATGAGCATGAGTTGCCAATGTCTGATGCTAAAAATATTGGCCCAACAAATCAGTCGAACTCAACACTTGTCATGGCTCCTACAGTAGATCCCTGTCCAAACTACACGCGTTTGATTAATTTGTTGTGCACTTTTGTTGGCCTGTCATAATGTCAGTTTTTATGTGTCTGGCTGCCACGGCTGTCAACAGATGGAAAGAGAGGATGGAGGCAGTGTTAGCCAGTAAGCAACACCCTGTAAGTACCCTGATGTGTCATGTGGAACAACCGAGATGGATCAAGATGGCAGTGTGTTAATGAAAGCTCTGCTGTGGAGGAGCACTCGTAGGCTGTCATTATGGTCACTCATCTCTATACTACAGCTCTAGACAGGCTACTTGGACTGAGCAATGAGTAACTGCTGGCCCACAGGCAGAATCCAGTTCCTCGCCTAATTTGCAGTAATAAGCCCCAGCACCTGAACAAATCCTTACAGCAATTTAGGTCTCGCGGACGTCTGAAATGCTTAAATGGAATGTCAGCGTGAAGACGGACAGGTGGACTTTACGTAAATCTTATTCCCGCTACCCTAACCAGAAATGCCACAGAAGGAATTACCTTTTTCTTTTTTTTCCGTGTCTGCTTCTCTTCTCCTTTGTCCTTCGTCGTTTTTTTTATTCTCGGCTTAGAATGTCACTGACAAAGTGCTGCAACACTTTTCAGGTTCTTGCTCACTTTGAAACGAGTATCAGAGCATCGTGGTGCCACATGTTGAGAAAGTTGCTTCAGCCCTGTGGCGAAGATGAACACGTTTCGAGGTAGACAACATGATTTTCACCTATTGGCTCAATGGGCTGTGCTGCGATCGCACCATTGACTTAAAAGATGCTTCATTCTATATCGAAACTACCTACTGTACGCTGAAAATGTTTGCATTCCTCCCACTTTATGGTTCTTTGGATGAATGCTATTAAATAAATGGTATTTTTACGTATTTGCTGGTGGTACAGTACCGTGGCTCGCTGAACACCTTTGGGTTTTGATGGTCATCAAGGTACCTGAATCTTATAACGAAAGGGTGAAACCTGTGCCAGAATACTGAGCTATCATTTAAACATACAACAGCTCCTATTTTGGGGCCACCGCCATTAATATCAATAACACTCCATTCTGCCGGCGTCCTCCCTCTGTCCCTTTCTCCCCTCACAAACACTGTGGATCCATTTCACATCTCCTTGTGAATTAACTAGAGTGATTAATATTCCTATGAAACATTTCTTTATGGAAACGTGGCATTTAAATGTCAGAAACACCGGCTAATCAGTTTGGTATTTCAACAGATCTTCCCTCTGTCTGCGAATGTCCACCCCTCTGTCTCCATCTATTTTCTGCTGTTTGCTCTTTTGTTTTCTGTCAGCTGGATGCTGCTCTCTCTCTCTCTCTCTCTCTCGCACGCGCTTCGCCTGGAAAACAACAATGACCAAAAAAAGTCTGGCTTCAGATCCGTCTCAGTGTCACATGAATTGTCTTTCCTCTCCGTCTTTCTTTAAATGGCCAAAAGCTGTCTTGAAGTTTGATTGATATTGTGTACAATCAGAAGGGTAACTGTACCGAGTGACAGGTGAGTGATTTGACTGTTCTCTTAGCTGTAATTCCATGTTTGACTTGACTTTCAAATATCAGCGCTGAGGTTTTTGCATGAAATTAACAGGAGCTTGTCAAACAAGAGTCTGAGTGTCACCTCAAACTGTGAAGCACAATTGATGGCGTGTCCCCATCCCCCCTAAAAAAATAATACAGAGGGAGGGTTATTTATAGCGGCGGCAA
The DNA here is from genome assembly GCA_903131615.1 of Diplodus sargus. NCBI lineage: Eukaryota > Metazoa > Chordata > Actinopteri > Spariformes > Sparidae > Diplodus > Diplodus sargus. The sequence continues at coordinate 9,335,392 of CAEMYA010000010.1, forward strand.
TTGAATGGTGCACACACAACAACACACCCACGTGCATTCAAGTTTACACAAAATACAAATACACAGCCAGACAACATGGACACATAGAGGCACACAATCTGCTGTTCTGTGCAGACGACAGAACATCCACCAATCGGATGCCGTTCGACTGCCTCTGACGAGACCGTGTGTGTGTGTCGGACTGTGTGTCGGCGCTGGGCTGATACTGAGCTGAATGTGTCATTATTAATAATTGCAGGTTGCAGCAGACACTCTTTAGAGTGATTTACCATGATTACCGACTGATTATGATGAATACAGTGAACATCGCCCGAAAGAAAAGCACCTGTCCGCCTTTTCACCGTCTCTCTCTCTCTCTCTTCTCTCACTTTTCTTCCGTGTCTTTGTCCGTCTCGCCTGGTTGCCCGCCGTCTGATGCTCTGTCTCTGCCTTATTAATCAAACTATGTAGTAGCAAATTTTCATGTCTTCGATGGAAGGCTCGTCTATCTGTTATTCTCCCCGCCGCTGCCTTTTGAAAGCACTGCTCTTCCTCTATCTGTTTGTCAGATTGCCTTTTTTTTTCCCCCCACACCGTCGGATCCGGCCAGAACCCAAAAAAGAAGAAACGCTGACATTATCAGAGAGGAAGCAGAGAGAGTGAAATGCTCGGATTTGTCTCGATATGTTTTATCTGCTCGGCTCCGCTTTGATCTAAACTGGACCGATTCTGACAAAAGCACATGAAAGAAGTGGAAGACAACAGGAGCTCAGCGGGATTAGACAACTCTGTAAAAAGACAGAGGAGTGGCCGGATCTTTAAATTTCAAATTATACTTTTGATACATTATTCAGAACTTCGTGATTTTGGAGCCTGTTAAGCGGTCAAACCTTGTTATGCCCCGTGGTTGTACAACCAAGAAGTTCGCAGTAGAACTGTACAGCTGCAGCGATTTCAAATAGATGTCAGGAGTTTCAATTTGTGCAATCGTTTTTTTTGTTCTTCTGCCTTTTCCCCTCCTGGCTCTTTAACGGCTTGGACTTCCTCTGCTTATTGGCTTTTCCCTCCTTCTTTATCTCGCAAACCCTCCCAGTGGCTCTCCCTTTTCTCTCTTCTCGCCCCCTTTCTTCGTCAAAAACCTCTCTTCTCTCTCCTTTTGCTTTTTGCTTGTCAGTTTTCCCTCACCCTTCTCTCCTTCCTCCTTCTTCCCTTCTCTCCATCATGTCCTGCAATAAGCCTTTCTCTCTCTCTTTTTCCCCTTTCTTGCCTCTGCTTCCATTATCTCGCCTTCCTCTCCTCTTCTCCTTTCACCCCACGCCTCCGTCCTCCCCCTCCCTCGCTTAATCGGTTTGCGTGTTGCTTTTCACCACACGCGCGCACACACACTAACACAGCACCATCCCTCCTCAGTCAGTCAGTTTGTAAATGAATTATCAGCCCACCAGTGGTTTTTTTCCCGTTCGTACACTCTTATATCTTAATGGCCGATCTATGCAGGCAGTGCTTTTATGAGGATAAAACGCGTGTGTGTGTGTGTGTGTGCTGGTTGGAACGAGGGGGGTTCTGCATGATAAATAGGATGTATTAGGAGGCACCTCTACCGCACCCAGGGGCTCTCGTTGTGTGTTCACGCCCGCATGTTAAATGTGTGCAGTCCACTGTACGAGCCCCGGATCTTCGTCCGATTTGTGCATGAACGATGTGACGGAAGCACATGTGGTGTGTGTTCGGTGTTTTGAGTGTGTGTGTGTGTGTGTGTGTGTGTGAGAGGAGTAGCGGGATATGTAGAGTGGAAATGACACCAGACAAACCCACAGATGGACGCCCAGCGGGCTAAGAAACATTAAGGCTGCACAAACACATTAACACACAAGCGCGCATTAACGCACACACTCGCTCTCTCTCTTTCTCACACACACACACACATATGCACGCACGCACACACACACACACTGAATGGTAAGTAGATGTGCCGCTTCCTCTCTCTGACTAACCTCACGGGAGCCCGAACGAAATCAACCACATCATCGGTGGTTGTGGTGTGTGTGTGTGTGTGTGTGTGTGTGTGTGTGTGCATGCATGTGTTTTTATAGACGCGTACAAGAGGGGGATACAAGTGAGCGTGTGTTGCATCATCTTTGATTAATGTGAATCTATACATAATAAAAAAGTTGAAAGAGTGTGAGTCCCATGTTTGAGCTTGTTGTCTCTGAGAACTGACAGGGGCATAAAAACAGCCAGGTAGACCCTCCTAAACACAAGCTGTTCCCTCCCCAAAAAACTGCTTCAGCCCCTTCGGTAAATCAGGAGACAATAGCATCAGTGTGGTTTATTGTGTTTGGGATTCGCCGGCCAAGACTGAATTAACTTTGTGTCTCGGGCTGAATGGGAGACATGAAAAGAACCTGTGGTGTCCCAGCTGACAATGAACTGCCGGCCAACTTTGTCACCTTATTTAAATGAGCTTCATTGTGCTCGCGGCGCTCATAGCATCAATGGGCGCCGGACGCTTTATTCCCCCCTCCTGTTCGCTGTTATGAGGCAGAAAATGTGGCCACATTTCCCTGATATTACTCTGGGTGCTATCGCTGAGGCCGCATTGCTGATCGTTCCATTTATTGTCGATGGGACACATCCAGCCGGCGCTTGCTCCCGGTGCATGTGGACACGGAGGCCTCGTCTGTGTGTTTACTGTACAAAAACGCCCACAAGCAGATTGCACTTAAGCCATTTATGGCGCTGTGAGTGTGGATGCCACTGCAGCGTTTCATCAGCGGGCTACCTGCTACCACGGGCTCAACAGACAGCGTGTTTCTCAGCTGGGCTAGCTCGGTCTGTGCTTCCCGGCACACTTGACCTGGTTTCCAAACTGGGTTATATCTGCGAATCCTTAATTTACCTGTGATTTGTTTTTGTACATCGTTGCCGGCGAAGCTTCATAAAAATCGACTCGTTTGTAGGACAAAACAGCGGCGCAGGTGCATGCTGAGTCAAAACAAGATGAAATCAGAGCACTGCTAAATAAACAAGACCTATAAAATAAATGGATATGTTATACTTACAACCAGTGAGTAGAGCTGCAACGATTAGCCGATCGACAGAGAACTACTTGTTAATTATTTTGCATTTTGATTTTGATACCACCACCTATGAACCCACAACTAATTGGTTAATCATTGAGAAAGCAGACATTTCTACACTTTGTTTCACCGGACTGAAACTCCAAGTCAGCATTAATGACGTTACAGAGCTTTCCAGAGGTCGCTTGTCAGAGCTAAAGTTAGCTCGTCTGTCCTGGCTAGCTTGACTTTTAGCTCATCCTTCTTCTAAAAGGGCTTTCCCATGTGTTTAATTTAGCCACAGTAGCACCCGATGGCATAATAAACTAGCACTAGCAATTCTTCGCTCTCTACCGCACTGATCGGCTTCACCTCGAACCACAGCCTCAAACTTTCTCCCCTCGACTAGCAGCTCCATGATCTTTGGCTGCGAGCCATCCTCAGACATGGCAGCCGGGCCACACTGTGCTTCTTTAAGCGCACTTCCCTCTCAATCCTCTGCATAGATTGACATGCGCACCTGGTCCGAAGACATTATCGATAGTTAACCCCTATTAACCCTATTTTCAGCCATTTTTCAAGTGAAAATCTCAAACATCTACTGGTTCCAGCTCATTAACTTCAAGGTGTGGCAGCTTTTTTTCTGTCATTCACGATGGTTAATGAAGAGTCTTTGGGTTTCAGACTGTTGGTTGAACAATAGAAGCATTAAAGACGTCACTTTAAGTGCTGGGAAATTGTGATGAACACTTTTCTAAAGTTTTTGGAGACAATAAATCGATAAATCATAAAATCATTGTCAAAAGAATCGATAATGCAGTCCTACCAGCAACTATCATTATTGATCAATCTGTCGAGTAACTGTTTGTATAACCAAATAACTGTTTGTTCTCAAAGTTTCCAGAGCCCAAGGTGACTTTCACTTGACATCACTTGGTTTCACTCATCAACAGTCCAAAACACAAATATATTACATTTTCACATCGTTGACAAAAATGTAATGAACGAACGAAGCAAAAAGAGAGTGAGACAGTGAGACAGTGAAAAGAGCAAACATAAGACATCTATTTTTAATAAATTACTTGAATAAACACATCAGCATTGTAGTGACTAGACGTTTCAGCTCTATTTCATGTTAAAACCGCTGAATAAGTTCCTGAGTGTGACTGCAAGCATGCATCACGCCAGAGTTTCAACCTACAATACTGTATGTGTGGGCCTCTAAATGCTCTTCTGTAATGTGATTTATCAACCACTTCAATTCATCAAGTTTGTGTGTGTGTTTGTGTGTGTGTGTGTGTGTGTGTGTGTGTGTGTGTGTGTGTGTGTGTGTGTGTGTCTCAGCATCTGTGCCTGTGTCTATCTTCCCCCTGAAGCCAACCAGCGGCTCCAGCTGTCAGACTACTTAGAGATATTACTCTTTAGTGTGCAGAAAACACAAAATCCTGGTTTCAGCATTGTCTGGCTGCACTGAACAAAAGATCTTACAAAGTCTCCGCTTTTTTTTTTTTGCTTTCTCTCTGGAGAAAGAAAGAGTGAGAGAATGAGTGCACAGAGTCTGCATTTTGTGTATTTGTGTCACTGTAGTTTGTTTTTCATTAGCCTAATGGCTTGACAAGGGAGTCAGCAGCACTTCAGTTTAGTGGCCATTTGGGGTAAAAACTGTGGTGGTAAACTTTACTGATTTAAAAATTCATGTAAATATCTTTATTAGGAATGGAATTTATGCTTCTAGTTTAAATTCTTGTCTTTTTTTCAGGTCTTCTCTGGTGCTAGTCTCTCACTGCCGTTATACTGATGACTGCAGTGGCAAACTGCTCAGTCTCCTCTATTAAGAATCATAATAAGACTGAATCACTAATGTGTAATACCACTCAGCAGTAGAGCGGGACGTTTATTAAATGAAGACTCATTACGGCTAAATGGTACGAGCGTGGAACATGGATCTGAGACTTATAATAAGTTCAGAGGAAATAATATGTTTTCCAGCAGACTGTTTGTTGACTTACGTGCATCACAATGACGATTCTTGTGGCTACTGCATACGTCAGATGCAGCGATGATTTTGCCTGTTAAACTGTAAAATATGGGTCTGAGATGGATGGTTCTTGTCAGATAAACTCTGTAGCACAACGCTGAAATGGTCCCTGAATCAATAACGATCCATATTTAAAGGATAACTGCACAGCGGAGCAAACTGTAGCAAATTTAATTTGGTATCGATGTGTAATTTTAAGGTGCAGTGAGGAGCTCTTCGATTCTACTTGGAAAGTTTCAAAGATGTAATTTCTTTTCCTGAAAACCGGGGAAGAGAATTCTGTGGAGCTGCTTGAGCTCAGCCACACCGCGGCTTTTAGAGGAAATAATAAGATAACAGCGGATTGTAAAAGGTTTCTCTTTCCAGTACACTGCAGTATGCAAGTACACGCTAAATATACGATTCCTGTGTGACCACATACAGTTCTTTCATTGAGCCCCAAACTTTAATTGGCACTACTTTCTACTTACAATTGATGGATTAACACAGAATTTAGAACAGACCTAAAATAGCATATTTAGTATGATCACTTTGATCACGAGGATATCTGAGTAACAGCAGAACATCCGCTAAAACCAGAGATGTAGCCCGAACGAATCGGTAGATGCAGGCCGGGTCAGACCTGCATTTAAAATGACCTAATTTTGCAATGCTTTCAATTAATTCCAATGTATTACTGGATTAACGTGAAGGCGCAAAGTCAATTAGCACAATTCTTGGTTAACGCCCATCCACATCTTTGCACCATTGAACACAAGCAAGCTTTGAAATGTATGTAGAAAGCCCCCCACAGTTTCTGAGGGCAACACAGCAGTTGTAAATACAAACACGTCTGTAATCATCGTCATGTGAGACGTCATATAATGATAGCTAACTACATGAAAACATATATCTCATATACATGAACATGTATGTAACGCTGTGATCAAAGGAAAAGTTTACGGAATCCGTCAAAAATACAGTGGACATGACCTCAATGTCCTAATGACTAACAATTTGAAGGTTGGCAACAGGTTTGAGGGTTTGCCTTTACCTGAGGTCGTGCTTGTCTTGAGTAGTGGTCAAAGGAGGGTCTGTAAATACTCTTCCTCCCAGCAGTATTATCATAAATTGCCGCTAACATTGCTCTGCTAATTTAGTGATAAATACAGACAGAACAGTAAAAACAAAGCAGATCTCTGAGATTACACACAGGGACGCACAAGAAGAACTTCAAACCACAAAGATTCAGTTAGAAGCTGCAAAAGAAGTGTGAGCTGAACACACAGAGATATTCAAAAGTGTGTGTCTCTCTCTCAGGTTTTCTAGACAGGAACTGAGTCTGCAACACACCCTTGTGCAAGTGGGAGAATGGGGGTCGGCACAGGTCGGCCGTGGTTGCCAGACATTACCACAGCCTGCTTGGAGGCAGGTCGGGTGAGCCTTGGCCCCACTCTGAAGATGGATCATCCCCGGTGCGGCGCTTCTCAACGCGACGCCTTTATACTGGTAATGGAAATGCAAATCAGCGCGGCACAGTTTGACTTGAAACAACCAAAAGTGCCAATGGAAAAACTCTTATTGTCCTGTTCTCACCCTGAATCAGAGGAAAAACTTAATCGATGAGCCATCAGAGATTTCCAACATCTCCCAGATTTCTTTATACCTGAACGCAGCCTGACTGTGCAACATTCAGGTGTGCCTCTCAGTACAATGACGCTTTTGTGTTCGTGCACACACACATATACAGACACACACACACACACCTCAGCGTGATTCACTCTTCACAGTTGAGGGTCACAATCTGCATTTTTAATAGAGCATTTAAGAAAATAACTTTCTGGAGTGTTTGCAAAAACAAAACCCGGTAATTCTGCCATTCCCATTATTCAAGGAGACGGCTGTACTGACGCACGAGAACAATGTGGGAAAAAAATTGGACCTTGAAATATCAAATATGCAAAACAGCTTGTCATGCATTAGGTTCAAGATGTAGACAGTTTTTTTGGGGGGGTGTGAATAAACTCTCAATAAATCCGAAACCTGTCGCAATTAAAAACAATGAATATGTATGTGCACAGAATCAATCTGTAGACATAATGAATCAAGCGATAAGTCACAAGATCACACTACAAGACTTGCTGTCTTCTAATCTGGATTCTTGCAGTTGTTGTGGTTTGCACACTACATGACCGATCAGCGACAGGAGGTCACGCGTTACAAGATCACACACGAGAGACGTGACACAGGAACGCCATGACCCGGTCCAAGCAGTAGACGTTGTTAGCAGCAAAAGAAAAAAGGAAGACAAAGAAAAAGAAGCAGCGTGATAAGACTGGGTCCAGAGGGGTAGTGTGGTTGACAGGGTAGAGGAGTGTCTGCTCTCATTGGCTTGTCGGAACTAAGTAGTATCATAAAAACTGATGCACCATTGACGTTTTAAAAGCTTTACAAGAGTTAGCTGAGTGGGCTGAACTTTAGTCAGTAGTTATCACTCGATGAGGTGGCTAACCTAAATCTCTCAAGCCTAGATCTAATACCCAGCAGCAATCGTGCTGGAAGTCATGCCCATCATGGGGGCTGAAAAATAAGATGATACAAAGAGTGTTTTTAATGTGATACCAATGACAAAAATGTTGGAACGTAACTTTGAAAAAGCAGCTCTGACAAATAAATAAAGATTAAAAAATGAACTCTGATGGACTGCACAGTTATCATGACATGGTTAAGTTATTATTACATGGTTATATCTATTATGGTTAGATGACCATAAACAGTTGGTCACAGTTAGGAATGGACTACATGCTCTTGGTCCTGGTTGAAAGGACGGTCTCTCTCTCTCACACACACACACAAAACCACTTGCGGTTAACACACATCGCTAAAGTTACCCAACCATGAGCACATTTCCCCCTCCGGCTCTCCTGTTTTATTCCCTTTTGCCACACCTTTACGTGCCCTTCACTCCTCTCCGTTCATCTTTCCATCCTCCACCCTCTGTTCCTGCCCCCCTGTGACCTTACTTTCTACATCTCTGCTCGAACATTACTCCTTCCTCTTTATCTTATATCTCAAAGCCACTTCTTCCCTACATCTTCCTGTCCTTATCCCTCCTCTCCTTCCCTTAACACCAGCATGTCTCTCCATTCCTATCTGCTGCAGCTTTATTCAACCATCTATCCATCCTCTGCACCTTCTACTCCCTCATCTGACCTTGTCTACTCCGCGTTTATTTGTCTTATCCTTCCTGTGTATCCCTCAATCCCTGATTTACTCCCTCCCTACATTCATCCCTTTTCTGCTACATCCTCACTTGTCCTTCACCGCCTAACTCCCTCCCTCCTTTTAGTCCCCGCGTTATCACCGCAGGCACTCTGGGCTCCACGGCAACACACACAGTCGCAAAATCACGCCTGGACAGACGGAACCATCACCTTTACACACACAGGCAGACACTTGACACACTAATCAACCCCACACATGCAAAATCGTACTAAAAACTCCACCACTGCACTCCTCTTGCACATATGTCCGTCATACACACACACACACACACACACACACACACACACACAAATACACACACACAAACCCTCAGATGTAATCACCGTGAGTGCTGAGAGTGCAGTGCAGAGGTGTGAGACTTCTACATGCTACTGCCTGCCATCAATCATAAAATCCTTTCTGGGGATTGGACAGCTGACAGTGTCGGCATTACGCACCGTCCTCTTTTATTTCAATCAATCATGTCCTCCGTGCCGCAAAAGGCCGAAAGATTGCCAAATGATATTGGCTCGCTTTCATCGCACTCAGTGACTGATTATGTCGAGTTCGGAGGAGAGACTCGCTTTGTGTGGCTTGTGGTTATGTTCTAGTGGGTGAAATCTTTTGAATTTGTTGCCACAAATAGTCATGATATGGTGTATAGTGTGTCCCAGTATGAGATTTCACAATGTTTAATGCAGCTGCTAATGTCCCATGGGCAATTTCACCGATCCGTCGAATAAAATACACAGCAACGAAGACAAAGTGTGGACTTTGGTTTGGCTTTGAAAAGCCAGATTATCTGCTGACTGTGCAGGGCAACAAAAACAGCCTCTTCTATCACCCAAATATGAAATATGCCCATGAGTATGAGGTTTGAGAAAAGTTTAAGAAAAAGCACCGACTCATTTGCCCTCGAGCAAAGGTGAAAAAGAAAAAAACACAATTCAGACATCACCGCCTGAGTCAGACTAGTTGCTGTCCTAACGATAAGGACTGCCAGGAGGAAGGCAGCTCGTTATTTATATATTTAATTTGAAATGCACTCATTTTTTTAATTCTGCTCTTGAGGTAGATTCGAGAGGACACTGGACTCTGTTAACCTCTTAGCCATTGCAGTCTTAAGAACAGTCCTGCAAAAGAAAAATCTTGTTTTCATGAAGGTTATTTTGTTTCATGTTTTGTCAAAACTGCTTTAGATGCAAGTGGTGTCTCTGCGGCCCTTATTATGAATGCTAATGTATGACAATTACCAATGTTTATTTCAGTTTGCAAAAAAATCTATTCTCGGTTCAATATCCAACTTGTCATGTAGCACAACATATTAAATGCTTATAACAAGTGACACTGACCCCACAAGGAAAAATTAACCACATTTGTTGCTTGTGAAAAAACAACATCAAGTGACCTAAGTTAAAGTTTCCACTTGCACTGAACAGACTAAGTACTTATCCTGACTGTTCATTCCTCTCTCAAATTTTTGTGAACTCACGATAGAAACTCAGGTTTGTTATGGCACATTATATGTTTATGTTATGGCCACTAGTTGAGATGACAAAGTTGCAGACTGTACATTATGTTTTTTAATAAAGCATTACATCTCTGGTTGTTGTCAGCAGCACACATTAAATGAATTAAAGCCCATTGATTGGATATTACTTATCAAAATGCAACCTCTGAAAGTGAGGAGTGATTCAACAATGTTCCCCAGCTGGATTTTAGTTAGGGATGCTGTGGGTCATGGTCAGCTCTCAACGGTACCAGTTCTTTTCAGAAAAGAAGCCTCTCAGCTTTTATAATGATGATTCACCCAGGAGAGTTTCCTGCCCATCCAAGGCTTGGGAGCACTCCAACTGCCAGCAACCACGCAAAAAAATGGCACACCTTCTCAGAACCTTGTAGGTGGCATGAAAAAAAAACCTCCACTTCACAACTCTAGTATGACTTTCATTCAGTGGCAAAGATAGAAAAAGCATGATGTCCTTGTATCAAAGTCTGAGGACAGGGAGATAGTTTGGCTTAGTGGGTGATGAACTCTGGTGTCTTTTGACCATTAAAGCAATATTTCCCCTATCCCCATTTTTCACCAGAGCGAGAGAGAGAGAGAGAAAGAGAGAGAGAGAGAGAGAGAGAGAGAGAGAGAGAGAGAGAGAGAGAGAGAGAGTGAATGGCCTATTGGAGTTAAGGGAGTTGACTCGACACTCTCTTCTCAAGGGCTCTGGTTTGTCAATCACAAGATAGCCATCATGCTGTATTGAAGAAGACTTGAAACTATATGATTGAGATCATAAACCCTTTATGAATCTGTTTACTGAGGTAATATTTCAAGTAAGAAGTAGAGTAATTTTCTCACAAGCTTCCATACAATTACACTTGTTTTTGAAACCAGTGGAAACCCCTGCTGGCTTTTAGAAAGAATGAATGTTAAAAGCTCCAAAAGCTACTCATTTTATTTCAATCAAAGCCTTTAAATCAATCATAGACATGGCTGATCAGAAAACATTCTTCTGATCATTGAAATCACATACTATTGAAATTATGAAGGGAAGTTGTATCTCCTGTGATGTCTACAGTTATGCTAATGATTCACATATTAAATAATAAAACACAATATAAAATATAAGATGATTAAAAACAAAAAGCCCACAAGCCCACAGTGGTTTAAGATTATTTTATGTGCAATACGTATTCATAGAATCTGATTTCAGTGGTGCATTTACCTATAGTTTCTTATGTAGGCGGTCCTATGGGAATCAATCCCTAACCCTGTTGCTAGTGCAGGCATGCCACTGGGGCACAGCACTGTTCTATATACAAGTCTGTACAAGTCACACACACACACACACACACACACACACACACACACACACACACACACACACACACACACACACACACACACACACACACACACACATACACACACACACTGAACCCCACTGCCACCACCACGTCTCCTACATTCAAAAACATACTGCGCTTCTATTTTGGTGAGACGTGCCTACAGTTGGGCTGATATGCTGATACGGAAACCAAGCTGAAAGCTGAGACTGTATCCGTATCTCACTTTAGCAGCCGTATTCAAAAATACAAGAGATTGGCGGATCTGATTACCGTCTGTGTGTGTTTGTGCGAGTATGACAGGGGGAGCAGGGGGGAAAAATAGAAAGCAGTAGTTGGTATATGTGTGTCTATGTGAGAGGGAGAGATAAGAGTGGAGCCAAACCAGAGGGCAGGTGTGTAAGGTAATAAGACTAAATCAATTCATACTGAGAGGGTGAGGGAGGAGAGGGAGAGAGTGGAGAGGAGAGAGGAGAGGAGAGGAGAGAGGGATGAGTGGTGGAGGAAAAAATGATTACAGGTAAAGATGAAAGTGTAATGTTGAGCTTTCTGCTCTCACACATCAGCCAATATCTTCTCTAGTCCTTAAAGGGATTCAAAACTGAAACAAAACTCTTCTTCAATGGTGCCTTCAGGGACCAAGTGAAGAGAAGTGTATTCTCTGGATTCATACTGCAAGACATCACAGCGAAGAACAGCAAGGCTGCATCTCAGTGTGCGCAAATGCCTGGCAGTGTATGGATATGAATTTGTGCATTGCATGGCAATGTGGTTCATTTGTGTGAGTGACTGTGTGTGTGTGTAGGAGAACACAGATCCATGTAATATATTTATAGATCAAAATAAGGCAGCTTTTGGAGATGTGACAGAAGACCTTGGCAGGCGGCAGTGAAAATGTGACCCATCTAAGATAAGGAAGCTGCTGTCAAAACACGCCTTTGTGCCGTTATGTTTTCATGCTACCAAAACGCAGAGGCTAACAAGTATCAGGGCTTTACAATGATGTGCTTTATCTTGCGTTTTGAAAATCATGAATGTACTTGTCAAAATGGAAGCCATCTACTAGCTTGATATTCATTTACAAATACTTGAAGCACGAAGGAACTAATAGCAAGACTTACGGGAGATTTTTTTTCCCTGAGTCATGCACGTTTGGTGCGTTAGCTTAACAAAGGACGAGATTAGTGCCAATGAAACAATTAGGTAACATAAAATAATCAACAACAATCTTAATATCAAACACTGACCGCAGTTCCAGCATTTTAAACAGGAGGATTTGTATCACTATCTGCATATTTTGGGGGCAGTAAATTGAATACAAGTGAATTCTTTGATACAGCCAGTGTTTTTTAACTTCCGTAGCTGATCATGGAAACAATGAGGTTGTTTGTAAAAGAGTGTCAATAGTTGCCGCATGTGCGCGTCGTAAAGAAATGTTTCACATCTCGCTCTGCTGCACACGTGTTTATTTTCAATGGCTCGTTCTAAGAGTGTAGGCTGACCAAATATGACCAAACACAATGGTTCTATTCAAGCATTTTAATGTATATGTAAATCCAAATATTGGATGGAGGAGACAACATCCGACAAAATCTCCATATTACTGCTGAAAACGTTTGCCGTTTGTGTTTTTTCACAATTTGTAAAGAGAGAGATTATGCAACAAATATGCACCAAAAATGCATTTGGGTGAATAAAGAAATATAGTTGTAGTGATTACGTGACAGATCAGCTGATTTTGGTGTAAAAATCCTAAAATGAAACAGCGAAGAACTGTTAGTTACGATCTCCAGCATAACTTTCATCAAAGCTGTCAAGCACACTGTCGCATCTGTCTGGGAGACTCTCCGTCATAAATCAGGAGACGTGTTATTGGCATCTCTCTGTCATCAGCTTGCTTTTGGAAAGCAAGAAATATGGTCTGATATGAGCTGAAACAAATGAGCCTGCTGAATAGCAGTAAGCTCCAGACAGCCAAGCTTTTTCTGCAATGTTTATTCCCTGACATTGGAGCCTTGTGCTCAGGTAGAAGCCAACACAGATGAAGGAAACGAACCCAATTTGCATCTTATTTGTTGCAAGCATTTGCCAGATTTCCATCCACAAAAACATTGTCAAATATGGCAAACGACGGTATATTTTGGTCCAGAATATGCAAATATTAGAAGCTGAGCACATCAAAATTAACAGCTGAGGATGCTGATCCTCAAGTCGGGAAAACCAATGTGGAAAACATGATTGAAACACGGGGGGAAGGTCTAGCAGACAATCGACACAACAGAGTGAGGATAAAAAGGTTTAACATGAAGAGGATGATGTCAGGGCTGCTGGTTGAAGGTTGCACAGGGGAAATTGGATTCTTATCCCCAATAAAAGAGTAGGGTAAAAAACTGTTGAGAGCAAAACAATGTAGGACCAACGGAACTGTCTTTTCCCCACAAGTTCTTGAGCATACTCTCAGATGTACTGAGGCTTTAGCAACTATTTATAGGCATTCTGGCCATGAATGAGATAAATATCAGCCTGAGCTCTGTCCTGAGCCGTCTGCAGCACCCTCTGTTCACACATGACTGTGCGTCTGCATCTGACTTCACCACCATCATTGGGTCTGCTGATGGCCCAGTAGTGGAAGGCCTGATCTCAAATAATGAAGAGGTCTGCCTCGAAGAAGGAAGAACTGGTGCCAGAAGAAAAAAAAACTTCTCAGTGAATGTCAGCGAGACAAATGAGTGTATAGCCGACTTTGAGAAGTAAATAAGTTGAGTTTATTTTATATAACAGGATAGGCAGGACTGGAATTACCATCCCCTCAGGATCAACGAGGCCCCTACGGAGAAGGCAGACAGCTTCATACCTTGGTGGTTTATGCGTCACAGAGGACTTATCATGGTTCTCTCATGTTGAAACCTTGGTGACGAAAGCACATCAGTGTCTCTACCACCTCAGACACCCAGGGGACTTCAGGCTACATCTCAAGGTGTGAAAGACTTTCTAAACCTGCACCATAGAGAGCAACCTGAAAGGCAGCAGCCCCGCCTGGCTCAGAAACAGCACCAAGAGGGACAGCAGAACGCACCATCAGAGGTCACCTCCCAACACTGCAAGATGTTTACACCAGGAAGTGTAGGAGGAGGAGTGAGAGGATCATTAAATGCCTCAATCTCCCCAACAACAGAGTCCTGTCTCTGCTGACGTATTCACTGTGCAACTGCAGAAATATATCCAGTCCATCGTTAGAGAGTACCCATTATTGTTCCCACAGATTTTGCTAGGTGTATTGGCAGAGATATACTGAATGAGAGAATAATGTATTCAGTGGAAATATGCTAAATCTCACACAATTGTTCATTTGATAGTTCTCCAGGGATCAGAACCGCTCAATACATCTGGTTCTCGTTATCTTCTAAATTATCCCGCCAAATATTACAGAAGTCATGATTAGCCAGGATGTAAGATTTTGAGCATAAAACTAAAACATTTGCAACAAATGTGAGAAGTAAAAAGAGACACTGCGCTAGGTATCATCGCTTTTCGGCTCGGTGCTGCACTACCTTCTGATTAGAGGCAAAAGATGCTGTACCATCTGTTGTGTTGCTGCACTTAAGTCTAAAGAATGCCAAAAATAACTACAAAACTGAGCAATGAGTATCAATAAACTGAACAAAGACCTCGAGTCAGCCTCCAAGATTTTTTTTAACATCAGCCAATAAACTATTTCAGAGGTGCAAAATCTACTAACTTTTAATTGTACATTTGCACTTATGACCGTTAAAAAGAAAAGTAAGAGAGAGAGAGATTTCTATAGTGTGAATTGCGTGATAGTCAGCTTGGTACTCAGCACTTGATGTACTCGGTGGCAAGGATTTGTTCATTGTGAACCATATTTTCTGATTCCTGAGATGATTAATACTTAATTTGCACAAGAACAGAAAGATCCTCTTCACTTCAGATCCTGCCTTTTCAAAGCAGAACAGATGAGAAAAAAAAACAGACTGCATGCAATTTTCTTCATGTTTCAACAGCAGTGAATGGATGGTGTCAGGGTTAAAAAACAGACCTTCCTTGCGTGAATCGAACCTCTGAATCCGAGGAAGAGCCCGTATCGACCAAGTGACAGTAAATCTTTAGTAGATAAATCAATAAAAGTCAGTGGCCTATTGGCCGCTCACTTTCTCCGACAATAACCTTTGATTTTGGCCTGTTCTCAAAACCTGGTCGCTTTCTGGCCACTGTTCTCTCTATCTTACTGTGAGCAAATCACATCAAAGCAAATGAGAGGCTTAATGTGAAAAGGGAGACTTTTCAGGTCAATAAGGGAGTCATGTAACAGAGTGAGACAACAGAAAGTGCCAGTAGTAGTCAGTAAACTTTCATTCAACTGCAATCAGGTAACTCGTGAACATACGAGAACATATCTGCCTTGGTTAAATTAGTAAAACAAAGACCTAGCCCTTACCCTTCAATATGAGCTCCTCCGATTTATTACAGTTCTACTGTCACGCTTTATTTCATGTGTGGGTCTGTAACCCAGCGACTTTCATCAGCTCTGTTCAGAATGACTGGCTGGAGAAATATCAGATAATGAAGGGGACACAGCTGAATGGAGTCAAAATACAGCAAATGTCATTTTCAATAATCCGCTCCTATTCAAGCGTATCCGTTGTACTATTTTTTAATAAAAGCAACACTGTCATCAGGGCATCTGATGAGAAAATGTGTCTCTGTAGAGAGGGCATGGACAGATGATGAGCTCCTTGCTTCCTCTAGAGGCCCGAATAGATCCCCGACTCCAAGCAGTCATTTACAGTAATTCTTAACATTCCCCTCACCAGAAACCCAACTCACCTCATCTCGATGACACCTAACTTATGTTTAACCGCAACCACAGAGGATGACGATACATCGAGCATCAACTAGAGACAATAACTTCAGGCGTGGTTTATGGTGTAAAGACCTGCGAGGGCGAATGCAAAGAAAAGCACTAGAGGTTCTTCTCAATAGAGAAGATGTCTTCCTCAACTGGCTTTGTTTAAGAGTTTGATTTACCAACTGGCACCACTGGTGCTCTCCTACAGTTGATATAGTTGAAGCTATTGAGGTGTTGCGTCCATTCACCTGCCAAGTATGTTTTGAATGTTTCTGCCCTTTTCCTGACAATTTCCAGTGGCGCCTTCCTCAGACAGTTCTGTGTAACAAACCATTTTGCGAAAATAAAACCATCCAGTGCGTCATGTTACAGCTTCCAGTGGCTGCTACTGAACCATTTGGATTGCTGCTCTCATTTAGCTTTGTGATCCCTCGTAGGTAAGCCGAAAGGTTCATTCTAATCTAGCGTCTAAACCAGTTCCATCTCTTTAGTGTTAGCGCCTGTGGCTCGTACTAGTCAGCCCATGCCTTTATTTCCTCTCAAGCACGGGCAGAATGTAAAAGCTTACTGGCCATTGGCTGTAGTCTTCGCTGTATTTTCAAGTGGAGACACAGGCAATGTGAGGCGATCCAACAGTCAGCTCTAGTCCCCACTTGTTCTTTGATGTCTGTTTGGTGTGCCTCGGCCCACATTTGTTCCAATTTCAAAAAGTAAACACCCAATACATTTGGCTCTCTCCACTGTCTGCCATCTATGGTCATTACCGATAACTTTGCAGTGTGAAACGACCCATTCATCCATTAATCATCTCTCCGTCCATACATCTTGCAAATCTATCCATCATCGATCCATCCCCTCTTGTTATCATCAGCCCCTCCCCGGCTTCCCCAACTCATCTCCCCCGGCCCTCTCTCCATTCATTCATCCAAATCTCAATCCCCCCATCCCAGTATCGATCCATACAGAGACATTCATCTATCCTCTATGAATATATCTATCCAACCATCTATTCTGCCCTCCCTCCATCCTCCCTTGGCTCCTCATCCCAGTCGTAAGGCTTTCTACAGCAAGACTTAACACGCTCCACCACCTCCGCTGTCCCTGCACGTGAACACACACACACACACACACACACACACACACACACACACACACACACACACACACACACACACAGATACAAAGGCACTCCCTACAGGATGCAGTCGCAAAGACACACAGACATCGTTTTCACAGCTCCCTGAGCAACTCAAATGGCCCGGGAGAGTCTGTGCAGTGCAGCGAAGGAGAGAATAAAAGAGAGAGCGAGGGCCTCGGAGAAAGATTGAGAGACACAGAGAGAAAAATTACAAGGCAGCAAGGGCAACAATGGCACAGAGAGAGAAGAATATGGCGGCCTAGAACGAGGAACCAAAAGAAAACAAAATATGGTGAATGGATTAAAATTGGACACCATTTTTGTTGCTTTGGATAATATGATAAACTTTCGAGCAGTTTCCTGCTGAAGGGAGGAATGTTAAATCGTTGGCAGAGATATAGAATTTTCCTCTGTAGCAAGCCACAATAAAAACAGCAAAATGAAATTTTACCGCTGCTCCCACCTAAAAGACATGATTTTTCTATTTTTTTCAGCTAAATATCGAGTGCTGATAACTTCATACTCCTCTCTGTGCCGAGCAACTTTCCCAGCCACCCGACATCCATTAGACAATGTCACTGTCATTCTGGAAACACGGTTGTTGTTTTGTTTTTTTCTAGATAGGAAGTGTTCATCTGACACCAGTCATATCTCCATCTCATAATTATGTGTAATGAAGCTCGAGGCATTGCTTTGCAGTCGCTCGCCATTATGATTCAAGCGCTTCTTTGATGTAATAAGATCAAAACGGCTGCGCAGGCGGAATATCAGCATTCACGGCAACAACAACAACAATAGCAACAACCACATCAACAGGATATGAGTTCTCAGAGAACAATAGGGGAGTGTTTCACCTTAAGGGGTAAATAGTGATACAGGAGCAGCAAGCAACGGGAAGCCGGCGCCACAACAGTTTGAAGTGTATTAAAATAAAACAGAGACAAAATCAAGCGTCTGTCTGTCTGCCTGCCCTTTTTCATGTCAGGCTGTCTCTCTGCCTGTCTGCCTGTGTGTAAATATTGAGGCAGCAGTATTTGGCCAAACACCATCTCAGCTCATCCATCAGCGGTGGTCACGCACAAGGTCAGCTTCCAGCTCCGTCGATACACATCTCTGCAGCTCAGCAGGCACACGCGCCCGTGGTATAGCTCGCTCAAATCCAGTACATGACCTTTTTTGTTGCTCGTCGTCGCTTCACTTTTCCTCTCACTCTCCGCTGCTGAGTGTTGGTCTGACACCGGCGGCGATTTTCAAAGATGTGGTCATGACTCGGGAATATGTTGCAGGAAGATTGAAAATTGGCCGGCAGATTGCTCCGGAGGAACGCGCAATCGAATGTGACTGGGTGCAGTGGATCGTCTGTGCCCTCCACAGCTCCACTTTAAGATGAAAGGTTTTGAAGGATGTTGGGAGATGCAGTTTCAATAATGACGTATTAAAGAACGTTTTGATGGATCCAAAACAATGTTATGCCTTATTTTTCAGGGGGAAAACGTGGATAAAAGTGAATACATTTATACCTTAGCTTTCTGTTGTTTTTCATAAGTTATATTGTCTTTTGATATACTGTCTCTTTATTTCAATGCCCAACAACGAAATAACTTCCATTGCTTCCAGGATAAACTACTTGCAACTGAAATACAACCAAGAAAGGCCAATGCTTCATTAATTTGTGGCACTTTTACTCAATTTGGGGTTCTTGGGGAGTTGCTCCAATTGTTGCGGCAAACTTCAACTTTGGAAAAGACTGAAACTGCAAAATAGATAAGCCTTTATTCATAAACAGTGCCCCTGTCTGTGACCATACTCTTTACATAGATTCACTGGGCATACAGAAGACCAAGATGTTCACCAGGAGTGAATCAATTTTGTTGCCAGGTAGATAATAAAATATGCTAATCTGATCGATATTAAAGGTGAAATATGTAAGAATTTTCTGTTGAAAACATACAAAAATTCTAAAATCATCAACAGAACGTTTTCACATTGTGACGTCTATATGGTATTTCGTTGCAAAGATACCTGCTGAAGTGAGTTTGCTAACCAGCTAGCCCCGACCCATCCGAGTCCAACATTCCTGTGATTGTAGTGTAAACAAAAACACGGCCTAGATGCTCCAAGCTTCCGGTCCGGACCACAAGATGCACTGCTAACCAGACAAACTTCCTAAAGGCAGCTACAGTCAGCAGTTACTCTGGGGATATGCTGCCCCCTGTTTCTTTTGAGTTTTAATTTGACAACTGGCCAATACTAATGCTACATATGGCACCTCTAGGATCGCCATCCATATAAGGTACCTTCCTAGGCAGCTGTCGCCCACTTTCTAATGTCTTCAATACAACTACTCATGCTGCTGTCACTATCAGCAGGCAGCAGCAGACACCTATTTGGCACTGTGGTAAAAGCAGCGACGTGAGATGGCAGAAAACACAAATCAGTCACTGGACTCACCTATAGTTTGGCTGACTGAGTCTCAGACTCTGGTGGGGCTGAATATCACAACTATAACTGCAGCAATTGTTATAAATTTACAATTGCTCAGATTTAGGTCTCCAACTGGCTTCCTCTTCTTCATAGCAATGGCATCCAAGAATCATGTGCACTGCAGTATTTATAGCCTTGACTTGTTTATTTCTATGTTGAGTTATATTGAGATAATCATTAAAAGAGAAATCTGAAGTAGGGAAAAATGATTTCCAGAGCCAGCTGGCTCTCCTACTTTGCAAAGTCGTTAAAGTAAATATTACAAGTTCTCAAGCAAACATGTCGGGATTTATACCGCAGACTGTAGCAGCTGTGGTTTGGAAGTATATCTGGATAAAGTTACGTATGAATCTAAAACCTTTTCTAATTAAAGGGACTTAGGGCAGGATTTGTGAAAAAATGAACAGTTATTATAAGTATTGCTTTGCTAATAGGTGATGAAGCGTTCCAAACCAAAAAGAATGAGCCCACCCACGTATCTCTCCATTGCCTTGTACAGGCTGTGTGCTGCATA
>CAEMYA010000010.1:9355873-9370676 GCA_903131615.1 Diplodus sargus
ACAGGACCCTGAAGGGACTTATTCTCCCGATAATGACCGCTGTTGTATACATTATCCTGCTTATTACACGGCTACTTGCCAACCCGAAAAAAACTTCACACAGTGTGTGTTTTTACAGTTTATCAGTTACCATTCATAGTGTTTTCCAGCAGAGAAATATAGCTCGCCAAACCGACAACAAAGACGTTGAACAGAACATTTTTTAGAACACAGCCGATCAATCGTCCGCTGAAATTCAAGTCCTCTAACCAGTCTTTTAAAACTGACACAGCCCATACTGTGCTCTTTTGGGAGTACGTTTTTTTTTTTCCCAATATGAAGTAGGCTAAGCAAAGATTCTAGAGCGCGGGGTGCTACGAAATATGTGAATCAGAGGCAAAATGGCGCTTTCCTTGACAGCAGTCAATTATGCTTAGCAACGGTCAATTATACGAAAATAATAGACCACCAAACGTTAGGAAGGAGCATTCTACAGCATTAAGAATAGCTGTGTAATAAAGAACAAATAATCCATGTGTGTGAGGGTCTAATTTATAGCCTTCACTGAGCTGTGGAAGAATATAGATTGAGTCAGCTTTTCCGAGTCAGAGAGAAAGATTTCACTTTTTACCATTTCCACTGTTCCACAGCTTCACAGACTGTTTTATGACATTGTCAGTTGGTACAGTGTCATGGTTTTGCAGCCTTGCTATGAGCCTCCGAATGCTTTACAAGACACAACTGGGAGAAAAACTAGTGTTGTTTTTACAATGAAAACATCCAGTGTGGAAAATTGCAGTTTATGAGAAAGTTTTCTAAAGAAAAAAGCAGAACAGTGGTGCTGCAGTGAGCTTGGCACTGATAAGGCCGTCTGTTGGACATAGATTGCATATAAAAGTTATCAACTTTGGGCCAAACAGGAAGATTTAATGCTTCTAATGAGGGGTGGAAGCAAATGAGAACATTCTTGGCTTTTTGTCTTCTGAAGGTAGGTCTATGGAGGTGAACATGGAGTGAGAACTCAATCTGAAAACAGTTGAATGCAATAGATGCAAAGAATACTGTATTTAAGCAACTATTGGACATATTGCCATTAAGTGTTTTGCTGCAGCAATTAACCAATTAGTTGTTAGCTATTAAATGAATCAACAACCAACTAATTTGATCATAGATTTATCAATTTTAACATTTTTATGAGAACATAAAAGTCTAAATTCCCATATTGCAGCTTTGTCAATTTGAATTTCTCTGAAGATCTTCAGGTTGTGGACAAAACAAGATGTTTGAGGATGTCATCTTGGGCTGATCAACCAGTTTTTAACATTTCATAGACCAAACAACTAATTGATTCATTGTGAAATAAGTTTAAAAAATAGTTAGTTGCAGCCTTAATGAAGTGTTTTATAGTCTAGCTCATGGTCCTTGAGGAGGAATACTTTGATTACAGCCTTGTATCTAAGCACAGTTGACGAGGCTACATCTTACAGGGAAAAAAGCAGTAGGAAAAAAAAGTTGTTATACCACATTTTTAGCTTAGAATCAGAAAAAAGTAACATAAGAAGATCTCTGCATGAGAAAACACAATGAATTGCAGATTCTAGTTGACCACCGACTACAACTCTCTAAAGCACCAGTGACTCATTGACTTAAATCTGATACCAGGAGCTAAGAGTAGGGATCACATACCTAAAGATAACTTATCACTTCCGTTACTCTATCTATGCCATCAGAGATCAATTGGCGACAGGAGAAGCCCTGTCACCTCCAGATGTTCCTTGAAAAGAGTCCTTGTCATCATCATCAGCAGCAGCGGCAGTCTAACATCCAGGCTGAGAGGCTCTAACAGCCTTCAGCTCAGCCTGCCCTTGGACACATTCCAGTGTAAAATAGGCCTTACTGCACACTTTCCATCCCAAAAGTTGGTCTTTTTCCAAACCTTAATGTATCGATTGACTCCAGGTAGTGCAGAATTATGTGCTGTTTGCTGACAGCTTTCTGACAGACTTCTTCGGCTGATGGAGTTTTTTTTTCCCCGACACAAGGCTAATGGTACCACATTTACGACCAAACAGAATAGATTTTTCCCCATGCATTATCTGCGTGCCGTTTATCACAACATTCCAGACATTCCAGATGTTAAAACTTTTCATCTGGGTCAGCTTTAGTTCAATTAGATTGGAGGAACATCTGGGCTGGACCTGTACTTAATGCTCAATAATTGCATCCATGCTTTAATTTAGTTATGAGAAGAGCATACAAGCCAGCTAATGCATGAAACTTGTGGATATGCAGACGCTGACACGTTTGATCACGTCTGAGTTTTCAAACCTTCCCCTAGAGACGACTGTTCACCATGACAACCGACCACCCTGATTATGCACACGGTGTATTGCTGCTCAACAGCAATGTCAGGCCAGGCAACTTGCACTTTCAAGAGCAGGCATTAATGGGTGTGAAAAAAACATATAACTTCATAATGATTCAGCACTGGAGGATGGGAGTGTTTGTAGTTAGTTTACAAAGAACTAGAGCAAAAGATGAAAATCAATGCTGAGAGCTAAAAAAAAAAACGGGGAAAAAAAAGGAAGAAATACTTTCATTCTGCGTTAGAGTCCTGACGCAGAGGAAGCAGGGGATCCGACAGAGTAATTAAAAATATCTTTCAGCAACAGAGCTGATCCATTTTGTCTGACCTGGGATAATGTGTATCACAGCCCCACAGCACATCGCCCTAAAACAAACTGAACATCTCCTCCTGAGGTTGACTGTCAATAGCACAGTAATTGTTTTGGGAGAGTTGAGCCACTGCAGGTTTACTTCCTTTAGCAGAATTATTAGCTCTGCACCAATGCAAAAATGGTAACCGCTGTGTCCTGCTACAGATTGACTGGCCTGTTGTTTCCCTTGTCTGCACCTTGCTAGCATCTGCAGATAAACATGCCTATACTGCAGAAACACTTACAGTGAAACTGACCGTTTTCTAAACCCCAACCCGTAACAGCTAATGTCCAATCATACATAAGCAACCTTGACTAGCAGGCACTGCAGGTCTGTCGAGCTTCATTTTTTGTTTGTATGTCAAGCTTGTGATTTCTCTCCATGCCAAACCGGTGTGCATAAGGCTCTTAACAGAAGCAATACACTCTAGCTAAAGAGTTTGGAGGTTCCTGTCATTTTTTGTTAGCCTTTCAAAAATCAAAAGTAGCGGAGCAAAAAGCCCAAGGAATGTATTACAGTCTGTGTTTATCTGCTCCAGTGTATGCTGCCGACCAGCATGAGGGTAACTCCACCAATTTTACACTTTAAAGTGTGTTTACGGGTCTTGGGGATTCATACTGCATATGTAAAAAAAAAAAAAAAAATGACAGAAAGAAAGAAAAAAAAACTGTATAAAGCTTTTTGTGACTCTAGAGGAGGCTGTGTTTGCATTGCGGGTGCCAGCTGCCAGGTTTTGAAAAGCAGTGAACTAGTTTAGCATTGCACTCCTGAAACACTGTTGGATTCTTTATGGACAGTTTAAAAACGAATGATTAAAATGTGGTATAGCAGAACAAGCGATATCACCTTTTCTTATTCTAACGATCTTCTTCCTTTTCAAAACCTGGAACTTGTAG
Organism: Diplodus sargus; assembly: GCA_903131615.1. Lineage (NCBI taxonomy): Eukaryota > Metazoa > Chordata > Actinopteri > Spariformes > Sparidae > Diplodus > Diplodus sargus. The sequence goes on from CAEMYA010000010.1 coordinate 9,359,467, forward strand.
TACCCACAGTGCATTTTAGCTGCTGAGTGACACCACTGGAGGCAATTTATTACATTACAAGCAGCTCCTTCTGGAGCCCCAAACGGCTTTATACTACTTTTCACATATGCAGTAGTACTCCCCAAGACCTGTAAACACATTTTAGTATCTCAAATTTGGGGAGTTACCATTTACCTGGCTTACTACCTCAAGCTGCTCTTCCTAGGGGCCTGGTTTTGCCCTGGGACATGTAGCGTTAGCTCTCTTTTAGCGTGCATTTAGCTATCACGTGCATTTAATACTCCAACTCAGGCGTTTTTGCTTCATTGTGAATGAAAACTTACTATTGAATTTACAGCTGAAAAGTGAGTTTGAACCAAGTTTTAGTGTCTGCATTAACCTAGAGAGATGCAGATGATAGAACAGCTGGCAAAGGCTGTAATTTCAGTTGACAAAATTGAGTTACCGGCTAAAATGCAAAATATGGTCTTGTGTGAAATCAAGGACCCATTGTTTAAAATATTAACTAGCCTATACATTTTGAGTAGTGAATATGCCTAAACTGCACATGTGTCATGTGAGAAATGAAAAATGTGTTTTACTCACCGCCTAAAAAAACAATAATAATCTATTAAGTGGCTGGTAAAATTGGTAGGATCAGTTCGGACATAAGGGGTTATTTTTGAACAGTGTGTAGCCACCGTCGCTAAGGGGGGTGAAAACTGCAGACATTTGATTAATAAGGTCTTCAAAATAGAATAGAATCAATTATATAAAAACATGTGCCCTCAACAGGTATACATTTTATCACCAGTTGTTAAAACAGGCCAATACCTATTCCACTGACTTTAAACCCCCTTACCCTAAGTTCAGCGGCAATTTCCAGAAATGCCAGCACTTTCCAACACACTGTATTTTATTGACAGTTGAAAACCGAAATGGTACAACACCCCTTAATCACTGAGCACAGCCGGAACACTATGAACACAGCTTGGTCTGATCTACCAGGTTTGAGGTCTGATTTGGCACAATTGAACAGTACATCACCTCCCGATCCTCAACAGGACCGGCAGGTGAAAGCCCGTCTTGTTCACAGACTCTATTGAAACACCCTGAATGAATTGCCAGTCAAGTCGGTGGCCGAGGTGTGAGACTGAGCAAGAGAGAGAGAGAGAGGAGGTGGAGATGGATAAAGAAATGAAAAAGGGCGAGAAAGACATAGACCTGGGGGAAAAGAGACTGACAAATTAGAGACTGCAAAAAAGAAAAAAGGGACAGGAAATCTATAGACGCGGAGTCGAGATTGCGTGTGGCCCGTGTTGAAAGCAGCTTTGTACATAAAGGATAGCAAAGCCTTTTTATCTCACTGAGTTGTGGCGATGAGGAAGGAGTCGTGAAGATTATGTTTGTTGCCGGAGTGCAGGAGCCGGCGTTCGCCTTCAAATCAAAGTGGATTTGCTCGAAAATGCTGGAAAACCAACAGCTCGATGCATATCTAGCATTTTGGAACCGAATATCATTGACAAAACTGTATGGAAGCTGAACTAGGATTGGACTAAGTGGGAGAACGTGTTTGCAAAACAGCAATGTCTTAATTCAAATGGACAAAATCCAATTTGCAAACCCATTCGATCTATTTTATTAAACCAAAGTCACAAGAAAACTCTTTATCTTATGTCAATTTGTGAAGATTGATGTTGGCCACAGTATTTCCAGAGTCATAGAGGGGAATCCAGCATGTCAACATTGATTTGTGTTTCCTTTTTCCGAAACGTATCTTAGATAAGTATCGGCTTCTGGTGTTGAATGACTGCACAGTCACTGTTTTGCAATCAGGTAACACACACGGCTCACATGCCGAGATACAATTTCTGCATTCATGTCGCAGCTTCCAAGTGGTAAATTATTCATTACGTCCCCCGATGGTGGAAATGTCACAGGAATGTAGCGCCACAGACAGACAAACACTGTGTCTCCGATAGCCTATGGCCGCTTTACACGTCCAATCTTGTTACGTTGTGTTTACAGTCCCTATCTTGTCCCCTTGGCGTGCAAAGATTAAGTGTGTTCGGCCGATTTGGGTCGTGACTGAAGACGTTTCTCAAAAACTTGTTTCAGGAAAATTGCCAATTTCTTTTTAATGGTCGCTTTGTCTTTGTTTTTGAAAGACCAATTATGTATCTATTCTATTAGATCATCAATAATTATCTCACAGTTACTGTGCTCTATGCTTAATTTGCACAAAGCTATAATTCTACTCCGTTTAGTCTATTCAATTAACTTGCACACCAACAACATAATTAGCGCTCCATCAACATCAACCCACACCAACAGTCTGCACAAGCTCCACTAAAACCAGCCAATGGAGCGAAGCCACCGGTTGCCGTCCTCTTATCTATCGCGCCATTGGAGGATTTAGTCATCATCTTTGTGACAGCAGCTGGTGGGTGTGTGAACTAATATAGCAACAAGAACCACAACCATCGCCACAGAAAAGTGAGTCACTGGTGGCATATGTGACTTTGCGTACGTGTGTGTAAAAGGTGTTTGTGAAAACACCATCTGATCTGTTATGATATTTATGCTCCCGTGCAACTTCATACTCTTTGTGTCTGTTGATCCAAAAACACCATGATACACTTTTTTATAGTTTGCATGTTTTATCGTCTGCACCGTGTTGCAGTTTGAATTGAAATTAATTTAACGATGAGGAAATTTGTCATTTTAACATAAATGACCAAATTCTAGAATTTCTTCTTACAGAGTAAGTTCAAAATCTTTTTAGCTTATTTGTTAAGATTTAGTGTTGGAGATTGCTACCACTTGTAAACCTGTAGGATAAATATCTTATCTCCTTTTTTTTAATGGGAGAGACTATTTCTTGGCCAAGCACAGTGACTCTTGATCACCCCTTTTTTGCCCTGGCTCCTTGCAACCTCACAGTGACTCAAGACTCCAGGAAAGCACAGTCTGGCACATAATCCCCCATGTAAAACTGCAAAGTCATTGATTTTCATACTTTTTTTGTACCGATTAAACAAACAAGATATAAGGAGATTATTAGTGAGCTGGAGAGGTGCAGAGTTCGTCTGGCTGCCTGTTGCGTTTGCTTACAGCCTTTATTTTAAGATAAGCTAACCAGCTGCGGGCTGTTGCTTCCTGTTTATTATAACATGCAGACAAGACAGCGGTATTAAAGGATAAGTTCATCCAAAAATGCGAAATTCTGTCAATATCATTTCACCCCCATTCGTTGAAGAGTCGGGTGAAGTTCCGTGGTCCACAAAACATTTGTGGAGCTTCACAGCAAAACAGAGTTTTAAAAGTAGAGTGACAACCACATGGGAACATAAAATGGCTCCATGCAGCTCGCCTGGCTTGATCCAAGTCTCCAGACGACCTGTAACACTCTCCAACGGTATTCACACCTTCAACGCATGTGCAACAAAGTCAGGCTGCTTGTAGGACAACGTTTTCAGCTTAGCAACTACAGAGAAGATTTTGGCTTAAAAAAAATGGGTGTAAATGACCTCTTCTCAAATCAATTTGGGATCCCCAAAGTCCCTATCTACTTCAGGTGTTGCAATGTTGTTTTGCCAGTACTTTGTCTGAACTATTCTTATAAAGCAACATATAAAAGAATCTGTTCAAAACAGTCAACAATCTGCAAAAGTCGACTCTCATTTGAGTGAATACCAAATCCAGGATTATAGTACGTGAGCCAATCGTCAAATCAGTGTTTCCCACTGAATCTGAGAAGCCTCAATTTAGGATCAGCTGTACAGCCTTTCAAATGAGCTTAAACAATTATTCCGTTAATCGAATTGGTCCATTGACGGAAAAGATCAGTGACTATAATAGCCGAATAATGTTTTAAATCATTTTCTCAACGTTCTTTGGTTCCACACAGCTTCTCATTTGCTTCTTTTGTCCTGGAATACTGAACTGTTTGCCAGACAAAACAGGCAAACTGAAGATCTCACACTGGGCTTCAGAATTTGTGAAAGGCATCTATGAGTATTATCTAACAGTAACCATTCATTAAAATAATAATTAATTACATTCAAATATCCAAAGAATCCAGAAACTACTGCGGGAAAGCTTTGAGTTGTGGTCGGACACCCAAAACAATGAGAATGAATGAAACAAGCCAAGCACTCAGTGGATATCACATATCTCCAACCTGGATCATTGATCTCTGCTCAGCTATGGTGACATCACCTATATTAAGCCAATTAACCCGGCCAACGAAGCGGGAGAGAAACTGCTGTTAGGAGTAACATAAGACATCAGTTCCACTACATAAGACGCACTGACCAGCATTGTTTTCTACTCTGGGAGGTCGACTATCAGGTGGAAGCTCGCAGTGCAAAAACAATTACCTCCAGCAGGGGGTAAGCAGCAGAGAATCAAGCGGAGGGAAAAAGCTGCCTTTTAATTTGTGGTCAATTAGGATGCTTTCGACAAACAGGACTGTGGGCGGTGTGGTTTTCTACTACTGACACTTAAGATACTGAGAAAAAACATCTTAGTATCTTTAGAATTTGTGTCTTCTTCACTGACTTCGGAGGCGTCTGTCTAAATGGCTGCGACTACAACAGAGCTAACCGTGCATGGCCAAACTGTAAAAATACACTAGTGTTAGACCTCCAGCTCAGCTAGTGGTGGTATCAGCTGGCTTAGCTATTACAACAGTTAACAGAGCAAAACATGTTGTTGACTATGGCACAGCATTAGTTCCACCGCATTAGACACAATGACTATCACTGTGACAGCATCTCATTCACGAGCACACACACACACACATACACACGCACACTCCCTCTTTTTCACCTACGGATATTCACACAGCAGCATCCCCATTTACAGCACAATGGCGTGTTTCATGTATGTACGGCACATGTACGGCACATGTGGCAATGTCATCGGCACTGTGCTGCAGACGCGTTACCTCGCACGACGGTTATTCCTCCCTTTGAATGGAAATATGCATAGAAATGTCCTATTTCACAGCACAATAGTCTTTTATAAGAACGCCCTCACGCAACGGGGGTCGGGCACAGTAATAACCTCTCGGCAAATTAGGTGATTCTCATATATCATGCTTTTGTGCAATGCATACAAACACAGGCACACACAGGGTATCGTGTCTGTAACAGTGTCCTATTCAACATGACAATAGGCCCTCAGTTTGCACAGGCTCACTGTACATGACTCCATGAGCTGAGAATGCTACAAGCGCACAAGCGCTTCTGCTCATGTTTATATGCATCCGCACACATGCATATACAATGATCCCGTTTATATCACACATAATCTTCAGTTTCTACGCGTACGTGTGGAAAAAGTCCTCCATAAATCTCATGGTTGCATTTCATAAATCTATGATGTTGAAAGGAGTGCAGCATTTATTTCGTGGTGAGTGGTACCACTTTGCCTAAACCTCCCGTCTCTGCTTCAACTTGAGGTACTGATTTACTCAATTTCCCAGTGCAGCCTCCAGAGAATCCTACATGAACTTATCTCTCCATCTATGGCTGTTATACACACACAGTAATATTGCTGCTTTGGTTAAATGTAGCCGAGGTGTGGAGCCTGATGATGATCGCAATCAATACAGCTGTTTCTTACATTTGTTTCTCAGTACAGCTAACTTTTGCATTGTCTTATCTTAGCTTCCTCAGCATAGCTAGCCTGCTAATTTTTGCGCTATCTTACTGTAGCTTCCTTGATATAGTCAACCGGCTAACTTTCTTATCATAGCGTCCTCAGAAAAGCTACCCTACTAACTTCTGTGTTTTCTTACCTAAGATAACCAGCTAACGTTTGCATTTTCCTACCTTAGCTCCCGTAGTCTAGCTATCCAGCTAACTTTTGTGTTTTCTTACCTTAGCTCCCTCACTATAGCTTTCTAGCTAACTTCTGCGTTGTTTTATCTTAGCTTCCCAAGTATAGCTCGCCTGCCAACTTTTGCATTGTCTTACGTTTTCTTCCTTAGTATAGCTAGCCAGCTAACTTTGTTACAAGCTTTTGTGGCTGACCAAAGCAAAGTTACACACATGTGCGCAGATGAAGACCCTTTGAAATCCGACACGGGGATGTATGTCGGGCGGTGGTAAAGTAAGGGATGCAGGATTTGATCTGTTGATCGTCCATCACAATGTTTCATCCAATCCTACTTTTTAAAGCCATAACATAGCAACGTTGTGTTTGCAGCTTGTTCCACTGGCTCCGAAACAATCAATTAACACTGCATTAAGTCTCTCCTGCTTCTTCTGTGATGGATGTCTCTCTGTATAATTATTGAATGATTCAGGTGGGAAAAAAAATCCCCTGCTAATCTAATTCACTGTACTGTAGCTGTCAATTTCTTGACCTGACTGAAGAGCGACTACGTTTGGCCATTTTTCATTTCCTGTGAGGCTTCGGTTCATTGTTACAGTTCAAGATGTGATTTGCGCATGAAGGATTTACACAACTCTAATGAAGCGGCTCGTGTTTCAGCTCGCACGTCCTCACATGTATGCACACATACGCGCCTACAGACCCATCCCTCCATCCCCATTGTCTTGCCTGGCACCGGTTCCCATTGACACAGATGGTGATGGGAGAATGAGATACAAAGAGAGACAGACACAGAGGGAATGGCAGCAGCAGCAGCAGCAAGCTCCTTGAGTTTGTGTCAGGTCCTTTCCTCCACCCATACTATTTTTCCCATACATCACATGTACCTGCTCCATACGTCCATCCACCTGCCAACCGAGCCATCCATCCCTCATTTAGCTCGACTGGTTCAATTTATCACTCCCAGCCTCCATCTATCCATCAATGCTCTATATGGACTCTGAGTACTGTCTTACAGCTTCCACCTGCAGCCATTCATCCATTCTCTCCACCTATTAGTCAATCTGTCCCTCAGACCAGATCCTGCCTGGTATCATGACCTTTTACGCACCTATTAACTTCTGAAATGTGACCTTTCAGTCATTCATCCTTTTTTTCCCCTTCCATTTATCCATCCATCCACCCCACACTAGTCTAGCCAGCAAGGTGTGTCTTTTCCTCCCTGTCATGACCTCCTACAATTTATTTTTTTGTAAAAGCTTTATCCCTCTACTGATGGATCTGCCCACTTAACCACCAGCCCCTCCTTAGAGGATCAATAGCAATCTTAACTTACCAGCTGCATGCCACAGATGAAGGCCAAGGTGCACCTGCCACTACAGCACCCCATGGTGTCCTCCCTCCCTCGCTCCAGCGATCCACGTGGAGAAGAAACTCTGGGTTGAGAAAAAAAACGAGAAAAAAAAAACTCCCAAATCTCCAGCTGGACCTTCAAAAATCCAAAAAGCCCCACTCCCCCCTCCCCTGGAGGGCCTGTCTGTCTGGCTGGCAGCCCAGGTAGAGGCGCTCCCTGCTGGGCCTCACAGAGCAGAGTGTCAGCCCCGGGTACTGGCTCTGAGCTCAGGGGAATTTAAAAAAAGAAAAAACAGGCCACTACTTCATTCAGATCAGCTGCTGACAGGTGAGCGGCCAGGGTCCCTTTGGATTCCCCACACACAGGGAGGAGGTGGGTCAGGGGATCAAAGATGCAGATGGAGGGTGGAGGTGGGTTTGGGGGGGCCTTGAGGAGGATTCAAGTCCACAAATTGCTCTTGGTGTATCCACAGAGCCTGGCTGGAGCCCACTGCGACTGATAGATCAGGTGGTGTGCTGCATCTTTGATTTGACTGTTGTAGGTGAATTCAGATTTCTGATTCCTGTGAGCTCTCTTGACACTTTCCCAAACTATGTCCACGCAGAGATCACTCGTCCAGTCATCGCCTGCTTTGGACTAGAGAGTCCGGCTGTCGACCACCACCGTCACCACCACCACCACCACCGCGTCCATTGACCGCATCCTTATTTCATCAAGAGGGGGCTGAATACACTGGATTGTCACGGTGCAGCAAACACCGAGGGGACTGTGCTGGTGAGATTAGATGGGTGTACTCCAAAGGATTAAGTGCTCTTTTTTTTTGTTGAGTAAATCCCCAGTAAGCGCTACTTGGATGTGGCTAATTTGTCTTTTTAGGGTGGAGAAAACAAGTGCAAGTGGTTTCCCTGCCTCCCTTTCTCTTGTCTCCTCTCAGGGGAAGTCTCGTGCGTGTAGCGGCAACATCCTCTAACGGTCGTTCAACCAACGGTTTCAACCTCCCCCTCTCTCCGAAACCTCGCTTGTAATCCCGTATATTTCGCTTTTATCCAACTGAATTTGGTGTTTTATCCACTCGGAATTGTTGCCAGGTTTGTTGCGGTGTGTCAACACACGATGGGAGCTGAATTCGGCGCCTCTGTTGGCTAAGAAGAAGAAGAAGGAGAAGAGGGAGAAGAAGAAGAAGAAGAAGAAGTCCTCCTCCGGCTCATCTCCATCAGCTTCCACAACACAACCGCCGGTGTGTCAGCCGGCCGTCGCTCGGTTAACTCACCGCCTGCTTCCTCCCGTGAATAAAATCTCTTCAGGGTGAAACAACAACAACAACAACAAAAAAGAGGCAGACGGGAGGAANNNNAAAAAAAAAAAAAAAAAACAAGTCCACGTTTCGGATGGAGAGGGACAGGGTGAAGGTAAGTGGTCCAAACGTGACGTGCGAGAGGCGACACGAGCGGAAACGAGAGGGCCGAGTGTGAGTTTCGGTCGGTCGTCTCGGGGCTGTCTTCAAGGAGTGAACCGGAGGGAGACAATGGGAACCGGGATGGACCAACGGACCGAGAGAGACAGCCGAGAGGAGCGTCTCTCGCGAGCCATCTGTCAAGTCAAACACCGCGCAACAACGGGGCTGTTCCGACTAAGAGTTTCAAAATAAAAGCACGCGATTAATTGGCTTGCAAGTGTGGGGCGGGCTCCATGCATATAAAACCCCTTTTCCACAAGTCCGAAATCTCACTTAAACCCGATAAGATAAGATCAGACCTTTTTTGTCCAGTGGGAATGTGTAAACTCTGGATTTACTCTCTCACTCTGTCAATGGACGCAGGTTTTCCGTCGGCTCCGCTGTGATCTAAACATAAAACCCGGGTGAACCTGCCAAATTGGGCCACATGAGGTGATAGCACATCATCAACATCCAGTAGTGGCATGCAAATAAAGAAGGAATTTGGTATGCGATCTATTAAGGGTGTTTTATTACTGGACAGTCACAGTGTTGAAGGTGGAGGTTCTTAGAGGTGATCAATGATCAACAAGTGATTTTTAGCGGGTCGACCCACCTTTAAGAACACTGTGTAGATGGTGGAAAAGCAGCATCAGTCGAAAGGTGTGAAACCAGCCACCCACACATGAGAATAAACAAAAAGGACCAACTTGCATTAGCACTTCTCCAGAGCACCATGAGCCTTTTCAACCAAAGTTAGCAAGTCTACACTGTTTGTTTAAACGCGAGTTGACTGCTAAAAATTGCCTATTGACCCCATTCCCACTACCCGCGGGCCAGGCAGCCCATCTGTGATTCATCTTAAGCACTATGACGTACATACATCACTGATGTCACGTTTGGACCCATTGTGAAAGAAGTGACTGTAAAACAGTGGATGAATTATAAAAGATAATAATAATAATGTAAATGACTTGTTTCACTGTCAGAATTTGAGTCATTGGATCCAACTACATTTGTAGATGCACCTCAACATGTTTTAGCCCATACACATCTTATTAGTGGAATATTGTAGGCAAGGCAAGTTTATGTAGCAAAATTTAAACACAAGGCAAGTCAAAGTGCATTAAAAGATGTATTTAAAATACATTAAAAGCAGGTTGGAAGACATCAAGCATGACATTAAGACAAGTTAAGAAATGGTACAGTAAGCTAATATAGAATAGGTTTAAAAGAGACTAGACTAGAAAATAAAATTCATAGTGCATTTCAAAGTCTTGAAATTGCTTCAGTGAAAAGCAAACAGAAAAATCTTCGACCTTGTGAGAGTTGGAGCAGACCTGTAGTTTTCTGCGGGTTTGTTCCAGATATGTGGCGCATAACAACTGAATGCTGCTTCTACATGTTTGGTTTTGACCCCGGAGACTGAAAGCCGACCTCGGAGGTCTGGATGGTTCATGCCGAAGCGTCAGATCAGAAATTTATTTTGGCCGGAAACCATTAAGTGCCTCATAAACCAACAGCAGGATTCAAGGCAGCGACTGACAGTAATTCATACATACACTGATGGCGGTGGCTGCCGTGCAAGGTGCCGACCAGCACATCAGGAGCAGTTCAGGGTTCAGTATCTTGCCGAAGGACACTTCCTCATGCAGACCAGGGGAATTAAACCAGCAACCTTCCAATAACACAACGCTCTCGCCGTGATCCACAGTTGCCTAAATAAAAATCAGGTTTGCTCTGCATTTTTTATTTTTTTTGTCTGCCATCCGGATACATCGCTAGATGTGTATTTAATAGCAGTAATTTAGCCACAAATCACTGATTATGATTTATTTGTATTTTCTAAAGGGGCATCTTTTAAAAATTCCCTTTAGTGGTCTTTTATTTGGGGCTATTATTTTGAAGGCTGTAGGATCTCACTTCCGGCCATGCCCTGGGTTGCCGCGGCCGACTTGATGAGGCTGATGTTCCGCTCGGCAGGGGAGCGGCGGGGCTCTTTTCACTCACTGAGACACACAAACATAGACAGAGAGGGAGAGAGAGAGAGAAAGAGAGAGAGAGAGATGGAGCTCTGGTCGGCGTGCAGCTGCTCCAGAACATGGCCTTCAACCATTATTCTGAAGGAGACTGTCTCTCTCTCTCTCTCTCTCTCTCTCTCTCTCTCTCTCTCTCTCTCTCTCTCTCTCTCTCAGCAGGGGTCCTGTCTGAGTTGTCAAGATAATCATTTCATCCCCATTTCTCTTTCACTTAATTGAAAGCTGAAGGGTCTCCTGATAACCTGCTATTAAGACTCAATGTTATAAGAAAAAAAAAAAGAAAGATGGGGGTGGGGGCAGAGTGCTTAAAATGTTCTTGTTATATATTAAAATTGCTCACAACCGGCCATCAATTATTGGAAAAAAGAGCCCTGGGTTAACACTTGAGAGGCTGATTGCCTCATTTATGAATGACACTTAATTTAGCTCTGCAGCTCTGAGGTGTTCCCACAGTGGCCGGAGTTCAGTGAAGGCATCACGGCTGCACCACTCCAAGCAAATTAAGCAGCGAGGAATCTGAAAAACAAGCAATTACATGTGTGGAATCTGTGTGTGTGTG
>CAEMYA010000010.1:9370710-9390986 GCA_903131615.1 Diplodus sargus
GTGTGTGTGTGTGTGGGTGTGTGTGTGTGTGTGTGTGTGTGTGTGTGTTATGGGGTCACTCGTGCCACGCCTATAAAATGGCCAGCAGTTTAAACAGACACAGAGGTGTAGAGGCTATCACTGCTTTAGCTATACAACATAATGGCCTGCTTTCCCCTCACCATCAATCTCTGTCACACTCCACCCCTCCCACAAACACACACACACACACACACACACACTCAAGACGCACACAAACAACCGCACACGCGCATTCGAACCACACGCAGTGCGACAGGAGTTTAATTATGCCGCTAATCTTGAGTGACAGTGGCGTGTATAATGGCTGATTCCCCGGGGCCATGTGTCAAAGCATCCACCCATTCATCCATCCATCCCTTCTTCTTCCATTTATCATCTCATCTACTTAGTCATCCATCCATCGGCCCCCATCCGCCCACTTTTCCACTCCCCCCCCCCTTCTGTCTCCAACATCCGTCCATCATTACCTGCTCCACTTCTTTTTTTTTTTCTCTCTGCGCCCGTTTCTTGTCATCTTTCTTTGGCTTGTGTCAAAGTCGTTCCCGTAATTTTTCCTCTTTGTAGCACATCTTCTGTTTCTTTCACAAAGGCTCCTGATTGGGCCAATCGGGTCAGTGCCCCGGGGGGCCTCTGACCGCTGGGACGACCGCTGTGGTTCACCTGATGGTGAGGCCCCAGGTGGTCAGAGGGTTTGTCAGCTCAGGAGTGAGTACGTCTCAAATTTAATCCACGTGAAAATCTGTAAGTGAGATAAAAAAGCAAATAGCAGCGTATGAACGCGACTGAGTGAACTAATCAATCAGTGGCACTGCGTGACAGGAAATTAATGAACATATATTTTGACACAACTCTTATAATAATAGCAGAAATGTTTCTGGTTACAGACTCTCAGCTGTGAAGCTTTTCTGTTTTTTCTCAGTCTTTCATGACAGTTGACACCTGAACACCTTAGCGGATTGTTGCTTGGAGACAACTAAACATTAGGAAGAAATGTCACCCAGATCTTGCTCAAAGCACTTTTCACTATTTTCTGACTTTTTTATCGACAGACGCATTAATTGTTTAATCAAAAAAAAAAAAAAGAATGAAATAACGGTAAGTTGCAGCCCAAGACTTGAGAATGCAATATTATTGAAGCTTGTTTAAAGGTGCAGCGTGTAAGAACCTGTTGAATATTTCTAGAGTAACCACCAACTGCCGCCACTGCTAGTTAGCTCAGTTAGCCATGCAGTTAGCGGCCCAGACTGGGCGCTCCGAGCACCCAGGTAGTGTTGGTGTTTATAACAATAGACAGGAGTTTTGGACCAGGGGCTAGCTGGTAGCATGCTATCTTCAGTCAATATCTCTTCAACACAATGCGGGGTCAGAATAGTTATTTCTTTAGATTCTGTTCATTTATTAATGTTTTCAACTAAAATTCTTACATATTGAACCTTTAATCTGAAATGTTTATGTTTATATTTATATTACATAGAGTTATCTGTATTTGTTAATTGCCCATATAATTTTGTATGAATAATATTTTGTCATTTGTATCCTTGGTAACATCTCGTAATAACCATAATTGATACATGGTATGGTAAATAGAATAAAAAATGATCATCCAAATCATCTATCTATCTGTCTATCTATCTATCTATCTATCTATCTATCTATCTAAGGCTGAAAACCCACAAAATACAAAACGTAGGAAAAGCAGCTTTAAAGCAACAATACGTAACTTTTAAACCTTTAAATAACAGCTTCAAAATCATGTTGATGCTACAGTGTCTTACAGGGTGAACGGTGTCTGTCTCATCACTTGTTTCTGCACTGTGTAACATCAATGGCAGCGGCTTTAAAGGGGCTCTATGTGACAATTTGTAGCAATTTATATGTCTCATCAGTTTTTTATTGGCCACTTGCGACCTTTCCCGTCTCTTCCAGTTGATTTTTTGCCCCTGGAAACAGCGTTTGGACAAAACAATCTCCACCTAGCAGCCGGTCTGGAGCTCTCAATCGTACGGCGTGAACATCCTCGGCATTAGGAGTTGTCCAGTTGTCATGGAAATGTGGGAAGCAAAAAAAAAAAAAAAACGAGACTTCATCAGTGTCAGCTTGAAGGTAAAGAAAAGAGTAAGACACACGGCACAGGGCCCCGTTGTTGCAGCCTCGTTTGAAAGACTACACTGCTCCCCCAACATACACTGCTGCCTTCCTGTCATGTCAATAAAGCTTATTTGAATCTGATTTTGACGAAGACGGAAAGTGACAGATAGAGAGAGCGAGGTGGGGGAGAGAGAGAGAGAGAGAGGCTACACCTCCATCCAGATAGTGAGATAGTTCGTGTTTATTACTTTATCTGTCGGGACCAGATGTCACCAGATGCCTGCTGCTGCCAGCCTATCTCAGCCCACACACACACACACACACACACACACACACACGAGAAAAAACACACACACACCGTCTGCCACTCTGACATGCTACACCTCCTACACCCTGTCCTATCTGAAAACAATCTAACTGCAGACCCAGGTAGTTGAAAATAGCCTGTATATATATATGTGAAATATCACTTTCAGTGACCCAACCGCTGGAGATCCAAACGCACTGTTTACGCCGCGTAATGTGGAGGATGAACATAATTTAAAGTTGCGATTTGAGATTGACAGAAAGAGACATCGAGAGGGGAAAGCAAGAGGCTCAAAGAGATGAAGGGAGACGCGGCATGACAGGGAGAGACAAAGAAGGGTGAGGAGGGAGAGTGAGACTCCACAGGGGGGTAAAGGTAACCTCCACTTTAAAGGGTTCTGATGTAAAAATAGAAGAAAAGTACACACTGAGTTATGTTTAAGCGACTCGAGAGTTGTCTTGACACAACTGCAGCAAACAGACCAAAATAAAACGCAGAAGAAAAGGTGGAGATAAACATCAATCACAAGCGAGGAGATTATGGGAATATAAGCAAAAGTCAATGTGAGATTATTTTTGTACATGAGCTGATTTCTTCGTCTGTTACGGGTGGTGGAAACAAGCTGTGAACACGACACCGACCAACTGCCTTTTAAAGATAAAACATGTAAAATCTCTGCATTAAAATGTCTAAAATGCCTTTTATGACATGTTTTCTCTAACTCTAAGAAATCCATACTTTTATTAGAAGTAATGGCCATTTCGTTTGGTCGCTTTAACCTCTGGAAGACAGTCAGAGAGTGAAGAGGGACGTCAGCGAACAAGATCAAACATAACTTGAATAAAACCCCATACGTAAACATTATAGCTTGAGTCATGTTAGTAGATTTTCATCGGCAATTATGTGTGCTTAAAGGTACAATGCGTAAGAATTGACCAACTCCAAACAAAAGTGCGGCATCATATCACCAGAGTAACAGCTAACTGCTGCTATGCTGCTTTTAGCTCGTTAGCCTGGTTAGCTATGTATCTAGCAGTCCGGACTGGGAGGTCAGAGCACCAGGGGGGTGTTGTTGTTTACACCACCAGCACCGGAGCCTTGGACCCGACAGGATGACTACAAATTGCACATTTTACAATGAAGACAAAAGACTCCCATGATCCCACACTACTTACATGTGGATTTAAGTCGATATGGTGAATTTGTTAGCATACACCTGCTTATTTGCACATCCAGCAGGCACAGAGCAACATTAGTTTTTATTTAGAGCCACCTGGCTGGTGTCAGTCCAATATTCACCCTTATAGCACTATTTTTACCCTCCAACAACTCCTGTGGGATCTTAAGCTGCTAAATGCTTCACAATTAGTTTGCTAGCTTAGATAGCCAGCTGCAGTTTGGTCACACCCCGCCTTTCAGAAACCCCGCTGTTCCAAACATAGACTTCAATTCATCGTAATTTTTTTTTTTCTTCAAAGACCCAGCTATTCTGAAAAGGCTATCGGGGAAAACCCTCCATTCCGAAACCCCCCCCACTCCGAACTAACCCTAACCTTAACCCACTTCAGAATTGTGCGAGTGCGGCTGGAAGTGTGGATTTCAGCACCACGGATAGCGGTGTTTAAATTTCGAACAGTGGTGTTTCGGAATGGAGGAGTTTCGCAATGGAGGGGTGTCGGAATTGAAGGCTGTCCCCCTGCAGTTTGATGCCTGGCTGTTGTCGGCGGGAAAACCAAAACAATGAGCGGAGGGAAGCTAAAACACTTTTAAGAGCTGGGGGGGAACAGCAAAGTCACATGTTGTACACCAGTTATACATAAGGAAAGAGCCGATGGTGTGCCCAGACCGCGACCACATAAAAAGTGCAACCTCTTCTTCATAAGAAAGCGATCGCCCCGTGCAAGAATAACGTAGCTCAGAGTGTTTAAGTGAAATATCCTGCTGACTGGCTGACTGTGGCAGAACTGCGGGCGACTCTCCAACTCCATTCCTTTCAGAAGCTGCACGCTTCTGAAGCAGAAACCAAATTAGCTGAAAGACTTACTAATTTTAGAGCATGCTTAAAAAAGTATAAAGGCTTCTCAATTACAGTCACAAGACAGCTCGCCTCTGGCTTTCTTTTTTTTTTTTGTTCCATGACCGGCACCAATGGACAAAAATCATAATGTAATCACAGAAAAAAATGGTATTATTACAGAGAGATGTGTATTGATCAGCTGTTTTGTGGTGCACAATATGGGTACAATAAAGAAAATCATCTTAAAGACACATTGCAATCTGCCACACATATTGGGATTATCTTGTACTATTTCTGATGGTGTGCGTGATGTCAGCTCATCCAGTTAATTAATAGAAACAATTGCTTTTTTCAAGGCAGCGTTCAGCATTTTGGATGATACGCTTATACTTCCTCTCGCAGGGAGTTTCATGAGAAGACCGATCCGACTCTAACTGCTGAATAGAAAGTACAGCATGCAGCCCGTCCTCACCTCAGCCCGGTCAGTGGCCTCAAGCTTTTAAGTTTGGAGCTGCAGTTCTAGAAGTGGCCTTCTGATCCACTGAAGCATCCAAGTTTAGGGGATGGCGGGGGTGGTTGGAGGGGTCATGCACAGGACTTACCCTCAGGGAACAGGGTTTGCATCCAGTGTGTGATCATCAGTCAGGACAGATACTTTTTAAGTAAGTTAAGGCCCGTGAATTATGTAATGTAAGTTACATAAGTGCTGTGACTGAATGCAGCTTTTTTAGGCCAAAGTATGATCTTTTCCTAAATGTAAACCAATGTTTAAGTCCACTGGCCTTTATGCTAAGCTAAGCTAACCAGCTGGTTGTGGGAGCTTCAGATTAACCATGCAGACATTAAAGTGATCTAGATCTTCTCAATTAACTGTCATTAAGAAAGCTAAGAAGCATATTTCTCTTAAAATGTTAAGCTAGTTCCCTAAATATAACAGAAATGTAATATTTTGACATCAGGCACACAGCTGGTGCCTTTTTTTAAAAAAAGAATCACCCCTGCTGCTAAAACAACCGCAGTCCTCCCATGCCTGTCACCATAGTATTCAAGAGGATTATCTGACAATGTGGCCAACTCTAAAGGGATCCACTTAACTCATTAGAATTATAAGGCTGACCCTGAACCAGCGCGGAGCTGCGTGGTGGCTAAAGACAGGACGAGGTCCGAACCGAGCAACATCTTGGCAAACGTTTTCCAATCTCTCTGAAGTGCTCGAGCAGCCGGAGAGCAGCTTTTAGCCATTGGCTCAATACTTCAAACGCGTTTCATAAAGACCCCTCGTTTCTTTTTTTTTCATAAAAGCGTCACACTCTTCTTTTTATTCATACATTTTCTGGCCAGCACGCCCTTGGGACTGAAGACAATTCAACACTCTCTAAAGATTCTATTCACTTTTACAGCGAATGAGATGTCAATTTCACGGAGGCTTTTCAGAGTCACCCGTGGAACATTTTTTACAAGGTCAAATAAAAAACCCCTCAGTGTCTTAAACACATTTCCATCTTCATACTCCTGCATTTATATATATAAAAAAAACCTGCCCTGAATATTGGAAGTGTACAATTTGAAGCATGCTTAACCTGTGAAGGACTTCAGAGTGAGGCATCATCCATGTTCACAGGACGGTTTTATTCAGCAGTAACTGTGGCAACAATAGAGCTTCTTATTGAAACAGATGATTGTGTTTAATGTTCTGATCACATCCAACGTAACTTCATACATGCTGCTGTGTGCAGCTCACCTGTATAAATGTTCACAATGTACATTCACAAGAAACTTTACATTTCTTTATTTTGCAACTTTACGTCCTCATTTCCCATTTTATGTTGTGACTGATCTGGCTTGGTTCGAGCACAGAAAACACTTGGTTAGGGTTAGGAGAAGGTCATGTTTTGGCTTAAAATACCCGCGTCGGTTGCCAAGAACACAGTTGGAGGTATCACAGGGCGTCCTCAAAAACAGTCGGGATTGTGCCACAAACGCAGCTGGAAGCTGCCCCGAGGTCTCCTCAGAAACACCCCGTGGTTTCACACCTACGAATGTTGAACTGCGGTCACTGGCTCGACAGCCCTCTCGTCTGTAACTCTACCACCATCCAGTCCCCTCCACCTCAAGATAGGACAGTCACGTCATAAACATGTAACGTTGTGATATAACATTGAAAAGTCAATATGTTAGTCAAAGAGTGACTGACATGTACAGATGTTGAACCGTAACTGCCAACTGATAATTGAACCTTTTTGGCCAATTTGTCATTTGAGCAGAAACAGTTGGTGTTCATGAATGAGTGACATGTTAATTGTCACCAGCATCGCCAGATGGGAAATGTTAAACCATCGCTTAAAAATATTGTATTTTGGGGGGTACACGAGTAATAAAGAAAAAAGAACAAAGAGGCTGTAATGTATGATATTACAGAACACATATTTAAACAGATTTTTGATACGCACATGAACCCTGACCCTAATCGAACATAGCGTACCTTACTGAGGTCAAACTGCACCTCCGAGTCAAGCAGCAGCTGCGCTCACGTTCGTTATCCACACCAAGCATGACTGACTGACAGACGTAAGACAGACGTATGATCCATATTTTGCTATCCTCAATGTGTCAGGAAATGAACTCACACCCGACAGTGTAGATTTAAACCTACTCCTAATATATGCGTAACAAAATGGTCAAATAGTCATGCATTATGGCTTTTTGGAAAATGACTCATTCGACACCGTGCAGAGGGCCAAATTACTGTGAAAATACGACTATTATCTGGCAAAACTGATTGTAGCTCATAACCAATACTGTGGTCAGCTGAGCAAAAAGACAGCTATGACATAAAATATGATGTCTAGATGCTGTAATGTTCTTAAATCACCTTTAATGTAAGCAGATACATATTTGTATGTTTTCAGGTGAGAGAAAGATACATTTTCCCAACCTTGAACATGGATAAATACATTTATAGGCATATATCTTATCGTGAAAGAGTAACACAACCTCTAAAGTGTCCTTGAAGTGACTTTAATCTACAGCCACGGTAAAGGCTTTCCTTCAGGCTTTATAAACGATTGTCATTAATTTCACAATTATAGAATTATCTTATTTGCCCTCGAGCGTATTCCTGAGTGGTCCAACAGCCGCGGTGTCTGTACCCCTGGATTTATTATAGCGTACGATGATTACAGTGAGCACCACCATTTTCTTACACATCCAACTGCCTGGCGAGTGAGTCATTTGTTTTTCTTTCCAGGAATTGTACAGTATGTCTTTTTTTTCTCCTCGACTCTGAAAACCGAGTTCAGTCCACTTAAACAAGCGTACACTTGTAATAGAATTAAGAACACAGCACAACATGAAACACTAACTATTGTAGCTGTGTCCTGAAGAACTTAATTTAAATCCTCCTACAACACAAATGAGTCCTCAGCGAGCGCGCGCACACACACACACACACACACACACACACACACACACACACACTCTGAGGTTGTCTTTTTTAATTCTTTTTTTTTCGTGGAAACCTGTTGTAGCATTACTTACCTGTGTGTGTGCGTGTGTGTGTGTGTGTGTGTGTGTGTGTGTGTGTGTGTGTGAGTGTGTGTTCTCTCTTCCGTGTGGATAAAGACATTCATGCAATGAATCACACAGTAATTCAGTTTTATTTGTGCTCCTTGTCTCTGGGAAGCGTTTTCCCTTTTTAATAGGCTCATCTCGACTGTGTGTGCATGTCAGTGTGCGTGTGTGTATGTGTGTGTGTGTGTGTGGGGGTGGATGTGTGTGCAAGGGTTCATGTGAGCGCATGTACTCAGTCGTGTGTGTGTGTGTGTGTGTGTGTGTGTGAGTGTCTGTGCCC
The DNA here is from genome assembly GCA_903131615.1 of Diplodus sargus. Lineage (NCBI taxonomy): Eukaryota > Metazoa > Chordata > Actinopteri > Spariformes > Sparidae > Diplodus > Diplodus sargus. The sequence continues at coordinate 9,378,994 of CAEMYA010000010.1, forward strand.
GGAGGCAGAACTGTAAGTGCTATTAGACCTGGATATTGCGGCAGTAGCTCACGGGAGCTCAATGCAATTCGCTGCGTTTGTCATTTTTTACCAAGCGCGGCGGCTAAATGTGTAATGTAAATCACAACAAGCTTTAAGTCCTGAATCAAATACAACCCTGGGGTCAATTTCTACTCAATACCTTTTAATTCTGCAGCGTCTTTTTTTTTTTCTAATGAGAGAAAACCTTCTCAAGGACAGCCTCGTCTGTTGCCTCCTTCGTCTCCACTTTAAGACGAAGCAGAATTACCTCTAAGAACACTAGTAATCAAAAACTTCCTCGTCTTCTCTGGTTTGTTAGCCAGAGACTTCCACTGCAGGTAACCGCTAAATTACCACCCAAATGGATATTGCTTTGAGTGCAGTAAATCACGGGGTAATTTACCTTTCAGGTGTTCTGCACAGAAGTAGGTATGTCCAGAGAGCGCTCATGTGTGAGAGGCGTAGGGTGCAGACTGTATAGTGTTAGTGCTCATGTGTCCCACCAAGCGTACACCCACCCTGACTAACTCGGCCATTGGCTTGTGCTCTACCGATTTTAAGCTTCAAGTTTGGCATTACAGTCGTCGTCATCTTGTTTTTTTGGAGCCAGACGTGACTATATTTGGATGAGATGGTGGAGCTGGGGAGGATAACCTGATTCAGCCCAGTCACCAGGATAAATTAACCTTTCTGCGAACCACCGATGTGTTCACGTTGTAGTTGTCCACATACTTGACAAAACCAAGAGTTTTAAATGCGACCTCTGGACATCTCGATCGGTCTTTTGGAGGTACCAAACAGGTATTTTGTGGCAAAACATGATCTTTTCCTGAACCTTATTAAGTGTTTTTTGTGCCAAAATCTAACCAGACCACATGCACATCACATAAAATAGACAATTTAACTTCAAGAAATGTGAAGTTGCAACAACAAGACATCTTAACACATCTGTGGTTTGCAGAAATGTACAGTTCCAACATTTATACTAGCCATTGGGTTCCCCGATTGAAGGACATGCTGTGGTAGCACCTTGATAGTCACAAGGTAGACAAGCCCTAAAGCAAACCGTACTTTATCGTTCATTTTTTACATGAGATGGGTCCAAAAGTTACAAAATGAGCATCATGCTGTGTTGGAGAAGACTTGAAACTAGCGACCAAGACCATAAACTCATCAGGAAACTGTTTCCTGACGTAATAGATTAACAATGAAGTAAGGTGATTTTCTCATAAGCTCAAATACAATGGAACTTCTTTTTGAAACCAGCAGAATCGCCCCATGCTGGCTAATAGAAATAATGCTGTTTTTCACCTTTCAGACCCAGAAGCGTCCTCCATTCTTTAATGCACTCTCAGAGGAATGTGGCCGCGCAGATTGCTTTTTGGTGGGATCTTATTCTGCTTCATTTTTCAAGGTTAGATTTCAAAGATATTGCTGAGTAGAATGTAATTTGTGGTTGCACAACATTAAAAAAAAAACATCAACCTACAAATCTCATTGAAACATCAACAACAGCGTCTCTCTTTACAAACTCGTTGTACCTATTTCTCATAATCTTCACAGCAAACTGTCGACAGCTTAGAGAGACGGTCTCTTTGGTGGTAGTAGTTACAATACTGTTAACAATGTGCTCTGTAGAATATAGGGATAAACACATAAATCTCCTAAGTATTGATTCTACTGATACAGTCTTTTTGAGTATCTATCAATTAGTCTCACATTTCAATATGCCTATGATCACATGATTAACAGAGAACAGTAAAAACAAACGCCTTTTGTTAATCAAATTGTTTGGTTATAACTGAATAAGAAGTAGCCGAGAAAGTAAAGACTTCACCTCATAAATCATGACCCGGCTCTCTCTTCTGCATGAAATTGCGCTGGCTGTAAGTTTATGACTTGGAATCGGATCAAAATTGAACTCTTGTATATTAGACTACCCAAGACATTGTTAAGAAAAGGTTACAGTGACAGTTTTTTAAATGTCATTTTTCTCTCTTGTGAGCTTTACAAAATACATCCGCCCGCCCAAACTTGGACAAATTAATCTAGGAAAGGATCTTCTTCTTCTTTTTTATTTTCTTTAGCAATTTGGTGAACCGACCCTTTAACGTCTTTGAAGCAGTGGCTGTCTGCATGTCTGGGTCGTGATGCTCGGAGAGACTTTATTATCGAGACAAAGTAAACTGGGACAGATTACTTCCAAACTTAGTCAAATAGGGCAGGTCATTTACATGTACAAGCTTAGTCTTTTATGGTTTAATGAAGGGGACGAGACAGGGAACATTAGATGGAGAGAAGAAAGGGATTGCAGCGAATTTAAGAGCAACAAAGAGAGAAAGAGCGGAGGAAGGACAAACAGACCGAGATGAGAAAGATATCACGGACGGAGAGGGGGAGGACAAGAAAGAGTGAGATGAGAGCGACGAGACAAATTTATGAACTTTGCAGCAGTTCAAGGTGAAAGGAAAACAGAGAGGGAGGGAGAGAGAGAGAGAGAGAGAGGGGAAAATAATTACAGTACAAAGAAATACGACAACAGAAAGAGAGAGAGAGAAGGCAGAGGCAAAAATGGAGGGATGGAGACGGAGAAAAAGATGTAGAAAAAGAGGATATTGATTAGTTAAAAATGCATGAGGTGTCTGGTGCACAGCTCCTCATTTCTAATGCCGTCTGTCCAGACAGTCTGAAGCCTCGGCATCATCCCCCCAGAATAACTGTGTTTAATAGCTGTTTTTATATCAGTTAGTCGGTGACTCTGACAGGCAAATGGAAACACAACGAGTAGTTTGCCGAGTCAATTTGCCCGTCGCTCAGACAGCCAGCGGCAACCTTAAACTTCACATGCCAAAACGGAAAGAATCAACGTACACTTGCAGTTCGGTTCGGCTCAGGAAAACATCATGATTATCAAGCTACCTCCCTGTCCTTCTTCTAGACTTCTAGACTACTTCACCTGACTTCCTCCTTTGCAGTCGTAACAATTAGTACGTCCACTAGAGGTCGCTGCCCAACAGGAAATGTAAATAGGGGTCTTAATATGCTGCTTTCACTGTCGATCTTCATAGTAGTTTTTCAGATGAGGACTGCCTGGACTAAAAATTCATGAAATTTAAGGTATTCAGCTGTTACACAGTTTACCTACAGTCAGTCTGAAAGATTGTTTGTCAGTGTTCTGTAGTAACTGCTCTGTCCCATACACTGTAACTTAAAGTACAACATTTTATGCCAAACCATGTCGTAGAGACAGTTCACTGGATGAGGAACATTTTTGCCCTGATGATAATACTAGATGAAATCAGTCAATTCAATTAATCTGGTATTTACTGAGGTATTTTAGTCTGGACCAAAATAGTGAACGGGCCAACATAATAAAAAAAGAAATGCAAATATATCATGATTTGATGAAATGAAAATGGTTATATTCAGTCAGCCAGTGTACATGTAATATCATTCCCTGAGCTATAATTGTTCTTCCTGACACTGTGACTTTAATTTCCACTTCCTCTCTGCTCTCTGCTGTCTTTCCATCTGTCTGGCTTGCCTCTGCCAATACTGTGTTATAAAGTGTGTGTGTGTGCATGTGTGTTCACTGCGTACTGTCCGGTCTGTTTCCAGGTCTGTGAACTTGTATGAAGACACAGCGTGGTTTGGCGACAGCGACCAGCCATCGCCAGTGCGATCGAAAAAGAGCCGCATTGCCGGCGGATCAGAGTTGAGATGAGAGGAATTTCACTCCCTGGCCAAGCCACAAAGCCAAATTGCTCCTGAAGCACAGGGGCCATTCAGGTACCTGTTGGGTACATCCACCTGGCCTGTGTTTCCATCAGTCTGTTTCCTGTGGAGAATTGCTCACAGCCAAATATGTTTGTTAGAGCTGGCGTTGAAAACAAAGTGAAGAGCCAACGCGCATGTAAATTGAGTTGGCCCGAATGAAATCTTTGGAAAACGTTCTGTGTGTGTAAATGCTCTTTGATCTCAGACATAATAAAAATCTATTTGTTAAAAAAAAACTAACACATTTTTAGTTCAAAGCAACTTGATTTGTCCCCTCATGTACACACATGATCAGCAATTTGGAGTTTGATGTTTTGCTGCAGGACACCTCGTCCCTCACTCTTCCATCCTCCTGCCTGTGACCCAGAAATCCATCTCATTGCACCATATTGAAGGATGTCAGGATTCATAAATGCATTGTGAGGAGCGAGGAGGCTTGCTAGAGGAACCGTGAGCGAGGGGGCACAGGTGTATCCTTTGTGGAAGTCTTAACGGCACCTTTGACATAAAAAGGTGCGACACATGACTGGAGCAGGACTCGATAAATGTCTGAGGGTTGGTACGATTGTAGAAACCAGTAAGAGAGATACTCCAATGTTCCTCCAAAACACAACACTGCACTGCCTGACTACACTGGTGCCGACCACATCGTAGCTCTTGCCGACCAGCAGGGAAATGAGTTAGCGGCTAGTTCGCTACGTTCAAGGAGCTATTAGCTTATATAGTCTAATGAATACACCAACATACAACTGTCAAATGCCAAAAGGCCACAATAAAAAAAAAAAACACAAGCACAACAGCTGTCACAAACAGACCTGAGCCTGAGTTGTGTGCTTTATGCTAACGCTAGCCGCTGAAGGAGTCTGTTCCTGCCACTGCGGATCTGCTCTGTTGCTCAGGGGCTGTGTGCTTTGTGGTAGTGTTACTGTGTTAGCGGCTAAACGTCATTCTTTCATTACCGCTGCTCATTGTTTGGCTCAATGTGCTCGGTGCCACAGACTTAGCTAGCTGCTGTGCGACAGGCTCAGTGGATATGTGTTTTGTGCTACCTGGTTTGGCGGCTGAGCATCTGTCACTGCCGCTGCAACTCAGTTGTTCTTTGGGTCGGGGACAATGTGCTTTGTGCTATCACTATTTGGTTGGCGGCTAAACAAGGGTATGTCACTGCTGCTCCTACTCATTCATTATCTGGCTTGATGTGCTTAGCCAGATGCTAACCAACAGGCTCTGTAGCTGTGAGCGTGGCTATTGTTAGTACTCACCGCTCGCTAATAGCTGACTTACGTCTGCCTCAAACCAAAGTAATTTGCTTAAGGAAACACAATATAAATTTTACACATTTCTTTTTGATAAATACACAAAGTGGTAAAAAATGTGACAGATGCAGATACAAGATTGTGTTGTGCGCATTCATTTTTCTATTCTAGTCCAGTGTTTTTCTGCATTGTCACTCAAAGACAGATATAATAAGCCCCAGGCCCATTCGATTTAGCAGATTTACGTGAATACACACATCACCTCCGCTGGTTGACATAATTATCTGAAACAGCAAGAAATGCTCCCTGGCCAGCAAGCTCGGCCTACAAACACTGCTTGTGTATGAGTGTGTATGTGTGTGTGTCTTATCCCATCAGTGGTATAGCTCTGGGCTGGTTTACATTTGCATAATGAAGTCAATAACACTGCCCTCCTGGGAGGGAGCATGGTGACATTATTACTAATTTAATAAGAAGAGTTGAGTGTGTGTGTTTGTGTGTGTGCGTATTTGGCGAAGGGGTGGGGAAGCAAAGATGGCGGAGGTAGAGAGCGACACAGAGGTAGATAAGGGCAGGAGGTGGAGAAGGGAAGATGGAAGGAGAAGGATGGGATTTCACTAGCAGAGGAGAGAGGTGAAATTGGGTTGGATGAAAGAAAGTAAAGGAGGACAGAAAAGGAGACTGAGGAGGAAGAAAAGAGGGCCAGAGGGTGAGGGTGAAAGGAGGACGTAAAGTTAGAGAGGCTGAGGGAAGCGCTGAAGGAGCGAGGAGGGAGAAAGAAACGAGAGAAAGCAGGTGTGTCGGTACGGGGGTTTGACAGTAATGAAGAAGTAGAGACTGTTATGGAGAGACAGAGATGTATGGCTGATGTGTGACTCTTGTGTTCTTCTTCTGCTTTAATCACAGACTCAATGTCCTCGCTGTCCTCTGCCAGTTAAAGGCCCTGCAGCTGTCTGGGAGCCCAGAACAGGTAGCTGCGGCCCCGTGGCAGCATTGCCAGCACAACACGCAGAGCCAAACCCAAAACATGTCTGTTAACGAAGGCCATGCAGACAGAATGCATATAGTTTTCTCTTTCACAGCGCGCTCTGTAATGTGTTGTCATTTAACAAGCGAAGACAGAAGTCTTGTAAGTGACACCTCATCGTGTACCTGCAGGCTGTCAAATATAATGTCAATCTCACCAGATAATTAGTAACACACCTGATTTATTCTCTTATCCTCACGTCGATGCGAAAAAGACAGCTGGTAATTTGAGGTACTTGTACTTTTAAAGGGGCAATATGTTGCATTTTCAACTTAAAAACATTCAAAAATGAACTGAATTTATCAACAGATTGTAAACATTTTTTTAACATTATGATGTGTTATGTTACTGAAATATCCTAAGAAGTTAGCATGCTAGCCGTTGTACTATTTGTACATTTTATTTTACTTATTTATTACTCCTTTATATTGGATGCTCTCTTCTTTTGCTATCCCCTTTGCTGCTGTAATATCGCAAATTTCCCCGTTGTGGGACTAATAAAGTGTTATCTTATCTTATCCTAGCAGCACGGCTAACCAAGCTAACTAGCAAACTGCCGCTACAGCGGTTATTCTAGTGATATGTTAATGTGAAAAAGTTCAATTTTCTGACTGCTTTAGTGACTATTTCAGATTACAGTTTTTTCATACCCTTCCTGTCAAGTCATCTCCAAGCTTTTAATACTTCGACTTTGAATTTTTCTGATAAACCAAAGGATGAATTTTCCCTCGTAGGTTGAATAAATTCTCCTGCTTCTTATGCTAAATAAACTATTTAAAAAACCCTCTTGGATTTAGCTGGAAAATGCCTCGTCTCACGTCTTCAAAAATGTAATGATGCATTTGCGATGAATCTACTGCATTAAAACATGTCTCAGCCCAACTTAAGGCTAGACAGAGGAACGGAGGAACTAAATATGTGTTTATATTACATAACTTAAAAGGAAATTAAGACAAAACACAGTCGGGCCACGAGACACAGGTGAGCTGAATCACCCTGAGGACCACCACCCATCTTGTTCCTGAAGGGAGAGGCCTGATCAACATACACATGTTACATTAACCCAACATCACCTATGTAGTATATTAATAGTAATACACTTTAACTGCACAAGGAGTTATTTAACTTTTGATACGTATGTAATAAAGACATCTAAAGTGTCAGTCACGTTTTTTTTTTTGCTTTACCTTAACGTTATGAAGTAAATGTGGATCGCACAATGTCACCACTGACACCATCGGCATTAAGACTGATGACCAAATAAACCTGCAAAGTCTCCTGGGAAAATGAAGGCTGGCTGGCGATTCAGCCACAGTGGCGGCCCGGCAACACGAGTGAATAAACTCAGGCCATATCCTGTGTTGTTGCTCGCTGCGGCTCTGAGGAAACACCTTAAAGTGAGCCTTTGAATACCTTAACCTGTGTGACCTATCAATACATGTGTATAAGGTAAAAAAAAAATGCTAAACACCTATTGAAAATGTGCATGTACAATATACTCTAAATGTATTAGAATTGTGCAGTCATGAAAGATAAATGGAGTTTGATGAAAGAGTGTTTTCAATTCGCTGTCATCATTCAGTTGCAGTGTTTTTCTTCGGCTTCATTTGAATCATGTGTGTTGGAGCGGGGGACTGAAGGTTAGGTCTGGTGATATTTCATATTGTTCTCAATGCTGTTTACATGGGGGAATATTTCAAAATATTGTATAAAACCAGCCTTTTAATTTAGTAGGGCAAGGACAGGTAAGGTGGTTTCTTTATCTGGCACATTTCGGTCAACGTTTTTTACAAAACACATAATAAGTTTTTTAAACAAAAATTAAAAGATGGTTTTGAGATAACTTGGAAATGGCTAAATTAACTTGGGCCGTGACTTACATTTTTATATTTGTTTTGGCAGAGGGTGGTCAAAGTATATGTTGTATAAATGTAGCTTCTCTGCGTTTTGTGTCGACCCTGTGTGGGAAGATGCAACAGGCTGAACTCTGCGAGTCTGAAATGGTGGAGGTTCACGCTGACAAAATGTGCCTGAAATGAAGAAATTTCAGACCAGCTGCTGTATTTTTTAGTGTATTCAGACCTTTGGACATGACAGTAATTGGAGTCTTAAAGGTCTGGACTCTACTGTCGCGGCGGTGAAAGATATGTATAATGACCTGTGTAACACTAATCTTCAAGCGTAACCATGCCGAAAGGCAAAAAGAAAGGAACCGTAGCCTCCTTTCTGCACACAGTTCGGAGCTTTAGGGGTTTGAGTCTACATGAGGCATGGTGTGTCAGAGACTTGCAGAGACTTCTTGGTCCTGATCCAAACCAGCTGTTCTTCACCGACACCACCAGGGACCGAACACCTCTGCTGCTGTCCGATGTCCTGATCCTAAACCGGAGCCCCGAGGGAAAAAACATCTTCATTTTTTTGTCCAAAGAGCCAAAAATATCCTTCAACTCTGAGTGTGATCCTCAGGAGGATTGACTCTCAGCAGCCAGGATGTTTTCTGTGTGTTATCTCCTCGATATCTTGAGTTACAGATGGAGGGACGGATTATCCAGCGTGTATCAGCCTATCTCTGAAACACACACACACACACAGCGACACACACACACACACACCGCACGGTGTACTGGAGTGCAGACATGAGAGCGTTGTTCTTGTTGATTGCTGTTAGTTTCATCAGAATTACTTTGGATGGCTGGTTTCATCACTCGTGGGTGTGCAGGTTGCGTGCGTGCGGCAGCCGTCTGGCGAAAAATAAATGACAGATAAATAACTTAAAAATCGGAACGAGGCCAACGGTGAACGTTTATCAGGTGGTGGAGATGTTGTGAATAGTGTGACGGGGAACTGTGCGCCTGTCTCTCCTTTTTAGTTTGTCTGATGTTTATTTCTTTCTTCTTTTTTCTTTAAGGGAAACCCGTCAGTGTTTATCAAGAAACACATCATTTGTTTGGGCTGATAATGGACTGTGTGAACGGTATCTGAGGGGGGATATGTCTTATGTCTTTTTCTCTTTTGGATGAAGATTATGGAGAAGACTTTTTCGTGTCTGACTCAGAGAACAACAGTCTATAATTCATATTCAGTTCACAACACACACACACACATGCGTACACACCGCTCAGGTAGCTGCCACGACTCACAGGTTAATTGTGAATTGTCGTTGCGTACGAAGGGCAGGTAATTCATCTCTCATCACATCAGTCTGGATGAATCTATCTATACACACCGGAGCTCCAGATGAGTCAGCAAGACCACACAAGCCTTATTTTGTTGTTTTTGTGCCCTTAGAATGAGACTTGTATGTCTACAGATGGAGTCGGTCCTTCTCCTCAGAGTCTGCCACGTTTCTACAGAAGCCCAGAAAGAACAAACCAAACACAGACTCTAAAGCAACCGCTCTGTTTTTCAACCCCTGGTTTGAGCGATGGGTATTTAGTTGGATGCGATCTGCAACCTCGCCACTAGATGTCACTAAATCCTCCACACTGGACCTTTACATATGATCTCCATCGCCAGTATTCCCACCTTCACGTTATTCTGTAATACGATGGAAAGAAAGTTAGTCAGCAATAAAATACGAGCTCTGTTTCTCAGCACATGGAAGTTTTTTTTTACAAACTTACGAGAAATAATAACATTTGTAGTAAGAATGAAAAAAATAGGTCATGGCTCGGAAAGCATCTAGAACTGAAAAAAGGTTCCTGTTAAAATGAGAAACTTTATCCACTGCAATGTGAAACAGCAATATTCTGCTTTAAAGAATTAGTAATATTGAGATTTAAATGTCTTGAATCTTACATCTTTCAATTAAAGACAGAATATGTAAGAATTCTGCATTAAAATGTCTCAAAACGGCTTGACCTCTGTCGTGTATGATGTTAAGTTCTGTATACATTATCATAAATGCTTCCAACAACGTTCAAACCCAGATGTTGATGAAAGTTTACTCAAGGTAACGATGCGTTTCATGTGGTCGTGTCTGTTTATTGCGTTCAGGTTTATCAATAGACTCTATCTCATCTTCCACCTCCCTTCTTACTGTAACATGAAGTAAATTTCCCCTCCGGCTCCAGTCAGCCACCAACATGGAGGCAGTGATGTTCACCTCAGGTTGATAAACGGGAGTGAAGATAAATCAACTTTTTAATCCCAAAAGTTAAAACTACTCTTTGAGTTATCCTCTTCTTGGTAATCGACAGCAGTTCAGAGCAGAATCTGATGTGACTCTGGGTGTTTACTCCTCCTGAAGGTCCGGCTCTGCGCCTCATCCTCTCCTCTCTGCCCGGCCTTCTCCGCGTAACATTCTGCAAACGTCTTTCGTTTTGTTTTGATAGAGACGATCCTCGGAGGCAGAAGTTACACACTGTGCGGTGATGGTGGCACCAGTAGTGTTGAACCGAGCTGCACCAGTTCAAGTGTTATATTATTTAGAGCCATGAGGGTATTGAAGTCTTTTAAGTCGAGTGGAGGGTCCTAATTTTTCTTGTCTTTGGTCTCACAGAAGATTGGACGCCCTGTGTGTGTGTGTGTGTGTGTGTGCGTGCGTGTGTGTGTGTGTGTGTGTTTATGTCCCCACCAGCCCCTCAGTGCGCCCTACATATAAAGCGGTCCAGTCCAATGTTAACACCAGCTGCTGCCTGTATCTCTAATTATAGCCTCTGCAGTGCAGGCTCCCAGGGCAAGACTGGGGGTCAGGTTACCTCTTCCCAGTGCTCTCTCACATGGGCACACACAAACACACACCGCTGTTTAAACTGGGCCTCAAAAAAGCAGGTTCTGACGGGGATTAAGAACTCACACGGGGCGAGCTGACTGGATACTTATTCACTTATTTACTTTTCGCTGCGACCTCTGTTTGACAAGGCGGGAGGAAATATGTTTCCTCTGGCGGAAGTTCCAGAATGTCTCGAAAGATTTAGAAGTTTTACGCTCTGAGTAACAGCTGTTGTCAGAGGCACAAGGTGAACATGTTCGGTCGAGGTGCTGCCAGTGTCTCAGGACCCGACGATCATTTAAATGTTGTCAAATCAGATTACAACAGATGATTAGGTACAACAGAGTCAGTGATTTTGCAGGTCGGTATAGGAAAGAAGTGAATGAAAGAAAGGGAAACACTGATGTGAGATCAGCTGTTCTCGCTCGCATCATTAAAACATGATTAATAAGCTCTGTGTTTCAGAGACACGCAGCACTGGAGACTTCTCGACCTTCGCTTAATTCTTCTTTCCTCTCCATCTCTTGATCTTTTGCTCCTCCGCTCCTCCGCCTGTCCCCCCTTGCCTCTTCTCCTCCCTTCCTCCACTTCCACTATCTCTCTATTTTGGACCCTCAGCGGGGGGCAGGGTGACTCTGAGTAGGTCAGCCCCTTTCCTCCCCGCCTCGCTCTATCTCTGCCTGCCTCACTCCTTCCAGAATGTGACCGGCTAGAAAACTGAAACTTTTAGGAGAATATTCCTGGACACAAACGCAGAACCTTCAGGAAGCACTTTGAAAAAAATAACAAGAAACACAACACAAAAAAAGAAGAAACTCTTCACTGGATTTCCGTCCAATTTCCTCCTGTGGGGAAGGTTTTAGTATATTTTTAGACCTGCTGTGATCCAGCTTAACACAATTGCAGTGCACTGCCGGATTTGAGCGTTGCCTCCATCGCCTTTCTCCTCGCAATCAACCGGGGCCAAAAAAAGGATTTAACGAAGGAGTTACATGCTTGTTTCTATGGTAACGCCGCATTTCCCGAGCCGCTGAAGGACTGAAGGTTATCAGGGAACATCCAGCAGAACTCAAAAGTCCAAGGTGCTGTAAAAAAAAAAAAAATCCATTTCTATCTGGCTGAACTTGAACAATGATGATCTGATACTGATGTGAGTGAATGCCGGAAAGCCTGTGAACACATCGTTTATCTACTGAAG
>CAEMYA010000010.1:9391266-9422421 GCA_903131615.1 Diplodus sargus
AGGGGGGCTGAACTGCAACTTTGATTGTGTTTGCTTCCCAAACTTTGTAGAGGTTCCGTGATAGAAACGTCCAGAACGAGCGAGGGAGATAAACACATTGCCTTCCACGCTGTAACCTGTCGCCTCTATTGTCACGTCTAATGTTTAGGAACAGGAGAACAGTGTGAGAACGCTGCGTCAGCACATTTTTGGCTCGTGCCCGCTTAAGAATAAAGCACTCACGTCCTCTTAACACAGATTATGTCCCGGCAAATATGTGAGCTACGCACAGCTCAATCAAACAGTAATCGTGTCATGTTTTAGAGGACTAAAGAGATGAAGCTATTCGGTATTTCAGGAGAAAAAACTATGATATACTCGTCTCTCTTTTTCCTTAAATCATCTTGGGATCTCTTAGATGTGTCTTGGGATCCCCGCGGGGGTCCCGATCTCCCCCTCTGGTTCGGAACAACTGCATTTGAAAGTGTTCGCTTTGATGTTGAGATGATCAATTACTTTTTTCTCCGTTTCCCCTCGTCTGCCTGCGCCACAACGTAATTGCTTAAAAAAATGTAACTAAGAGGAATGGTTGACGTGTAAATGACTGCTTACATTATCTGCGCATAAGCTGAATTTAACAAGCGTGGAGAGCTTTTTTAGTAAATTAATTCTTTGTGACAGAAAAATGTATTATCCGTCTGTGCTTTTACTCCAAGTTGATGCCGGGGTATCACGTAATGACTGGTGGTGGGAGGACTGTATTTATCCTGCGCGGAAATGCATCGACACAACAAGAAAAATGACCCCTGTCAGTTCACCAGACGTACTACCACAATGATGCATCAATATTGTGAGCTGTTTTAACTACTTCATAATAATAATGCCTCACAGGAGGACTTTAGAAGCAGTGTCGAGCCTACAGATCTTAAAAGTGTGTGGGGGGGTAAAGCGTTTGATAACTCACACTCTTGCCAAGCGCCATTTGTCGCCTTTCATTTGCCCTCAGACAGCCGGTGAGCGGCCTGCACGCGCGTCGTTCTAATTCCGTTCATTCCTTTTGGCGGGGAGGAGGAGGCGGCTGTGGCGGTGGGTGTCCTTTGTTTGTGCGTGTGGAGATCAGCTCAGCGCTCGGGCGGTAACAACAGGTGGACCGGGTTATCTGGTTGTGCGAAGAGGACACAAACATTGTGGGGGAAAAATATTTACAGGCCGTGACACAAACTGTAAAAGATGGGCTTTGTAAGAGATCTGGTGTTCTGTGATTGCACGGTTTGGAGAGGAATGGTGAAGTGGATGATTACACAGCGCAGCTCCCCTCTGATCTATCTGCTGAGGGACATTTAGACTATGCTCTAACCCTTCTGTCATTGTACCGTCGTGACCGCTTTACCTGCTGCGGATCGATATGTTTGCCCCCCCGACCAGCCGTTGCCGGGGCTTCGCTGGATCGATGGTCGAGCTTTTATATCACACACGCGGGCGCTCGCAGCTCCACATCTGAAATGACACACACGCCAGCGGTTGTCCACCAGATCAATGGTTAGCTTTCTTGAATCTGACGCACACACATTTGCACATCGCGTCTCGCGTAGGCAGAATTATGTTAAATTGATTTTGTAGTTTGTTATGTGAATGCAGCAGCGAAAAGGTCAGCCTGAGACCAGCGACTGGATCAAAACACATCCGTTCTTCACATTAAACAAATGCTCAGAAAGACATACATACGCGGTACAGTGGACAGACGGATGGATGGATTGAAAGCAGCGGCGAGAAAGACAATGTTCTTCCAAAATGTACTTTTTGGATCACACGGTTTTTGAAAGCCATGCAGTGAATGAACAGAAAGTTCAAATGTCTAGATAACTCAACCTTTCCTCAACCGTTCTCTCTCAAACTCTCTCTTCCTCACATGCCTCCGTCTTTATGTGAATAAAACTGAACTAAATTGCCAGAAAATAATCCCTGAAATTCAGCCTTAATGGCATCAGATAAAGAATGACCCGTGATTTTATAACCCTAACCCGAATATGGAGGCAGGACTGATAGTGTTACATCAAATAATTAACCAAAGAAAGTTCAGAGGCATATCATATCATTATCAGTGAACGTGACTGATGCTCTGATGAAGGCAGATTGATCTGTGGCCCCATCCTGCAAGACTTTACTCAATTACTTTACATTATATTGTGCTCACATGGTCCAGGTTCCTAAATAAAGTTGTGTCTGATCACATTACCAAAAACTACTTTACGCACAGATATAAGTTCTTTATAGTGTGTGTGTGTGTGTGTGTGTGTGCACTACCGTCGATGGTTTGATAAGAGTATCATCATCACTTGTTGCTGTTGTACGTCTCTGCAAACTATAAATACATCAAATATATACGTTCCCTTGGCGGCACTTCAACTGGGTAATTTTAGCATCAAGACATTTTGTATCCTATCCGTCTTCTGGGCAACCGAACCGTGTTTCTGGAGCCAAAACAGGATCTTTTCCGAACCTTAACCAAGTGTTTTTTGTGCTTAAACCTCACCAGGCAATAAGCAGCTGCACTGTCAACATAAAATTGAAAAACTGGAACATGATGACACATACATTTTCATTGTGTCCGTACGCGTATTATCCCTTGATTGTGTTGGTGTTTCACCGTCGAGCTGGTTAATCCGGCCGTGATGCTCCTGCCCTTTGCATCAAATCATGACACTCGTTGCTGCGCTCGTCGTTCAGTTCAGTCGAGTTCACCTCCTTCCGGTTTTGAGTCCATAATAGTCTATATTATGGCTAATTTACTCAAGTGATTGGGTTTAAAGCAGAGCAGGAGCATAAACCTATACTGAGAGAGAAGAACTGAACTGTGCCTTGAGCTGCATATATGCTATAATGAGGAGACAAGGGAGCGTTGGCACCCATCTACTCTTTGTTTCTATTAATTGACAGTGAAGATGAGAGCCATTAGAGTCCAAACCGCAGCCTAATTGTGTCAACGAGACTGTCATAATGAATAGCGCTCAATGCCGCGGCTCGGCCAGCTCGGAGCGTGCAGGACTCGTGTAGATCCGCATCCTTCAGGGCCTCATTAATAACCTTGAGAAGGGCATATTTCTTCCAAATGAGCCGGCCCTATTTTAATTCACATCTCCACCACAGTGTAACTATCACTTTATATTTGCAGATGAGCTGTGTGAGCGGCAGGCAGAGAGAGGGAAGAATAAATCATCCGGGGCGCTCATCGCAGCGCGCCACATAATGAACACAAACAACCTAACGCGGGAGTGTAATCATGTTACGGCACGCGGGCCCCACCGCCATGCAGCGATGAAAACTTTCTTTAGAGAAGTAATTTGTCTTGTAGAGCAGATTTTTCAAAGTGAGATGGAATTTAATCTCCTCATCGCCTCAGGCAATCGGTGTCTGTCTCTCTTTCTCCTCGCCGTCTCTCCCACTCTTTCCCCTCCTCGTATCTGTCACTCTCGTCCCCGCACAGAGAAGAAACAGAATGCGCTCGAATGAATCACCGACGTCCGTGTGAACGAACGGCTCCCGCGCGCGTTGATCACAAGAATCGGTCGCGGGGATGCAACAGGCGTGCTGCCGTACATACTGTAATATAATTCATACCAGTGAGGGATGAGAGTTACACAAATTGGGCCCAGTGGTGGATTCATGGTGGGCAGATGTCAATACGATTAAAGTGCCGACGCCATCATGGGCTGTAACCCCGCGCTGCACTCACACAAAAGGGCCTTAAGACAAAGCGAACCTTCCACCCGCGCAATACTCCCAAGGTTTCTGTAGTTTATTTTGAAATTTTACCACCAAGGCCGAACAGTCACGACCTTCTGGAGTAAATGCTTTTAGGAGCTCTGAGATAAACTTCGCCTTAAACCAAGAGACTCTAAAATAAGATACACAGAAGTGTGAGTAGTTCCTGAAGAGCGAGTGAGGAATCAATCAGGAACGATACTTGATACTTAATGAATCGTGAATGAAAAAGTGAGATTCAAGAGCTGTGCATTAGATAATGAAGAGTTACTAGAGACTCTATATTGTCTATAAATCATTAGGTAATGATTATTTCATGAGTATCCATGAATCAACGTAATGACCATGAGTTGCTCTTGATTAACTCCTAAACAGCTGGTGAGTGTCAGGAGCTAGTGACGACTTATTAATAACTCATTACTGAATGATGAGTGATTGTGTACAGTCACGTAAAATGAATCATTACTGTGAGTCGTTGACAAGTACGCTCATTAAATACTAATGAATTAATCATTAGTTACCCTTTTTGTGAACCTTCAAGTAAAGTCAAACATAATACTGATTAGTTACTAAGTAGTCCCTCATTACTTCATGATTATAACAATTAGCTACTGAGTTTCTTCCATTTTCTCAGCAAACAAGAACAAAACAAACAAACAAAAATTAGGCTATCATCAACGTCGAACGGGCAAAGCTGGCGACCATCGTGAGTGGCCACACGAGTAAATGATTAGCAGGTGAATACTAACTGGTTTGTCATATGTTTGAATAAGCAACTTTTTGCAGGTTTGACAAATCAACTGAATATGTCGGTCGTCTGTTGAGTTAAGCAGCAGTGCAGAAAACAAACTCCGCCAATTGTACACATACGGGCCGGTTTGCTAGCCGCTGGGAGTCCTACCCAGCTTGTAAAAACGACTGTGTAACTACAGAAAGTCTAACTGGGAACATGGAGATTTAAAGAAGCTGTATTTTCAGGGCACGGAGTGTCGAATAAAGAGATGCTGCAGTTTTTCGCCCGGTGGGGATTGTGGGATCTGGTGGTTTTTTATAAGCTGACAGTTGATATTTCGTTCTGTACTGCAGCTTTTTTTCGCCTTTAGGAAAATCCATCTCTCGTGAGTCTTCACACAGAAGCTTTTAGAATGATACTTTTCACATAAAAGCTCATATGATCTGTTAGCTCAGTTAGCTAACCAGCCCGAACTGTGTGATTTGAGAATCTGAGCCTCCTCTAATGTTCTGCCATACTTCTTTTTTTTTTATGCCTCTCTTTCTCCTCGTGGTTTCTTCTGTAAGAACGTCCTCCTAACTTCTGTTTCTCTGCTCTCAGCTCTCTCCACCAATGAGCAGTCAGGCGAACGGCGGGGGGGCGGTCCCTCCAGCTCCGACCAAACAGAGGACATTTTTGGACGATGTCATTTTGACCTTCAGCTCACCGATGGCCTGGCTGCTGGTCGTGGCCCTGATCCTCACGTGGTCAGGAGTCGCCATCGTTCTCTTTGACCTGCTGGACTACAGAACTCTGGCGGGTAACTAGAGTCATCGCTGATTATTATTTTAAAAGATTTCGTTTTGCATATTTTAGTAGACATTTGTTCACCATTCTACAATGATTATAATTCAGAATGTGATTATAATGTCGTTGTAATGTTTTGTTATACCTTATGACACTTTCCTTCAACTCATCTGTACTCATTTGTTCACATATTTACACTTTCATATTTCATCCAAACATTTTTCAACAAACCTTTCAGACATTTTTGAAGCAGACTTCAAAAGTGGACATACTCTCATGAAGGTCATCAATTTCAGCAACATCCATCCGTCAAGTTCCAAGTCAGGGGAAACACACCATCTTGTTTTTGGAAACAAACTTCTACATAATGTAATTTTGATGAACAAAGATGAGTTTTGAAGGTTTTTAAATGCCAAACCCAGGAGAGGAAGATGAATAACAACATGTCTGTCCTGATTTAAAGCTCTCACGACAGCTTCTGGTGCTGTTTAATGGCAGCTAGGGTACATCGTCTGTGTTCGAAATGTATATTATTTTGCAGATCAGCTGTTTGGGTAGGATTTTCAGCGACAAGTCTGACAGCAATGCAAAGCACCAAAAATGTCCAAAGTGTAGCGACACTTAAAAGGACATGACATATTTTAGGTGCTTACGATACGTCTCGCTGTCGGTGCCGTTAAGCAGATAAATCATCTGCTTCCCTGTCGGTGCTACTCGCTGCTCCGCAACCGAGCTGTCACTTTTATGTATGTTATGCACCCTGCCATGTAGCGAGCGGTCCACAGACTCTTCCCAGGCTGTTAGCTCTAAGGGAACACATTGCCAAGGTGGTTTTCCTCCTGGGTTCGGCTCCCGTGAATAAGACCTCTTACTAGCTAGCTACATTCAGCAGCAGAAACACTCGGGTGGTATCTTTCTTTTTATTCATACATGGCAGCATCAGAAAAAATTAGGAGAGCGTTTATCGGACAGGAAATGTGCGTATGCCTCCGAGTGCAGGATGAGTCATCAGCATTCTTTATCGTTTTACAGGAAGTTAGGCTCTAAAAAAGCCAAACCATTTCAGAATAGCCTAAAAACACATAGTTACATATGGAGCAAGACGCTTGGCTTTAAGGGAACTTTAACGCTGGTTGTGTTTAAAGCAACACTCATGTTCTGGTGTGTGTTTCCCTTCACTTGACAGACGGATGTATTGAGAATGACTCTATTTTTAGGAGTACATTTTCTGGCACCTCACGTAACACGAACAAGTCCAACAGCTGAAATGTATGTACCAGTGTAGAGCAGCTGTGTACATACTGAGGTCTATCCACTCCTTCTCATTTCCCCCCCTGACACTCGTAGAACGGTTTGAAAGGCCACTTCCTGGTGATAACACGCACGCTTTAATAACACGGTTACATCTTTCACTCCGTCGTCAACATCTATTGATTTAAAGTAGTTATTTTTCCTGTTTACATGCCCTTCTTTAAATTCTTTACATTGTCTGCTGCTGCACTACTTCTACTGCGAGCAGCTTTGTTCCTCATATATCTTTAATCCTGTTATCTCCACCTCGTGACTTAATTGTCTCGCGTGATCAAATTCCGTTCGCTGTGATCACAATTTAATTACTCCATTGTCAGGAGATAACGGAAAATGAATTTCCCCGCGAAGGCTTCTATGTTACTGATTGAATAAAGTGAATGTGGCAGCCGAGATCACTCCTTCAAACGTTTTCAGTTCTGCTTAAAACTTTTCACCGGCGCCGTGATCGGGCTTACAAGGCGCCGCACGCCCATTCATTTATGTCTTTGAGATAATGAGAGACGTCTGATTACAGCGAAACAAGACAAAGGCAAGAAGGAGCATCCGTGGCACGCCAGTGGTGCAACCAGTGGTTGTTTAGCGTAGCTTATTTTAGCTTAGCTTAGCTTAGCTTAGCTTAGCTTAGCTTAGCATAAAGACTAGAAACAGGGGGAAACAGATAGCCTGCCTCTGTCTGAACGTGGCAATCAACCTGAGGAGCTTTATTTGATTTGATATCTTGCTGTTTATTGTGTTCAAAAACCAACAACTTTAATTTTACGTGGACACGTTACATGACGTTACAACGGTCGCTAGCCACAGGCAAGGATATAATATGTCGCTCCCTATGCTTTTGGAGCTACCTACGAATTCTGGTCATATTCTACAAATTATAGCTTTAACCTTTAAACAAAACAATGCATCATCTATTTTTCACTTTGTCGTTTGTACAAATTGAACATGCAACAAATATGACGTTAATTACTGAGCTTTATAGTGGTTGACTCTTGGATTTTGTAAACATTTGGACAGAAGCAGCTTCTCTGTTTCCCCCTTTATGCTAAGCTAGGCTAATCAGCTGCTGGCTGGAGCTTCATCTGAAGCATACAGACATGAAAGTGGTTTAAATCAGGTGTGATTCCCAGACTAAGATATGGAACATTTCAACTTTATTGTACATGAATTGTTAAAAACACTATGAAATGATGTAAGGATGCAGTTTTACCTCCTCAGCTCCAAGTATTTCTCACTATGCCATTATTTTTTGATAAACTTACAAGACGATTCCTGGAAATCACGCTATTTAACACAAAATAATTAATTTAATTTGATAGCTAAACGTAGAAAAAAAAAGAAGTGGATTTGTCTTCAGGGAAGCTTTCAACATGTGCTCCAATAAAGACAATAATGAATATTTATGATGGTTTAAATTTAGCTTTTCTTTGGAGGACATTCCTACTTCGCCTACATTCAGTTACTCTATCCAGATTATGAAATATATAAAAAAAACAAAAAACTAATTGGCCTGAAGAATCACCTTTTAGCCACATGTGCACTGTAGTGAACCAATAAATCAACCTGACACACAAAGGTCGAGCTGCCTCCAATCTTCCAACCACACCACGGCAGATCAATCACGTTGATTTTGTAACATGTGTATTCCAGCGTGCGGTTGATTTACTGTGATAATGACCTTTCAATCCATTCTGCTCACATCTGCCCCTTATCACTGCCACCACTCCCACATCTGCCACACATCACCGTGTACTGTATCCGGACTATCCTACAGTGTGAGGATAGTCCTGCCTCACACATCCAGCACACTCATCTCCAACTCCTCTCCTCACTCTCCTCCTTCACCCTCTTCTCCATCCTCATGCCGTCAATCACCTGCCATCCCATCCAAAGACTACACGTCATACTGTGACGACCCCGTGTGTTTATCTCCTGGTAAAAGAAAAAAACCAATACAACAAAACACTACTAACAGTTTGACTGCATTGCTTGCTTGTGTTATAGCGTGGAAAGACCAGAGAAGATATACATCATCCCTGCCTGGTATGTGTCCAGCATTTCAAAACACGGCGGTCTGTATTTGACATTTCAAAGGGTAAATCAACACTAAATTGCTAAGAAAAAAAATGCTTTCTACTGGTTAAAACATTCCACCTGAAGGTGTTTTCCATCAGCTGTTAAAAGCCAAACATGTCCTGCGTCCCAGGACAACTCTAATGGATGGAAGCCAATGTGCTTAAAAGTTCCACAGAGCTATTTTTCCACCCTAAGTGGTCATTTCACACGTTTACTGAGGTTTTCAGAAATGTCTTGTCGAGATTGTGGGCAGTTTTTATTTTGTGCCTTTGAAAAGAAAATGGTTCCTCAAAGAAAACTGTCCACAGCATTGTCTGTGGATTGTCCTGTTTTCTCTTCATGTTCCCATGTCTTGGTCATTTTCTTGTTCATAACTTTATTTTAGTAGTTTGCAAGCTTCAGTGTTCAAAAAACACATTCTCATACTGTCCGAAGCTGCAGCATTAATCGTTTCAGTCCCACTTTAATGTTTTACTGCCTCTCCCCGAGAGGTCCAGTCTGCTCTGATAGGTCAGTTTTCAAAGGCCTGAGCAGGCACCGCCCACCATGTTTCTGCATCAGCTCTGACACTGTAAGCAAAAGACTGGTAACTGGATAGTTTGAGACATCACATCCCAAATAACAACATTGTGCATCTCTCCATGGATTGAGCTTTTGGATACTTTAACAGCTTTTATAAGCTATAGCAACCAAATTTAGTAAAAAAAAAAAAATACATGGAAACCTCAATTTCAACCTTACGGGACCTTAAACTTTGCACTTTCCTCCATCATATCCTTACATTTTTTGAACAATATTGAGTTTTACGAATGAGGGAAAACAGCTCTCTGAGCCAACGAGCTTGCTAACTTCTATCCCATTAGCTAGCTTGCAACTATCTTTCTAAATGTCAGCTAGCAAACATGCTAGCTCAGTTTACCATCGACTCCTGTCTCATAACTGTCTACAAATCAGTAGTTTATAAAACAGATGAGGGTTGAATAAAACGTAGTGCAACACAGTTAACAACAGCTGCCTTCATTTTGGACACTCAAGCTCTCCTAGCTCTCACACTTTCCTAGCAGCTATAGTTCTAAAGTTGTCCTGGGCTAATTCACTAGAATTCAGACACACCAGACGTAGACCCATATTCACAACTCGCAGACTGTTCAGGTTTTCCAAGAAGACTGTTATTCACTGAAGGCTGGTTCGGTGCACAGGATATCAATCGGTGTGGCAGAAAGAATTCTGGAACGCTTGCAAGGTAGGCAGGGATAACTGGACACAGACAGTCCCACCGATGGGAAACACACAAAGGCAGGAAGGGGATCTGAAACAGGAGGACACCAAAATAAAACAGGAAGCAGAACTGAAAAGATAAATGGACACAAAAACACGACATAAGTTCAGACGAGACATGACAAATGCTTCGAACATCATCATAGCTGTGTTAGCTTAAGTGATTCCAGGTTGATTTACCCTTTGAGTATTATTTACTTGTGTAAAATTATGTTATCTGTTCACTATGACTCTATTCTTGTCCTGGTCTGCTATTAACTACAAACAGCCTGTGTTTGTCAGGACTCTGTCAGCTACAGATGGATGGCAGATTTTAAAGAAAGCCTTGTGTGTTTAACCACCACATGTCTCCTGTACAACTTCAGCGCTACTCGGTATTAAATTTCCCAAATGTCTGAAACACTTGAGGGGGATCAACGCTGGCGGAGAACGCAGGCTAACACATCCCCCTTTGAAAATCTTCTATAGCTGAACAATTGGGTTGATTGAGATCTCGTGGTTTGTTTTTTTAAAATTCAAATTTATGCCTCGCCCTGTGTGGAAGCATTTTTCACTGATTTATTCAAGGCTTTTCCATTAATTTGCCGCCAGTCTGTGTATTCTTAACCCCTGCACGACATCTCAGCACATGTGCCTGCTTTACGAGTGTGAATCTGCATGTGTTTTATATGTCCTTATTGCAGAGGAAACCGCGCTGCACAGGCTTAAAACAGACATCTTCATGCTGGGTTTTGACATTTGTGTCTTCTGGCAATAGTAAATCTTCAGACCTGCAGGGATTTCAAACCAAATCATCTGTTAAATTATATAGTTGTGATCTCTTGCGAAGGCTGACATTGAAAGATACGTTTCGAAAATGATAATCCGACAAAAGTTGAACAGAGAAAAAGGAATACAGAGTCCTTGGGAGAGATCGATTGATGCGGCTCCTGTAGTTCATGCAGAGGTATCAAAGAGAAGTTAGTAATCTTTTCTCTAAGTCAAGGAAACTTTTGTCTCGGCGCGTCCTCTGTATGTTTCGCCTTCCACGATGACAAAAAGAGCTGGGCTGCATTTTTTAATCACAAGGCTTTCTCCCACCATGGCATTTTCAATAAAGGCCCAGTGTGTGTAAATGAAACGGCGAGGAAACATTTTTTTTTTTTTTGGACAATAAAGAAGAAAATGCAATTCTCCCTGTCGTGAAAGCGCGCAGATAGAGAGTTTTGTATGCGTGTCTACAGAGAATAGGGAGACGAAGCAGAGGCCGATAAGGAGAAAGGATACAGATACAGAAATATGGAGACAGAGACACGCTCGCATAGACGGAGGGTATAGAAAAATACAGTAATTCAGAAGAGATCAAGGCAGGAGAGAACAGAGAGCAGCCGGGAGGAAGACAAAGAAGCAGCGCTGCCGACAGTTCAGTCAGTCACCTTATCGAACCTCATTTCTTCTGACGGAGAGACAGAAGCAAAAACACCAGTTTATTAATGTATGTGATTATTCTTGGCATGGAAAATGATTCACGGTGAGACAGAGAGAGAAATCTAACAACCATCAGGTGTTAACCGAGCGTTAACTTCTGTCATGTGTCCACAGTGTTACTCCTCAGAAGAAAGAGAGGACAATACGAAGGAAGGAAGAAATGGGGGGACAACAGGATGGAGGGAAAGGAAGAAAGAGTCGATAATATGAAGGAAAAAAGGGAAGGAAGGAAGAAAGAGGGTAACAGGAAAGAAAGAAGGAGGGAGGGAAGAAAGAGGGGACAATAGGAAGGAAGGAAGAAATGGGGGGACAACAGGATGGAGGGAAAGGAGGAAAGAGATGATAATATGAAGGAAAAAAGAGAAGGACGGAAGAAAGAGGGTAACAGGAAGGAAAGGACGGAGGGAAGAAAGAGGGGACAATAGGAAGGAAGGAAAAAGAGAGGACGGTAGAAAGGAAGGGAGGAAGAAAGAGAGGACAACGGGAAGGAAGGAAATAAGAGAGGAAATAGCGGAGAATAGGAAGGAAGGAAGAGAGGTCGACTGAAAGGAAGGAATAAAGAAAAAGAGGACAATATGAAGAAAGGAAGAAAGAGGGAAGAATGAGAGGATGACTGGAAGGAAAGAAGTAAGGAAATAAGAGGGGTCAGCAGAAAGAAAGAAAGAAAGAAAGAAAGAAAGAAAGAAAGAAAGAAAGAAAGGTGTAAGAATGACATAAAGAGGAAGGAGGGAAGGAGGAAAGGAAAGGAGGCAGGAAAGACGGATGAAAAGAAGAGGAGAGCTCTAAGCTTTGCATTATTTGGCTCTCCTTATCCAGCTCAGACTGTCTGCAGCTCCTCTCTGCTCTTCTGAGAGCTGCTTCAGAGCCTCTCTCTTGTTTTTCATCTCCGCGGCACAATTTGTATTTTTACTCTCTCCTCTTTGTGTTTTATCATTTTGATGTGGCTGCTAAACTACACAAAACTGAAAAACAAAGGCAAGACAGGTGGAGAGAGGAGACACGGGGATGAGGACATGAAAGCAAGAACTTGGGCGGGAAATTGTTAAAAAAAAGAAAAAAGGGAAGAAGGGAGGCGGAAAAAGAGAGACGAGGAGTGAATCAGACGGAAAGAAGAGGACGACGGGGTGTTAAAGCAGGAGGGGGAGGAGGAACGCTAGCTTTCTATTCCTGGTGTCTCCTGCTCTGTGTCTGCCGCGCCAATCAAAGAAATGTCAGCGCATTAATCAGTTGTTTATGAGGATCCATTAGGCGAGTCCTCCACGCCGGGCAAACAAACAGGCAGAGAGCGTCTTCCACCTGGAGAGGGAGGAATTAAAGAGATTAATTAATGAGAGCAGCCGCTGGGACAAAGCCATCGTGAACAGCTCAGAAGGGTCCAAGAAACAAAAATAAAACCAAAAAAATAATTATGATAATTTTTTTGGCATAATTGACTAGCTGCTTTAAAAAGGGCCTCCGGTGCCTCATTTGGTGTAATGTAATCACTTTTACCGGCTTTATTAGCCGCTGAACCGCGACTTTACTTTTTATTCGAAAGCAAAACATCCAACAAAGCAGAAAAAATAACAATAATCTATCAGTTAATATGCTTCACAAGTCAGCCTTTATAATGGGTTAGTTAGAAACGTCTTTACAAGTTAATAAAGCGTTTATTAATGTTGTATTCTTGAGTTGTAAATCATCAAAGTTTGTTAAAAATCTCCACGTCTGGTGAGACGTGTCGTTGTTTGTTGTTTGCATCACACGCAGGTTTCTCACTCTTATAGGTTAAACAGTCATTTGTATTTATAAATGCTAATGAACCATTAATTAATTATTTGTGTAATTAGCCGTTAAGTCTGCACTTTTTATTGATCAGGCGTTTAATGGATGTCCGGCAGGTATTTCCCACAAGGTTGTTCTTGTTCTCGGCTAAACAGGGATTCTGTTATCTGAGCCCTTCGTTCAGATATTCTGGTGCATAAATTACTAATAGGTACGGAAATGTTTTTCAGAATTGGTCCACTTTCCAAATTTAAGACTGACGTGACCCAGTTGGAAGTCGGACAATCTTCTGGGGCCGCTCCAGAACTATTTCCTAATCACAACATCTGTTCCTGCGATATAGCAAACGTGTCGATGTTGTGTCGAAATCTGATATCGTGTCAAATAACGTCGCTCTGCTGTTAGATATTGTGTGTCCTGCGATAACGCCTACTGATTTTGATCTCCACCGATGGGCGCAGGTTAAAGTCTGTAGGTGGCACACGTAGTAATGGGAAACAGACTTCAGTAGGATGTCAGAAAAAATAGGTCAGATGAATGAAGATAAACCTGAAGACGGAGAGACAGAAAAGAAAGAAAGAAAGAAAGAAAGAAGGTCGATAGGAAGGAAGGAAGGAAAGAAAAGAAACGGAGAGCTTAGCTATCTTGTTTTATGAGTTCTGAGAACTAATTTAAATCTAATCTAATCTAATCTATGGTCAATTTCAAACTTGAATACAAAATTTGAACATTAAAAACATTGTATTTGTTCGCTGTAAATGACCTGCAGCACTTTCACAGCCTTAAATCCTTTTAAAGTGCCCGACAGTGTTTTGTAAAGGATCCCTGCAGGAATACTTTTTAGTTAAAGAGTTCAGCCTTCTCTGTTTAACCAGGCAGCCGAATCCATTTTGTGTTTCAATCTCTTTTCACATTTCCATCAATCATCAACACCGGTTTGGTCAAAATACCTCCTGAATTCACAGCGTTGGAGGCGCAAAGCACGGGAAAACATTTTTACATCCAACGTGGTGAATTATGGGCACATTTCAGAGCAAACACTGGTGGGTTTTATTTTCTTTCTGTAGAGTTTGAAAGGATTTTTTTTTTCCACGATGATAAAATGACTGTTTTCTGTAAATGGAGTTTGGTGGATCTGGCAAAGAGCGACATGGTGGCTGTTTTCTGGTTGAGATGAAAGGGCCTAACTCTGAAAAACATCTCTGCGGGGATCCTTTTTGGTAATGTTGTCAGACACTTGGAATAATAATCTCAGCCTGAGGGGCTAAACAAGGTCTTTTTGTGGTTTTACTTGGACGAGCCGCAAAGATGAAGCTAACAGCCATTAAACACCACAGAATAACACAGGCCTTCATTTAGAAAACGCCAGAATTTCACTGTAAATCTGATCGATGAAGCATTATTGAACATTTTATATCTCCATTAAAGAAGGATGAGAAAGTGGTAGCAATACTTTTTGGATTCGACTGGAGTTGAAACTAAACGCTGACACTAACACAGGCGGTTGAATCGAGCTGGGCGCGTTGACGTGCTGCTGAAACTGCGGTTTGCGGTGTCTGTGTTTGTTGCCGTGCTCTCATTCAGCATGTCCCGGACATCATCAATAGCTGGAGTCGTAACCTGTTCAGTACGATGAAAGGAGTGTTCTCGTGTGTGATTCATTCTTTTCTATTATCGCGTTTGCCATCATAGCAGCAGCGCAACAAATCTAAAGCTGCGTGTGGGTGTGAGTGATGAAAAAGCAGGAAACGTTACGCGGTGCGATGAAGGCTGCTGATCATTGTTCTTTTTATGGATTCCCTCTCCGGTTTTGTCTGTTCGGCCGCCCTCTCTCTCTGTCTTTGTCTCTCCACAACCTGCATTTTAAACGTCACATCACGCTGTCTCTCTCCCCCCCCCCATCCTCAGGTCTCCCTCCTCCTTCTGCCATCGCCAAGAGAGGTTTGAAGATGAGAGGCAAGACGCTGCATTCACATTCACTCACCAGTGTTTAAATCTAAATACGTATATGAATATTGTGAAATGTTTGCTTTCTCTTGCAACCGGCTGCGACCAAACTGAGACTCACGGTAACAGTTTAACGAACCTCGGCACAGTGTGTGAGCTCCGACAGCTGCACGGGGTGAAACACACCTACACATATACAATATGTAGACTGTATATAAGCGCTGGTTAATAGGCAGCAGCTCTGTGAAGGTTATCATGTGAATCTTCTGTTTGTATCATATGTGAAGTGATTTCAGCTCTGCGGTAAGGTGTTTATAGGCGACTGTAGAACCGGAATAAATGTTTCGATGGTGACTTTCTGCAAACAGAGGACGTGTAGAAACTTTATGTTGCTTTAGACTCGAGTTTATGATTTTTCTGCAGTGACAGTGCAGGATATAGATTTGATCTGGTCTAAAGGTTGAGGCACAGAAATTGCTCGGTTAGGTTCAGGGAAAGATTAGGAGAACGTGGCGGGAGCATGTCCAGAGAAGTTGTTAAAAATATCCACAGAAACAGCTGCAAAATGTCCCGAACAATCGCCGAAGTTGCCGAGTTTTGTCGGTTAAAAGTGGAGGCCAGCTGCTGTCTCCCGCTTAAAACTGCCTGCAGAGTCTCCAGTTGTTAGTCAAACCTGATCTCGTCGCCTGAGACAGGAAGTGGACCGTGGTCTCGAACTGTCCCCTCCCGCTTTGCAGCCGTCTCTCCAAGGTGACATGAAACAAGTCATAAGTCATATACCTAGTTTTCTAAGGTTTTGTGGTAATGTTGTTATAGTTATAGTTTTTCAACCTTCTCCCGTATCGGTTCGCTCAAAGCAGCTCATAGCAATAAATATTTCAGCTTCACTCAACATGGACGTGCTGTACGTGGTTAGTTCATCCAACAAAAACATCATTTAATTTGACGGGAGATGTATTTTCTATTCTTCCTGCCCGGAGCTGTTGGGTACGTTTGTTCTTGGTAATGTTTTTGCCTGCAACATGAAAGTGTTTGTGTCCAGCTCCCACCACAGGACGGGCCCCTGGAGTATTGCAGGCGCTCCCAGTTAAGATTGGGCCAATTGGCTCTGACAGACATGCAGTTTGTCTGCAGCGAGAGCTTTCCAGTTGTTTTCTAAACGCAACTGAACTGAGAGCATGAGAAAAAATGGTGATAAACAGTTTTTTGAATGATAGTCAAGAGCTAGACCATATTAATCCGGGGCTACGGTAGAGAGACAAAGGCTTTCTTCCATTTTATAATCCGTGCTCGTGCTTCTGCAGCTTTTTTGGTGAAAGTAACGTAAAAGCAGCGTACGGCACAGACAGTAATACTGGAAAGATATTACTTCCCATATATGCAGCTAGTAATATGTAATACATTTTGGACGTAACTGGCAAAATTGTTAACTGATGCGTAAGAAACGTACAGATTTAACAAAGTGTGGTTTGCAGAAAACACAATGCCGACATTTCAACCACCTGGACTACAAAACTATTCTCACCAGACTTTCAAAATAAAACAGAGGTTACCAGGAACTGATAATAACAGAAACCTGTCCAAAATATAACTGAGATTTTACACATTTTAAGACATTTTAACTTATTGAACCAGTTTGTATATGAACTGTGAGAGTGCAAAACTGAAATTATTAAAAGTAAATTACTGAAACATTTAGGCTCCTGATACTTTCTCCATACATCAAATATCTTAGGTCTGAATATGTCTTCTTCCTCTCCATCGTTCTATTTATTTACTCTGTTCTATTTAGGCGGGGTCCGTTCAATAAAACCCGGCCCCACCGCAGCGCCCGCTGACGTCACGGCTCAGGAGAGCACCGATTGGCTGGAGATGATTTGGACCTTCGCCGCCAGCTTGGTCGCTCCCGATGATGAGGAGGAAGGTATTCACCAGCTAACTGAAACCCTCACATGTAAGAAAAACATCACCCCGCACTAACTAACCATTTCACGGCGCAGGTCATTAATGACTAATATCGTTGAATAAGATGCCGACCCCCCACCTGACGTCTTATTCTGGAGGATTCTTATTTTCAACGTTCACTGAAAAGCCTCCAACTCATCTCATGCACGCTGCAGCCGGACGCTCATCGCAGTAACGATGCGGCGGTCTGAATGGAATCACTCATCGACTAACAGGGTTATAATGAACACGATGCCCCCTTTAACCTGCGACATCGTGGAAATACATCCAGCATAAAATAACTTCCCATCTTATCTCCTTCATCCAATTACCAGAGCCAACAACCCATAGAAAATACTGTTAATTAACTGTAGAAAGAACTTGAACTCTCACTCAGACTGACAGTTAATAGACATGTTAGTCAGAGTTTTTCCACCACGAGCAGAGGAAGTTAATATAGTATGAAAGGTGCAAGGCCAGAGCAGCAGACTGACGGACTGACGGCAAAGAGAAACATAATTTCCTATCTATGTTTTGCTTAAATAGACTCATTACTCCGTGAATAGTAGTTACGGTCCGTAATAACTTCTACCTGCATACGATGAAAACCTCATTTCCTGCTCTTGTCCTTCAGCTTTCCACTCAGACGAGCTCTGAACCAGAGGAGGGTGGAGAGAGGACGAGAACTGGCAAGTGAAAAGAGCTGGAGAGAGGAAGAGGGGGCAACGAGAGACAAGTGTGTTCCTGAAGTGGAAGAGATGATGTAGAGAAGCTGAGGGAGGACGAGGGTGTTCAGTTTATCTCCGTTATGTTTCTGTTTCTGTCTGTCATTAACGGGAATTTGATGAATGATGATTAAAAAACAAATCCTGCTCATTTGAAATGTTGGTTTTGTTTCCTTTTGTTCTGTGTTCTGCACATCGTGTTCTGGATTAGCTTTAAAAGATTGAATAGATTATATATATATAGCTATTTTGTTGGAATGTTTCTCTTTGTTTTGCATACTTTTTTGAAAGATTCACCCTGATATGGAGCCCCAGAAGTGAACATTTATCAGTACCATTGTTTTCTTTGTTTTTTCATATGATTCCTACCAGGTGCCTCCAGATATGGAGCTCCGAAAGTGACTAAATTTAGTAAAAGTCAAATGTCAAAACTGTTATGATGCCTTTTTTTATTTTTTTTTATCTCCACCACTAATAAGTTGCTAACATTTAAATATAGTCCTATTTTAGTCTTCCATGGGTTCATTTCTCCTTTAAAAAACAACTTTTTTGTTTGTTTGTTTCTGCACATATTTAATTATACACGTATAGTGCAAATTTCCTTAGTATACATTTTTTTAAATTTCATATTTCTTTGTATGTTTAATATTTCTTTTCAAACAGCATTGTAATTACACAACAAATTATATCATTTATGGATTTTGAATCATATTTTTCACAGTTCTGACAGCCTTTCACTAAATGTTGTACTTCCAAGCTTCCAGACACCAACTGAATATTTGAACCAGACATTTACATTAACAATGAATATGTTCTTTATGTTGTTTTTACAATGTTCTGTTATTGATGCATATGCAGAAAACCTTTCCATACAAACAACAAAACATACAAACAAAAGTCACGAACACACACAGCATGTTTTTGTCACTTCAGGAAGATTTGCTGTACTAACATTCAGCTTCTGGAGAAACATGTATTGTTTTTTACAGGTGATTTGACCAATAATAACCAGGTAGCTCTTTCCTAGACAGCCCCTCCTGTTATGTAACGTGGCAGCCCTTCATCTCCCCTCCTCCTCCTCCTCCCTCTCCAGCCTTCCTGTCTATCTGCCTGCACGGCAGGTGGTCTGAGTTTGAAATGACCAATGACTAACAAGCCCCCGGGTCGACACCAGGCAAATGATGAGGTGCGGTAACAGCAACAACCTGCCGGGCAGAGAGATGAACAGATGCGCCCGGAGGAAGCCGACTTGAAGGAGATAAGGATCGACTGGCCTGCAGCGGGCCCCTCCGGTATCAGACTGTGACTCCAGCAGGGAGCTTCAACAGAAGAAGATGACGGTGGGTGACAGAGAGAAAAGAGCAAACTGAGAATTCATAATTCTTCTTGAGATAAAGAGGACAGCAGGACCCGCGGTCAACGGAAAACAGGACTGAATAAAATAGGTGGGAAAATCTGAAAAATGGACTGTAAGCCTGAGAATGAGATCACCAGGACGGTGCATGAATACTTCATGTGGCCTCGCGTAACCTTTACAGTTCAACACGAGCCACACTTCAAATAAAAGAGAGGTGGGAGTTTCATATCCGGAGATATAAGATATGGCTTTGGACACAAACATGTGTGCATTTTCTTAAATTATACTGATAAAATCATTCAGGTTAAATATATATGCAGCCATGTTTATTTATAAAAACGCTACTTTGACTTGGAAATGATCTCAGCTCTAAGCAAAGTCCAGACTTGACCTAATTGATGTTCCTGCTGATTATGTGGGGGTGTTGTTACATATGCATCCAAGCCTGTGGTGGACTTTGGATGAGCTGTATGAAAAAACATGCAGCGGTGACTCACTCTCGAGCAGCATGTGGGGCTTTGTTTGCCGCCCCACTCTTTAGTCGACTGAATAGTTCGTGTTGTCTGGCTTCAGTCTCCGTCTCCGTCACCTCGTCGCTCATGAAGCTGGATTTTCTCTTCTGATCCATGACTCCTCCTGAATACAGCCCACATTTGTGCTGGCGCTGCATGAGGTGCCGTCAATTCAAGTTCATTTGAGCTGTATGGATCGGAGGTGCATAAACTTTGGGGCGTTTATCAGAAGCTTTTGTCCAAAGCAACTTATAGTAATTTATACGTACATTCATACACATACACTGTGCCAAAGCAGCACATCAGGAGCAGTTTGGGGTTCAGTATGTTGCCCAAGGTGACTTTGACATGCAGACCAGGGGAATCAAACCAGCAACCTTCCGATAACAAGACGCTGACTCTACCCCTGAGCCACGGCCGCCTCGATTTACAAACACAAAAGAGATTTTTATAACCTGCTTAAAGGGGCTCAGAATTTTGATATTTACAATATTGATGAAGTGATAATACAAACAAATATAAACAAAGTAAAACGGTGGGAAACTCTTAAATGTCAGTTTGTTTACTCAATCATGCAAATAATCTCTCTCTTCTGTTTGAACACACTGCTCCTTTAAACAAGTTGTTCTATATTCGGCTTCTTTTATGAAATTGAACGTAAGCACATCAGCAAAATAATCTTGAGACAATGTTCTCAAACTACTTTTCTGAATGAGGCCCCAGTTTCTCTCTAGCATGTGTATCATCATGTGATCCATCCGGCTGTCTGCAGGCCCATCCATTAAGATCCAATGATCCGCATCTGCCTCTTCATATCTGATAATCTTGTTGTCTGCAGCCTCAAATGGAAACATTTGTATAATTTACTGAACATAGATGGAATACATTAATGCCTAATGAGGGCGAGGCGGCCCCGCAATCAGTTTTCAGGGGATGTTTTTTTTCCTGGTGTAATATAATTGTCACGAAATTAAAATGAAATTATAATGAAATCATAACTTTATTACAGCTCTAATGGAGCTTTAACCACATTGCAGTGAGCATACCAGTGCAGCAGAAGTGACTGTACAGGGATTTGATTGGGTAAATTACATCGCACATTACATTATCGTGTTTCCGTTCAGTTAAAAGTGACTCATGAGAAACGTCCTTATGACTTACAGCTCAGGATGTGTCTATATATGTCTTCATGCATCCGGAGTGGTTGAATAACACGGCTGAAAACCCTCCTCAGTCTCCTCAGCTCATTATTCTCTGTGGAGATGTTAATGAAAGGCGCATTTGATTTGTTAAAAAAACAAAACACCCCATCCTCTCCACCACACACCTACCCCATCCCATCACGCTTTAGGTAAATGAAGGGCGAGTGAACACCACTTTCATTCTGGTAATGGTTTGTTTGGGAGCTGAGCAGCATCCAGACAACGATTAAGACCAGAACTGTGGGTTAAATGATGATCTATTTTCAATTTGACTCGGCGGTTTGATAACACAAACAACATTTAACAAAGGGATGCAGGGTGGGAAACAGGGACTGAATTCTTGTACTGTAATCATCACTTTCCCAAAACTTAACATAGTTAGACATAATTGGGAAACACCAAAATGTGCTTTTGTTTGCAGAGTTTGACAGGGAAATGAACACTTAGCTTGGCTCAGCACGAAAACCGGGAGCAGTGGGAAGAAGCTAAGCTAGCAACTTCCTGGAATCTTGTTCAAGGCTCAAGGCTCATGACAACACAATGTAGTTCACAAGCTGTAGTCCCTCACACTACACAATTAAAAAAACACTGTTGAGGATGAGTGTAGGAGCATCGCAGCCTGAGGAAAGAAGCCGCTTCGTAGTTTGTGATGTTGTTTGTTACGTTCCGTAGGAAGTAGAGCCTCTGTGATGACCAAGATAGGCTCTCTGTGATGTCGACTCCCAGGAACCTAACAACAGTTTACCTGCTCCACTTCAGCTGCAATGATGTAGTGAGCAGTTTGTGTCTTTGCCTCCTTCGTTCGAAAACCAACAATCAGCTCCGTGGTTTTGCTGACGCTGTGGATTGTTGGCTGTGCACCACTCTGCACGACTGTTGATTGAGCGGTGCCGTCCGCGTACTTCACATCGGAGTTTCCTTGATTGCCGTGCGGTCACGTGTGTGCGGTGCGAACAGGAGGGAGCCCGCTGTTGAGCGCTTAACGTAGAGGAGGTGTGGCTGCCGATCCGTTCTCTCTGGAGTCTGTCCACTGTCAAATTGCGAGAGCGTGGTGCTCAAGTCCAGAGTGTTAAGTTCCTGTCAGCTTCACAGGCGAGACTGTATTGAACGCAGAGCTGAAATCAACTAAGAGCATTCTGAGGTAGCTGTTGTTACTTTTTCAAGGTGTGTGACGACTGAGTGGAGGGCAGTGGATATGGCATCTGGCAGGGATAAGCAGCAGTAAGTGCAGACTTGTACTTACGTCAGTATTTTCATTGTAATAGTGATCTTTCTACGGTGGAGATTACAGAGAGCAGGATGGTGTGGTCATATGTGAAGAAGGTTTCTGTTGGAGATGTCGAACAAACTGCTTGCTGGGTGCATCCTGATACTGGCCAGGACATGCTGGCAGAATTACAAGTCAGCTGACCTGGAGAAGACTGCAGCTCTCCCGTGCAGATTTTCCCTCCAGTTACTCACATACACGATTTCTGTTCAGAATTTCCAGCAAAGCCTCCAGTTAAATTTCCAAATACGATTTTTAAAGAGAATGAGTGAATGAGGATACTCCAGAGCTTCAAAACAATATTCAGATAAGCAGTGTTCTCCATTTTTCTTCCAGCTGTTAACTGAAGAGATGCTCGCCGATATAAAAGAGAAGTGTTTCAGAGTTCAAAAGTTTCTTGACCGAGGTCGCGGCAGAGAATTTCTCCATTTAGCCTCGAGGCGCGAAGAGAAGACAAGGTTCAACGTCCACTGTTTTCATTCCTGTTATCAGAATGGAAATGGTATTCAATTTCATCAACAAGATAATGTGATGGGGTAAGGGCGGTTAATCTTTGAATAATTGACCAACATGTACCACACACACACACACACACAGACGCACATGCACACACACACACCCTCTCTCACACACACACACACACACACACACACACAGTCAGTCACACACATACACCTGACTTTAGATTTCCCGGCAGTAAAAGCTATGAATAATGGATCTCAGTTTTCCCTGGCCTGAGGGAAAGGCTTTTAAACATAATTTGTTGCTTTAATTTATTTACACAACCTGGCAACCCTGGCCCTCAGGCTAGGTGCATTACACAGAACAGCACCAGGAGGGGAGCACACACACGTATGCACACACATGACGCATAAACACACAAACACACACACACATCTGCAGCAGGTATGACACATAGTCTTGTTTCACACCGAAACATGTTAATGTTAAATGTTTAATAACGCTGCAGTGGTAACAGATGTCACCGTCAGTCTGACTGCATCCCATCGGAACCATTTATCTCCACGCGGCGTTTAAAGTCAGATGGTAATTTTCACCTTGAATAGATTTTATTTAGAAAAAGTTTTGGATTTGATGTTTATTCAACAGTTAGTACACTCAATCATTTTCATAGCAACAGTCAAGGCAAGTAGTTGTCGAGTGTCGCTCGTGTTTTGGCTTAGAAAATTCCGGATGCTCAAGGCAAGGAAATTAATTTCTTTATGAATGGATTGGAACGCTACTGCAAATGGGGGAGAGAGACGGAGGCAGTGTCGACACACACACACACACACACACACACACACACACACACACACCGGTATGTCTAAAAAAATGCCTTTTCTCGTTTTGACCTTTCGTACGCATGCAAACTGAGGTTTAGGTCACTGCAAATGGAGCTCTGAGAAAACTCCTTCGAGGGTGAAGATATTCAGGACCTCTGTTTTTAGTATTCACGTCTTGACAGGCAGAAACTAGCTTTTTGCAAACTAGAATGATTTATCAGTGTTTGTGGAATCACTGGCAAATGTGAACTCGGAGTACGTGTTATGATATCGGAGCATTTGTGTCGGCACGTTGACGAAATGGACGTCGTATTGTTCGACGTTATGTTTAGAAAGACAAAAACGGGACATTGACAATACAATTCATTAAAAGAGAGCTGCTTACAATGTTTTGCTGATGAAATAACAGTATCAAGGACGATTCTGTGACGAGCAGACATGTTCAAGGTATTCATGCAGCTAAGCAACCAACCAACTTGCTGCTCTTGTGAGTGTCAGAACGCGTCTAAGTGACAAATGTACAAAAATGTTTCCCCATTTGTTAAAACAGAAGGTCA
Organism: Diplodus sargus; assembly: GCA_903131615.1. Taxonomy (NCBI): domain Eukaryota; kingdom Metazoa; phylum Chordata; class Actinopteri; order Spariformes; family Sparidae; genus Diplodus; species Diplodus sargus. The sequence goes on from CAEMYA010000010.1 coordinate 9,415,214, forward strand.
ACCTGAACAAGTTACAAAAAAACTCTGATGAAAGCTGTACTTCCTCCTCAAACTCCTCTACTTCTTCTGGGATGCCAGGTTCAGGTCTTAATCCCTCCCCACGGCTGACCGGAGCAGACATCAGCAGCGGTCGACGGCTGGTCGGTCGGCTCGCCAGGGTGAAAGTGTCGCTACAGCGGAGGAACATGTCGCAGAGGTTGCCAATCTCTGGCGAGCTGATCTAAATCAGATTAACGTGTAAGGAAGTGCTCTTGTTTCTCTACATTTGTGAGGACACCAAATCCAGCCGAACACTCGCTGTCGGAGTCTGGCAGACCAAAATGCTGGACCCCGTAACGTAAAATCGTCACATTTTGGTGTGAAGACTTGGTGTGCGTGTGCATCTGTTTCACAACTGAACTTTCTAAGACACCAAACAACAAAGCACTTTTATAAACTAAAACAGTTTCACACACAGGACGCATCATGAAGTCACAGCTCTCTGGCTCTAGTTATGTTTTGATTGGAGGCAGCAGCCGTTTTATCTTCAGCTATCCTCCGTCCCAGGCGTCCCGTGAAGCCGAAACAGATTTGAGGATCAGCAGTGCCACCAACCTTTGATCACGCTCACCCCATGATGAGTTTCACCGCGCTGCCAAAAAGTCCAGAGTGTGTTTACAGACGGTGTTTACAGCACTCTGGTTGGTCGCCCCGTGATCCTGCTGAGTAATAATCATAATCACACAAAGCTGTTTACCGTGCACGCACTCCTCAGATCCCCATCGTTAATGATTCTCGAAGCCATATTATGAGACAGGAATCAGATGCTAAGCACAAAAGCCAACACGTGAGTGGATTATGAGTCGGACGGAGCGTACACACCGGCCAGCGTTACAGTAGCATCCCGCTGCTTCTCTTATTACTGTCACAGCAGGAAATTGGGGGGCTTTTCAAAATAAAAATGATATGGCCAGGTTATTGCATGAAAATATTAAACCCTTAAATATGATTCTACTATTATAATACAACATTAATTTCTAATATCAGTGTGAGTGTGGATGCAGCCATGCTCACTGCGGTGACAAACAGCCAACCAACATCTTTGATTTTCTTTTCTGTAATGGCTTGAAAGTGTGAATGAAGGTGAATTCAAATCAGTGAAATCAAATTATAATGAGGAAGCCGAGGCTGTGTAGTAAGTCATGGGTAGCGTCTGATCTAACAGTTCTGGGAATAATAGTTAATAGTTCATTTCTTTTTCTCCAGGTGCTGCAGCGTTTGATCAGGATATGAAAGTCGGATGGGTTATTTTCAAAGTTTGTACATCTCATTCAACTAAAATGCACGTTTGGTTCTTTATATATCTCATTAAAAGCAACATTTTCACTTATCTTAGGCTGTAGAACGCCGGGCCATCAAACAGTTTACCCCAAACTGGTGGTTAGTCTGACATGTTCAGTAAATATCAAAAACACTAGTAAAGTAATGCAGTACTTGAAATAAGAAAAGCAGGAGGGTAAGATGGGTTGGATCACCAAGTGTAACTGTACATCTTAAAATGTCACAGTTTTGGCTGAAAGTTACAACAGAAATATACAGTTTTGCTTGTCTGTCTACCTGGAAGAGACTGTAGTCATTAGGGTGACATCATGATGATTTGGTCTGTAGAGCTAGTGCGGTTAGCTTAGCTTAGCATAGAGACTGGAAACAAGAGGAAATGGCTCGCCTGGGTCTGTCCGAAGGTAACAGAGCGCACCAACCAACACAAATAACAATGGCAAAATAAGACAGTGCATTACGTCACATTTCTTTTGCACACTCTCCGTTAACATTTGCGATACATTTGGATTGAAAACCTCGTGTGTGACAGCTGGAAGCCTGTTCTCACTCACAGCTTGTCAAATACCCTCAGTAGGTTGGAAGTAACTCACTGATGATCTGTTCCTAAACCTAACCACTTTCTTATGCGTAAAATTAACCAAACCCGAACCAATAGTTCATAACAGTCAAAAACCTCAATATATCATAATATGGGGAACATTTGTCATCAGGCTTTATTTTAAAAGTCTGACCAGATGTTATTAAAACCAAAGATGGCATAAGGACTTTGTTATTGCTAACTTGAGTAGGTTCTATTTATTTAGAGTAAGTCACCAATAAGAATGTGAAATGCTGCTTTTGAGCATCTGTCAGTGATGCCCCCCCCAAATAAATGAATATAAATCTAAATGAGCCGGACTGATTATCACTAAATACTGCAATCTCAGAAAAATCCACATTTTCAAACAAAAGTTTCTACGTTCCAACTCCTGTGAAAAGCTGAATCCATTGTATCCGTTTCTGCTGTGTAGCATGCTATTTTAATTTGGTTGCACCATACAACCAGCATCTTTGTATTTCATTATAATTTTCCAGCCGACAAAACCTCGCGCTGTATCAATAGTTCAGGGATCCATTTTAATCTCCTCACGGCTGAATTTAGTTGAGCGATTCAATCTTTTTTTGATTTTTCAGAGCGGCCCAGCGAAGCACGGCGCCGCGCGTTCCATTTTCAAGAAATGGAATAATAAGACGGATATTGTCGAGACTATTTAGCATTATATTCACAAACAAATCCAATTAATCTCCCCGTACAACTTCTTGTAGCCCCGGTGTTTGCCGGTGAAATGAGAAGGATATTAAATCGGCTGGCGAGGTTTGTCAACCTGAGAGCGCTTTTCTGTCGCCGCGGCACTGAAAGGTAATCTGTTTCTCCATGCTGCCGTCGTGATCAAAAGGGAACCACGCTCCCATGACTATCACACGCAGCAGCCCACGCAGACACATGCGGAGACACAATGAGGCACATGGAAACACCCTGGCACACGTGTGCGCGCGCCAAAACGTGCACACACCTCCAGACCTGAGAAGGTGCATTCGAGAAAAGAAAACTAAAAAACCCTCGTGGGCTCACAGCGCAGGAGCGCAAACACTGCGACTTACATTCACACACACAAAGCAAATCTCACCGCCGCTTGATGTTGTGTGTTTTCTTTAAGAAGCTTGGCTCCTGCTGGGAAGACAGCAGTGGGAGAACGGACGTATACCCACACACACACACACACACAAACACACACACACATTCGAACACATTCACGCACCAATACTCAAAGCAGCCGCACAGCAGAATCCACCAGGAGTGTAAACGATCAGTCGAGGCTCCCACGCCATTTGAGAAGCGAGAGAGAGAGAAAATTATTTTATTTTTCTAACATTTTGGATGTTTTTTTTATTTTTTGTAACCGTCCAACATTTAACACATAAGACGTCCACCGGCCGCCACATGGAAGAGTTGTAGCTCTAACGCTGCTTTCTTTTTAATTTCGTCTGTTTGAAGTAAATGAAGACGTGGCTCATGCTGTGGTTTCATCTGAAATATTCAGCATTTCTACCAATGCTGGATTTTTTTGAAGGCAGGAGGGTTTTTTTTCTTCTTCTATGCACCAGAGAGGCATCTGAACGATCTGAAGGCGGCAGCTTCAGTAAGCCACAGAAAATATGAGAGGAACACAGAAGGTGTGTTTTTTTTTTGTGTGTCTCCAGTTGTTTCATGGATGTCTCCACCTGCACCACGGCTAGCTCCTGTTCTTCTCCTAAAGAGTTTATCGCAGTTGTTCCGCTGCAGGTTTTGCAGTCCACACCATCCACTGTATCAGAGCCCTCCACCGTCCCTCCGTCCTCCCCTCCCTCCCTCCCTCGCAAGGGACTCTACCCAACCCTCCTTTCATGCTTTAGTCATCCCGCCTGGGCTGCTGCAACATCCCTCCTGGCTCCGCTCCCAAAGCACTCTTTAGCCCTTACATCCAGAATTCTCCCCTCCAACACACACACACACACACACACACACACACACACGTGCACGCACGTCACGTAGTCCCCGCTCCAGCTCCACGAGGAGGCTGTTTGTATTGAATACAAAACTCTGCTGCTCAAACCTCCAGGCCACCGTCTAGTTGTGCACGTCGGCCTGTGATCTGCATTCTGTCGTTAGCTGCCACTTTGCTTCTCTCTCCCTGCGGCAGGCTGGTTATCACTCCCTCTCCCCCTCCCCCTCCTCCTCCCCCACCTCTCTAAAGGTGGAATAACTTTACTCCAGACAGATCAGCAGAGTCACTCCCTATTTTCCATCATAACCCATAAACCTGCCTCACATGACCCCTGACTTGCATCTCTTTTTTCATTTTTTAAAATATATTTCCCCCACTTTTTCTCTGCCACCACCTGCCACTCTTATTTTACATACATGCGTTGGGGGGTGGTTTATCTGTATAAGAGAGAAAGACTGCACTGACAGGAGGAGTCTGAAGTCATCAAACTCCTCATCTCAGAAAATCTTCCTCTTCGTCCTTCCCTGTTGACTCTAATCAAGAGGAAATAAAGAGTGTTGCTCCTAACTCATGTGGAGAGGGAGGTGCCGCAGGGTGAGCGAGCACCGAAGGAAACGTGGCGGTAAAGGCACGAGAGAATAGAACAAAATAATGTTTGAGAGCGAGAAAGAGAAAGGGAGCAGGTATGACAAGTACTGAGCAGCAGTTTGTCATCGAAGTTAATATAAAAAAAACACGTCCCAGAGCATCCTTTTAGTGTTAGCAGGCTTTTATTGTGAAATTTCTGTTTGAAATTCAAGTGAACCATCATTGTTAGCTTGCACATTAGTAGTATATTGGCCCATTATTAGTCAGCAAGGTCCATATACATTATCAGACATCCACTACATAGTCAAACAAAGTATGGCTGAATCCAAGTTTCTACCCCCTGGACTTGCGGATTGAGGCTTCAATCATCACTGTCATCACGAATATCACAAATAACATTAAAATAAAGACACTTTCATCATAAGTTCTACAATGCCACATCCGTTTTGCAGTGAATTGTGGGCATCAGTGACGTCCGGTGAAAGCTGCAGCCCCTGGACGTCTGCAGAACGTCCTCCTGAGGGCCCCTGTGGACTGGACGTAATGTAAGTTTGGACAGCCCTCAAAGGTCGCAAACTTCCAGCGAACACAAAGTCAGCGAGTCAGCGAGTCAGCAAGTCCGCAAGAGCGCTGAAGTTCGGACATTTGGATGCAGCCAATATGTTCGACATTTCTTTAGGCTGCTTCTTGCGTTTGCCTTTGCGTTGCCATAACAACAGGCTTGTCTTGAGCAGTGCTCAACGGAGCAGCCTCCTCACAGTACAACCGAAGAATGGCCGCTAACAACGCTAAGCTAATTCAGCGTTAAACGCAATTAATTTCCTATCAATTATTCACAATAAAAGCCTTCCGTTATTTAGTTATTTAAAAGTTTTTATTATGAGGCAGCAAGATCAAGAAATTCCAACTTAATGTAACTCCAGAAACACTTGAGCAAACATTAGCACACCGTAAACATCATTCCTGCTAAACATCTGCATATTGGCATAGTTATCGCAAGTATATTAGCGTGCAGGCGTTAGCACTCAGAGCACTCTTCGTGGCTTTCTTAATTTGTTTGGATCATAGAAAGTTAAGTATTAAGTATTGCTGTGTTGTGAACGCACGACAACGGGAGGGAAAACAGAGCTGGAACGAGCCACCTCTGTTTTTCTGCTGTTGACTATTTTCACCTCCCCGTTCAGCCTCCAACTCGGTGAGCGGGGGGGTCAGGGGAGGGGAGGGGGGAGTGTGTGCTGTTTAATCAAAAAAAGTGTCACATTAATTCAGACAAATTCAAGCAATCTAGTTTTCTAATAAAGCTGTCATATTTGCATCCGGTGACTTACACTCACCATCGTTTTAGATTAATTCCCGTCACAACCTTTTGATTTATGAATGCATAATAACTGAGGGCAATGTCTGTGACTGTGAGCGAGCGTGTGCGTGCGTGTGTGTGTGAATTTGTGTCTACAAAGCCCTGACTTTTAATCTAGCATGTTGCTTGTGCCCAGATGAGAGAAAAATCACATTTTGCGATAATTGAGCGTGTTAAGAGGGAAAGATCAGACTCCTGGTGTGAAGACGGAGCGCGAGTTGCATGACTGGGCCGCTGTTTTACAGCAGAGTCTCATCTTTCCTTATCTCAGCGCCGTTCATATCAAAGGACAATGCAGAAACGTCCCCTTCTTCTGCTTGACATTGTCTTTATGTATCTGTCCCTTGAGTGGAGAAGGTCAACATGCTCTTCCCACTTTACACAGACAGGAAGAGGCCGCTCTCTCCCCGTAATTGCTGGAAAGTCCAACGATATTATTTCACATTTCATATTTCATATTTTTAATGATCTTTTACATTATTTGCATTTATTGACTTTTAACAGCTCTGTCATCAAGGTCATCTGCAGCTGTTTTGTAGGGACAAAACATTTTTTTTTCCATAAGAATTTGGACCATTTCCATTTTCAAAAAACAGATGTTTTTGAAGGACAACTGGCGACATTTCCAGCTGTTTTTTTTTTTTTGGCAACAAGCCTACTTTATTTGACAGGAAGCTGTTCTCCAGCTGTTTTTGTGGTGGCGAAACTGGGTTTTTAATTAACGAGACCTGGTGACATTTTCAGCCATTTTTGTGGCAACAAAAACGAGGTGTTTTTTAAGGAGACCTGGGGACAGTTCCAGGTTTCTTCTGTGGAAACCCAAACCATCTTTTTTCACAGGAAGTCAAAACATCTCCAGCTGTTTTTGTGGTGACTGAAACCAGCTTTATTTCAGAGGAAGTCGAACCATCTCCAGCTGTTTTTGTGGTGACTGAAACTAGCTTTATTTCAGAGGAAGTCGAACCATCTCCAGCTGTTTTTGACATGTACATATCTGGGTGTTTTAAAGGAGACCTGGGGAGATTTTCAGCAGTTTTTCTGGGGAAACCCAAACCATCCTTTGTCATAGGAAGTTGGCCCATCTCCAGCTGTTCTTGTGGAGACCAAAACAGGTTTTCTTAGATAAACCATGATGTCTTCCTCACCCTAACTAAGTGGTTTCTGTCCCTAAACCCATCAAAGCATAGCGTTGTGACAAGGAAAAATAAAAATAAAAACTGAACTTAAACAAGCATCAAGTGCAAACGTTAAGTCTTAAATTAAAGGGATAGTTCGGGTTTTTTGATATGAATTTGTATGGCATCCCCGTCAGCAGTGTAGTGCATCAACACTGACTTACCCCCGACAGTGTCCTGTGCGCCGAGTTCTCGCCCGGCTTTGGTGCTGACGAAAGTAGTCCGGCAAGTTGTCTGGGGTCA
>CAEMYA010000010.1:9425732-9460732 GCA_903131615.1 Diplodus sargus
CCAGCTTTGGTGTCGGTGTCTTTTCTTTACTTTCCTTTTTATCATGAAGGGAGAAAGCTGAACTGAAGTAGCGGGTGTGTGTCACTTCCTTTGAGAAGTTTTTTGGTGGGACTGCGGCTGTCACACACACACACACACACACACACACACACACACACACACACACACACACACACACACTGTACACTGTCTAGGAAGCAAGGCCATCTGCTTTAATGGTCACTTTGTTCCACATACACACTTGATACATACACACCTGATTGACCTGTCTGTGTCTATTTCTATTTTCTTTTTCTTTCAGTGTTTTTTATTCCAGCTTTCAGTATCTCACAGCTTCACGGGGCAAAACTTTTTGCACACCTGTGGATTGACAGGTACGCCGCCCTTTTCACCTGCAGTTAGGAATTAATTTTTGTCGACAACATCTCAGCACAAATAACTTCACAAGGTTATTTTACAAGACAGTATGAGCGACATGTGGGTCATCTAACATATTTAAACTGGTCTGTAATATTGTCTTGTTAAATAACATGAATGTGCTTGTGTTGTAACATTGTTGTCAAAAATTGAAGAAAGAAATATGAAATAAAAAAGCTATTTTAAAGTTTCTTGTTTGATTACACTTATTTCACTGATTATCATTAATTACAATAAGAATTTATTTCCTTGTTACACTTTTTGAAGAAGATAAATAAATTGGTTTATATTATCATTATAAAACAGGTGCTGATACCTTCTCTGCTCTCTTTTTAAAGGTCAGATACTCCAGGTAAGAGTGGAGTATCTTCAGTCGGGGAAAGTGACTTGATTTGATTTGAGTCACGTGTCTGGCTTCCATCAAACCCATCCATGTCCTCTCATCCTCTTTAACCGTTTAAATGAGGCAAGAGTAGATGTTCAAAAGATTCACACACTATACAGCATAAAAATAATCAGCTGATTTTAGTCCTTTGCTTCTTATTTTAGATATTCAGTTATAGAAACTGGATGCATCCAAAGTATTGATACACAGAGCAGAGAATATCATTTCATATCATTTTACAAAAATTCCAGCAAGAGCATTGACCAACCGGCACTGAATCACATGTGTTTGAACAGGTAAAGATGTTACAGTGTGGTAATAAAAGCTGTACAGTGCTGCCCCCTGTCGGCTTTGCTCTACATGAACAGGCTGAGTTACTGAAACATGAGTTACTTTACATGCCACCTTGATTCTGTGACACACAGCTGGATGGATCTATGATGGAGAAGCACGGCTCTGATCAGCAGCAGCCTGCGAGTCAAAGGACCTGAACATTAAAACTTGACAGATCTGACAGGCAGCAGAAAAAATAAGATGTTCACTGAACCTTTAAAACGATGTGAATGTGGATTTCTGAGTAAAGGTACAACAAAGCGTTGACACAAAGGTTAGACATGGATCATGAGCTTTGATTTGCACCTTAGTCTTATGTTTAAAGTTGGAAAGAAATGAAGAACATTTACTCAAGTGCTGCACTTCAGTATTCTTTGCTTAATTGTACTTGAGTATTTTCATTTACTGCCACTCAATATGTTGACTCCACTACAAATACAGAGGCCACATCATAGTGTTTTACACTGAGAGATGTTATTGAACAATGATGTCAGCCTGAAAATCACAGGACTTATCTGTTGTGGGGAAAGAAGTCACGAATATGAATTTGAAAGATGTGTGAGCCTCCTTTCATACTGAACAGAGGGGGAACAGTATCTGACAGTAGTATTCCAAGCTGTCAGGATGCGTTCCCCCTGTTTAAATGGTCAAATTGAATGATATCAGCCTGAAAATCACAAGACTTATCTCTTGTGGGAAAAGAAATCTGGAGGATGAATCTGAAAGATGTGTGAGCCTCCTTTTATATTGAACAGAGGGGAACAGTATCTGACAGTAGTATTCCAAGCTGTCAGGATGCGTTCGCCTTATTTTAAATGGTAGTAGTACCTTGCGCATGCGCTATTCGCAGTATGGACTCGGAGGGCTGAACATCCACTCCAGCTCTGACTGCAGCTGGGACAGGGGAGAAGAGTAAGAACGATATGTGCTTTCACGTCAGAGTCTCCAAAAGTCTCCAATAACACAAGAGAACGTTTTTCTCGCGAGTCGCTTCCTTGTCGGCCAATCATCGTCCTCCTGCGCCTCGTGACGTCCCCGCGTGTAACTTTCACTTTCTGTTGACTGTAAACGGAAGTTGGTGAGTAATCGTATCGTCGAGTCCAGAGAGAAAACACGATATAGACTTGTCTATTTTACATTTTGGTTAAATACCTGTCGGCTAACTTGACTTACATCAGCTGCTGCTACAGGCGGTGACACTTTTACAACACCAGTTTACTGAAGTCTGACATCGTCGTGTCAGTCCAAAGGTTGGTCTCTCTCCGACGTATACACATCATATTCTTCTAATACTGGTGTTAAATGTTATTGATTTTTTTGCATGTGTGTGTCTCTCTTTTTTTACAGGTGGAGTCATGTCAGAGTTACTGAGTAAAATAGAAAGCATCAACAGGGGAGCAGCCCATGGGCTCCAGAGTAAGTGGCCATTTTAGAGAGTGCGAATAAATCATTAAAGGTAGTTACACAGTTCATAATCACAGGTGACTGTCTGGATGTCAGATTAATGCCTTTAACTTCTTTACATTTGTCTGACAGCTTGAGATACTTTTCAGAAAATGCGGTGGTTTCGATTTTGACTTTTTTTCTGATGAAATGATCCTTTATGTCTCTCCTGCTAAATAAACTAATCTAAAAAAAAAAAAACCCTCTGGCATTAGCTGGAGAATACATCATCACAGAGCTAAAAACTTTTCCTGAGTTCATGAAAACCCCTCAGACATCTAAAGCAGGAACATACTTTAAAGGTGCAGTATACTGTATAAGAATCAGCTACCTGTTGAATTAATGCAAAACAGAGTAACTGCTAACCAGTGCCAGTTGTAGCTGCCTTTAGCTACGTAGTTAGTGTTGGTGTTTACACCTTTACCTCTAAAGCTGTGTACGTGGTGTAAAGAGTTAGCTAGTTAACATCCTGAACATGATTTATACAACAGAATACATAAATGTCAGAATGGTGAAGTTGTTATTCTTCATGTTGATAATTGTTTTGAAGTTTTGAATGTTTTCAACTATTATTTTATAATATATTAATTTTGCACCTTTCATGCATCAATAATGCAAATCCCAAAAAGCATCACATATAATAGTGAAACAGGGACTATTTGACTGCAGAATGAGTACTTTAGCATTTGATACTTGAACTACATTTTGCTGCTAATACTTGCATACTTGTACCTTCGGTGAAGAATCTGAATACTTCTTGAATTCTTGCTGTGTTATTATCAGTGATGCCAGTAACGTGTTACTCTAATCTGACCACTTTTTCCAGTAACGAGTAATCTTACGCATTAATATTTCCAAAGCAGTAATCAGATTAAAGTTACTTATTCAAGTCACTGTGTGTTACTATCATTTTTCGTCATTTTCCTTACTATTATATACATTTTTTTGCTTTCTTCTTGTGTCTCCGGGAGTGATGTCACGTACGCGACAAATCACGTTTTTCAGCACGAGGACAACTCACGTGTTACGCCACGCAGCGACACAAACACAAACAATGGAGGGAAGAGAAAAATGCGCGTTTTGTAGCTGGAATACAGTCATTATTTTGAGTTTGTGTCAGCTAAAGATGAGAATATTAAGGTTCGTAAATGAAAAATGCTGCGCTTAAACACAGGTGAGTTGCCCTCGCGTTGTACCATAATAAACACGATTCCACTGCTATCAATGCCATGCTGTTCACAGAACATGTTTTTCTTCCTACCTGGAGAAGGACAGAAATCTGAAGGCTTTGCTGAATGTTTATGGAGGTGTCGTTACCTGCTGAATGTAACTAATAAAGTAACTTGTAATCTAACTTGGTTACTTTTAAAAACAAGTAATCAGTAGAGTAACTAAGTTACTTTTTAAAGGAGTAGTCAGTAATCAGTAGTCGGATTAATTTTTAAAGGTAACTGTGGCAACACTGGTTATTATCAACCATGATCTGAGGAACACCACACCTGTTGTTGTTGTTGTTGTTACAGAGGCAGGTTTGCTCACCGACTCGGATATCAAATCACTGTCTCGAGATGACCTGCGTGACCTGTTTCCTGGAGCTGATCAATTCCAAATGAGACGGTCCATTTATGAAATAATCCACAAACCGGTGAGCTAACAAGTTGAAATGTTCAGATAAAGAACAATGACATGGTTAGAGAGTCAAATGTCCAGTTCTGCAATGGAATACTTTTGTTTCAGGAGCCAGTTGATGCAGTCTTTAAAGAGCTGAAAGGATTCGTCCCACGTGAATCTCTCCAGGGTGTGTACAACCTTGCTAGCAGCTACTTTCACTTTCGGCAGCTGTTTTAGGTTGTTGTGTTTGGGCCATTCTGGCGATGGCCATATATTGTATGTAACACACACAAACTGATTCTCTTCCTCCAGCTGCTCTTGAAAACGAAAAGGTTTTGGATTACCTCCACATGCTGAAGGAAATGAAGGCCCACGTGGATAAGATCCAGGGTTTCCTTCAAGCTCACATTGATAATCTGGAAGAATTCAAAAGTGCTGAGCCACAACAGAGACCTGACAAAGGTTATCATGCAGTTTTTTTGTTTTATTTTCATAAACATCTTTCATCCGGCACCAGTTTTTTACTATTTACTAATACTTAAGTATTTCTGAGTATGTCCTACAGAAAGGTTTTAAGTCAACTCTTTCATGCATGAATTAGGTTCACAAAGTCATATTTTTCTGATTAATTGTTTTTATAATAGTTGGAGTCAGTAATTGCATTGTGCCACTCTGCCTAACAGGCCCTGTGTCAGACACATCTCATCCAATGGAGTTTGACGATAGCCAAAATGAACCCCAATCACAAGGAACACATGGTAAATCTCTTCCTCTTCACTCTCTAATCACATGTTTGATGGGTTATATTCACTTTTAGATTCTATAATAGCTCCAAATTAAGGTCTATTCTGAAGGATTATTATATAAGAGTCAGTGAGTGCATTTCTACTGTTTTATGTGACAGACTTTTCATCAGGGACAGGATCCTCAGGCGCCAGTGGTCCAGTTGTGCCCTATAGTGGTCCAAATGATCACTATTCACAAGGAGGAAGAGGTTTGTGGCATTTAATGTGCAATATTCACTTTGAAATTCTATAATAACTCCAAATAAATGTCTCTTCTGAAGGATTCTTTTAGATTCAGTGAGTGCATTTCTATCGTTTTGTGACAGACACTTCATCAGGGACAGGATCCTCAGGCGCCAGTGGTGCAGTTGTGCCCTATAGTGGTCCAAATGATCACTATTCACAAGGAGGAAGAGGTTTGTGGCATTTAATGTGCAATATTCACTTTGAAATTCTATAATAACTCCAAATAAATGTCTCTTCTGAAGGATTCTTTTAGATTCAGTGAGTGCATTTCTATCGTTTTGTGACAGACACTTCATCAGGGACAGGATCCTCAGGCGCCAGTGGTCCAGTTGTGCCCTATAGTGGTCCAAATGATCACTATTCACAAAGAGGAAGAGGTTTGTGGCATTTAATGTGCAATATTCACTTTGAAATTCTATAATAAGTCAAAATTGAGTTGATTTGGATGTGTATACTATACTTGGTCAGAAAGTGTATTTCTGTTTTAAATGTTTTACACCACATCAGGATCCAGGCGTGGTCTCTGCTCTGGCGTCCCACTACAGCGAGAACAAGGTCATTCTTGTTCTACACACTTTGATGACGCATAGTAATTTCTCATATTAATGTTTGCTGATGTTTAGCTGCCCCACAACTGTGCTTCTTTTGGCAGACTGAATCTAGTGTCTATGATATTGTAGTAGTTCATTTTTCAATTCCATTCTAACTTAAAGTAAAGCTCTTTTTTTGTTCTAGGAAGTTCCTAAAATTATTTTGAGCTTCAAAAGTTAAAGGTGAAATATGGAATATGAGCTGAATGCCGCCATCTAGTGTCTCAAGATTGTAGTCACGACAACAAAAAAGTAATTCCAACGGTCGGGTTGCCAGGTTTGTTGCCGAGTGTGTCACCATCAGTATTCCCATATCTAGGATCAACGTGATATAATGAAAATAAGTATAGCAGAGGAGTTTGACCGACAGGTAACGTTAGCTAAGTATGCAAGCGAGTTGGCTTACCGATCCAGGAGAAAGTTCGCCATTTCCGCGTGTGTTTTGATGCCGTGGAAATCCTTTACCTGAGTCCGTCGAGCGCATGCTTCACCGATATTTACTCTGGTTTTTGCTCTTCTCCGGTCACTCAGCTGCTGGGACAGATAACGCACCGTTCGCTGGGGCTCTGAAGAGCTTGCAGATTCCGCCATTTTGCCCAGTGTCAGCCTCGCTTTGCCGAGGTTGCGAAATTGGCAACCCGCAATGCCGGCCGCTATTTGGCTGGTATGATGTAAACAGGAAGTCATTGTCGAACCCGTCAAAATTTCTTAAATTATTTATTTCAGACTAAATATAATTTTTCAAGGAAACGCATTACTTTTAATCTGCGCCCCTCTAAACGCCCCGTGGATGTATTATTTTTGAAAAAATATAGCTTTTAATAAGCATATTACATATTCAGCATTTAAGTTACCAGGTCTGCCAGGCCTTTCATCAACTAATTGAAAATACTTCATTGTGCTATATACTCTCTCCTTTAAAGGAGACCTGTTAGCTTTAAAAATGTTTCCCTTTCCTTCAGTGTTCCACAGGTTCTTCTGCATGTCAAAGGTCTTGCAAGTTAAAATGTCAAAGTCTATACCAACAGGAGCTCCTCTCTCTTAATTTTCTTGACCTTGTGACATCACACTTGGCACATAAGAACTGATTTGGCACAGCTGCTCTGTTGTTATTAGCAGTGCTGGGTCAGGCATGTGTGAGCTGACCAATCAGATGAGGCTGGGTATTCGTGTGGGGGGCCTTAAAGACACAGGAGCTTACAGAGCGTTTCAAACATATCTAGTGGACAGCATGAGAAAACTGATATGTTTTTATGATCATTAAAACATGTAAACCTATTCTTATATGAACATCAGATATAAAATGAGATGCCTGAAAATGAGTATAATATGTCTCTTTTGATTTATTGATTAATTAGATACAGTTAAAAGGTTTTTGTTGTCCTTTTGGGAGCTCTTGAATGTGTTAGTTCTGCAGGTTAATCAGTAATCAGTGCAGTATCCTAAATAGAGGCACTGACTAACAACTTTCCTTATGGCAATATTGTACTTCATAGTGTGACCCACATCAGTGTTTGCTTATAGTTTTGAATGTATGAATCTGTGTTAGTTGCACAGTCATTTTCTTCTTCTATACTCACAGTGATATACAGGAGTGTTGTCAGCGGTAAAACCTTTGGGGCTGATGTACAGCTGATGGCAAAAATGGAGCAGCAAGGTCAGGACAGGGTTCGACTTGTTCAAAGAAAAGAGAATCACAAGGTCACCGTCCTCTTCTGCCCAATCAGTTCACGAGTTGGGGCAGATGTTGATGCAGCCATGAGCGATGTTGAAGGTAAGGGAAAGATTGAGATGATGAGTACATGTGATTGTCCTGTACTTGTACTGTCTTTTGTTGTACTGTTGTTGTTATGTGCGGTGTCCTTGAGTGCTTTGAAAGGCGCCTTTAAATAAAATGCATTATTATTATTATTATTATTATTATTATTATTATTATTATTATTATTATTAGTTTGCGATCTGGTTTATAGCTTTTATAACCAACCCAACATATTCATGTATTGGTAAAACAAAATCTTTTTGTATTAGATGTTGGGCTATGAACCACAATTTTCTACCCTCACTTGCTGACGCTCATTTTCTTCCTTTTTGTGCCCACAGATGATGACAAAGAAATCATTCTGGTGTTGATGCACCACGTGCGTGAGCCCAAGCCCACAACCAATATAAGAACATGGACTGACTACAAACAAGTAGTGTTACATGTGCATGTTTTCTATCATGAGACAAATAATGGATTACTCTCATGCCAGCAAAATAATGATGCTTTCTCCGTGATATGGAACAAATTACTAGAGTACAAAATTCCAGATACCAGTGGAAATGCCCAGGGTGTGGGAGATGAAAGGAGGGGTAGTACTAATAGAGGTGGTGACAACAGTAGTAGTGGTGGTGTTCCGTGGTGGCTATCTAAACCTAGTAGTTGGTTTCCTCGTTGATAGAGTGGGCAGTGTTGGTGTTAGTAGTGATAGTATATTTGGTACATGGTACATCACAAATAAAACTTTATGTAATGGACAGCATCACATGAAAAAACAAACATCACAGTGGACTGATTTAAACCATTTACTGATTGCAGAAAACGTACATTTTTTCTAGATAAAACTAAATCAGCTGCTGAGAGTAGTCTAATGACATCAGTATTCATGTCAATCATGGATGTCAATAGCTAAACACAGAATTCTCTGCACATTTGAAGCTGTTTTAATTTAAATGCTACACCATTAAACTTGTGTTTGGCTGTTTTTGGTGCAAAACCTCTTTGAAATATAAGTCAGACTTCGTAGATCATGGAGAAAAAATTTGATATTTAGCATTTAAGCTATCATTGTCCAATCCAATTATATGGAAAGTTTTAAAAGTGATTTAACCTTGTAACAATAACATGCTAATCACACAATCAAATGTCAGCTCTGCAGCTACTACAGTGGCATGAAGTATAGACTGTTAAAAGTGTGAAATGGATTTATTCTTTGTAATGAGTACAAGGAAAGAAAACTAACAAGCAGTACCATCGTTGTTTACACAGCCTTGACTGTGGTACTACTGTTTGATAAAATTTTTATTGTATTGCCAGTGAGGCTAATATCTAACATTTAAGTTTCTCCGTATGTTAAGACTTGACTGTACAGAAGTGATTGAAGAGTGGTAAGGAATGGTCTTTGAGTATATATTAAGATAAAATCATAATTGCTGTAAAGCAGGAATGTGCATGTTTGTTGTACTTTATTGTAAAATCTTGTTTCAGGTTCAAGGTGTGATTTATTAATATATCTACTACTTTAAATAAACTGAAAATATTGATGAAATCATATTTCCTGTGGTCCTTTTATTATTGGCTTCTCATGTATTTTGATTGCAGCGGATAAGACGACCAGTTGTTTTTGGCTTGAACAATGTTGGGATAGTTTGGTTGCAAATTCACTTTGACTGTCAATAATAATAATAATACTTCTGACCATAACATTTTAACAACAATGCAATATTCAACTTACTGAGTATATATATTATTACAATACTCAACTTGGCTCCAAGTCATCTATAACATATAATATATTGTCTGTAGGAATGTTTGGATTTATGAGAAAATATCTTTTAAGTCAAATTATATTGCATGTATTACATTTACCGAAACTTAATTGATTCATTATTCATTTTAATAATTACTTACTAATTATATCAGGTGTGTGATGCTTTTATTCTGAAAAAGAGAAAGGCTGCTTTACTTTGAAAAAAGCAGGCCGGAAGTTTGACATTGTTTACAAACAGAAGCTGCTTTCAGTCGGCTTCTCGGTTAGCGAGTGTTGTGGATTTAAATTAGAATTTTACGTTATTTGTTCGGACTTTTTTTCCGAAAATGGCAGCCACCAAAGAGCTTTCTGCACTAACACTATAATGCCAAGTTATCAAAATGACACTACGGTTATTTTTGCTAATTAGCCGCACAACTCCGCTAGAGTCAGTTAGCTAACAGTTAGCTAGCTCAACAGATGTGTCTGCAGCATGGCTGTCTGATTCATTTCAACAGGTGTTAGCTACAGGAGGGCACTTCTTATCTCTAGAGGTAACAATCCCAAAGAGTTGTACGCATATGTTGTTTCTTTCTGAGGCTTTGTTAGCTGTAATCGCTGTTCAACTAGCCAGCTGTTACCGTCAGTTAAGTTAGCTAGCTAACTGTAGAAGTTTGTCTCACTCGGTTGAGTGTCATGCTCCTTGGCCGCGTGAGCCCGATCATAAGGACCTGTTCAGAAAGAGTTGGCTCACAGAGAGTGTTGGTCGTCTGTAAAACATCAGTACGAAGGCTGCAAACCATATCTACCAGATATAACGTCAGAGCACTACATCCATCTGCGCACCGGTTCTCACTTAAGGTAATTAAATGAAAGTCTTGGAAAAAAGTGCAAAACTCCTCATGCTGTCCTAACACGATAATGGTAGTGAGCAGGTCGTGTCATTCCTCTTTGTTTCATTAGGCACATCCCTGTCTGTACCAGCCAACAGTGTGTGTCATGCAGGCGGCCAATATCTCGTATGGCAAAGGGACCACTGCGGCTGCCTTAGATGATGGTGATGATGATGACGATGAGGGTGGTTTTAAAGCTGTGGTTCCACAACACAGTCGGATAGATAACGAGGAGTTGAGGAAGGCGATGGTGATCCCAGGTCATGTGCATGCAGTCAGCATGCAGGTCCAGCTTGATGAGACAGCTGGAGCCTCCACAGTGTCCGGTGAGTGAAACTGACTGCATGAGATGAAGACAGAATATGATTCAGCGCCTGTAGGCTATCAGTGGTGAACCGAACCTAATCAAGGAGGTTATGGCCTTTTTTAGAAGAAAAAAATGTGTGGGGAAGATTTAAAGCTTGGTTTCTTGAAACAAAGCAAGCACAGTGACATCTGGTGACTTGGTTAACAGCCCCTAGCCGTGCCATGCACTGAGGCACGAAAACAGCATGTGATTTTTTTTAATAGTTGCAGTCTCATGTGTGCAAATATATTCCAGGAAGCCTGTAACCTGTAGTAGCCTTTTTCAGAAGTGTTGCATTGAATCAAGAGCTCACTGTGCAATATGTTACAGAAAAATTATAATAAGTGCCACAACCATACTTGGGCTACAGATTATTATGTTGTACCACCAGATATTTTCCTGTTTAAAGTATATCTTAGTACAGCTCTTGTTATTACAGCATGTTTTTGGTTAACTTAATATTTGACAGGACTATTCTCAGGACTGTAAAGAGATTTGATGTAGTATTGATCCATACCCATCACTTACGCATGTGTATGAGTGCTCTCTTTTGTGTTTTTTGCGTTTTTGTTCATACATATTTGATTTACATACATGATGTATTTCCTCTCTTGGCAGCTCCAGCAGATTCAGTGGAGACAAACACAAAGACGAAGAGGAGGAGGGAGAAGAGGAAACTGATAAAGAGAAAGCTCAAGTCAACGGATGCTTCGGACAATTTGATGTCAGAGCTTCCGTTTTGTCTGACCAGCCCCACCACGTGGAAGGAGCTGGGATGTGTGTACACTCCGAATATTACTTTTCAATAATCTACTTTCTGACCATGACATGCCTGAGGAGTGTGTTGTAAATGTATACCTTCATGATGGTGGAATTTGTTGCTTAACTGTTGTGTTAGATGTAATCAGTTATAGCTAATAAACTGACAGCAGAGTGTAGGTCACTAGCCAGCTGGATGTTTCTAATGTAGGATTTGTTCCTTCTCTCTAGTCACCAACTCTGAGTCAACTGAGAAGAAGAGAAAGAGGAAGAGAGGAGACAGCGGAGCACGAGTGGATAGTGAAGAGGATGCAGAGAAGAAGAAAAAGAAGGAGTGTCAGCGACCCAACTACTTTGTCTCCATCCCCATCACTAACACGCAGGTGAAGAAGTTCTGTACTCATCACTTGCTTGAAGCCTTACAACAGAGTTTGCAGGCATTGTACCTCATTCCTAACCAAATGACAGATTCTTCTCTATCTCAAATTTTCCCAGCAACTTTCCAGTCAAGGCAATTATCGACGTTTCAGCTCTGTTGTGTTGCTACCAAATTCAATATATATTTTCACAACATGTATGTTTTTTCAGTGAGCCAGCTGCTCAGAAGACTTTCAGAAACAACTAGTGTTAACACCTCATAACATAATTTTTTTACAAAAAAGCCCAACAACATTTTTCATGCGATGGAAGCATGTTTGAAGTCTTTGAAAGCCAATTCCTACACTCTTATACTCACTAAACATGTAAACACTGATGCTTAAATTAGAATGAATCATTGTTTTAGCTGCCTTCATTCTCTTTTGTTTGACCCAGAAAATTATGACTGGTGCTCCTTGTCACTTACGTATGTTATCAACAGTAGAGAAGTTGGAGAACCTGTTTCAGAAACTCTTTGATTATTCCTTTTGTGTTGAAGACTTCAGTCTGCTCTCTTAAGATTATGGATGAATTTTGTGTGCGACATTAGGTCATAGTCAGTGCAGCTCAATCTATCACTGGAGAAAATCTATCAGGGGAAAAAATGTTCAAGATTCAATTTCCTGACAGACGATGGCACTGAAAACTTAATGCTTGTTGACCTAAAAGCTACTCTGATTGGACATTGATTCACCCCACAGTCATTATCTATTGATGCCTCATCTGTGATGCTGAACTGCAGAAGGTTTTCCTCCCCTCACCTCCTTTCCACTTACCCAGCCAGTCCTCCAGAGAGAGGAGTGATGGTGAAGGATGCGAGAGTACAAGCAGCCATTGTGTATTACTGCATCTGCCTTTACCGTAATTGCCGTCCGCTCGTGATTGAAAGTCAGTTTGTCCAAACGACAGATCAGTTCAGCTGTGATCGAGGTCCAAGAGGTGATTCTTCAGCAGGAGCCTCGATTGGTCAAAGCCATGATTCCAGTCCCAACTCTCCACATCACGCTTTTAGTGACTCATCTCGCCAATCAGGAGCAAGTCGACCTGTGAGTTGATGCAAACACATGTGTAGATAGTATGTTGGTATACATGTCAGTCCCTGATTTACTCAGTAATATTCACACACACAACCTGAATATGTCTGGAGGTACCTGTCTTTACCTAATGGAACACATCCCAGCAAAAATTTTGTGGCCGTTCAGTCGTCCAGTTTTGGTTCAAAATTGATTAATTCATTGATTTATTCAAATTTGATTTATTTTGGTCATTTCTGCGTATGATTTCCACAACAATATTAGAAAACAACTAATATTTGTTTATTCTCTGTACTTAAAATAGTTCCAAAATGAAAGTTTTGCTGATGTCAAGACCTCAACTAGCCATCAGCTAGAGGTCCTAGCAACCACTTCTGTGATTCTGGTAAAGTCGGTGTTCTCTTTCAGCAGCTTTATACATCCTAAACATTCCAAGTAAGAATAAATCAAAGTCGAAGTTTGGCCTACTAAGTCCTATTCTTAACCCACTGAATGACTATGACATGTGTAACACTTTGACTTTGTCGCTCTTTTAGCCACATTGCCTGATTTTGTGGCTGAAATCCCTGAAGTTAAAAGTCTCCCACGATTGAAGACAGCTTGGATAAAGAGTTTCTCTCTTACAAACATCACAGATATAAAACAATTGGGAAAACATGAATTTAAATGGATGCGTGCAAAAATAATATTAGTCATTAAAAACGGACGTAGTGGTGAAAAAGTGTTAAAAACTGTGATACAACGAATTAATGCTAAATGTTATCAGTTACACCTGAGATTTCCTTCTTTGACAAATCAAAACGTCGGCCTTTGATAAGGGATAAGCCTGAAAATGATCTTTATTAACATAATGAGCATTTTATCAGGCCATCACAATATGAATACACATGATGGTAACAATGACATCACAATATCGGTGCAACTGAAGGGGAAAATGTATTTGTATAAATGTTTTTCCTTGAGGCAGGAATCATCCATTATAACCAGCTTTCAATATTAATGATTTTTCAAGGCAGCTGAGGGGAAACTGTGTGGACCTAATGCGATAGACGTAACACACGCAGCAGCATGATCATGTGTCATTACTGGAATGCCAAGCAGTCCATTAACTGGTTAAGTTTGAGCTGCTGCAAAGCAAAACAGGTTAAAGTTCAAATATTCAAACAAAATGTATTCCAATACTGCTTGTGCATCAATAACAGTGATTGCAGAAGATCACAAATGATGCAATATTGATTTATCCTTCGCTTAATGTACACACAGTCACACAATCCGTTCAGATGAATACAGATCAGTTTGTGACGTACATGCATTCACACAAAGAGCTGTGCTGCATCTCACTCTGCCGTGACCTTTTGTTATGTTTAATAGAAAATCTATCTTTCGTCCTGCTTTCTTGTTTTTTCCTTGTTGTTCTCTCACTGCAGCGAAAATACTATTATCAGACAGAGTGCCCCTCCAATTAGTTTTCTACTGTCGTATCCCACCCTCCCATCAGTCTCTGTGATGCTGATCATCACAGCACCAGAAGGGTCAGAAAGCCACAACAAACTCATGCCCATGTTCGCCGCAGCAGTGGACGTGGGGACTAAAGTTACTGCTTGAAGACAGGGATGCAGCGTTCTGCAGTGACTAATTACACAGCATGTCACGTTCTCCTGTCTTATCTCTTCCTCTCAGCACTTCCAGGAAAACTGGTTGATAGGTCTATAAATATTTTAGGTTTAGATTCCAGCAATGAGCCTTGAAAACACTGCTGACAGTCACTGGGGCTGGAATGCAGCCTGGGCAGTTTATTCCAATTAATAATGAGAATAAACTTGCTCATTCTGACATAAATTTCATCCCGTTCTTTCGCAAAATATCTAAAAATATGTTCAGTGCCTGGTCAATGTGGAAAAAGTGCTGCCAATGTGTGTTGTTCTAGCTTTGACTGTGTGGTTCATAAAAAGGTCATATTCTGAGGTAACCGTTCCAACATTTCATCAGCAAGCAGCTGTGGAACGCGTCAGCCATGTTATGTGATGAAATTGACGCTTAATCTACATCAAGCAGAAGATTGTGTCATTAATAATCACTGGATTATGCAATATGAGAGGGAGAAGGGGAGTGAGGAGATTATGGTGAATTTGTGCACGTGAGTGTGTGTTGTGCATATTCATGTGTATATATCTTTTTAGGGCGGCGACCGTGCTAGCGCAGGTCGAGCCGTCATTGGCTGAGCTGCTGGGGGGGCGTGATCTGGTGCTGCCATTCTCAGGGATCGGTCATTTCAGGAAGGAGGTGGTGTTTGTTGGGCTGGCCCCCGGACAGCACAGACACACACTGGACAGTGTGGCAGGTCAGTGACAAACGTTCATTTCTTCGCTCTCTTTGTCATTTTGTCCTTCTTTCTTCCTCTGACCTCCTCGAACACTTCTGTCAGCCCGTCATCACAAATATTGAATTCCATTTGTGTACATCATGTAGTTTGTCTCGTGCTGTGGAGGGATACATTTCACCAGAGGATGTTAATGTGATGCATTACTTTCTCTTTTGTGAGTGATGTTTGAACTCGGGGGTCAGCTAATGAGTGCTGCAGCCGGTTGGAGAATTAGCTGTCCTTCATGAAGATGCATAACGGGGTGGATGCTTGCTGTCGTGGGTGGAGACGTGCTGTGGGAGGTCACAGATCGGACAGCTTTAGGAGATCATAGCGTATGTTCACGGGGATTGTTATTGGTAAGCTGACTGGGCTAATGCTGGGCTGACATGGATTCACTTAGAGGGACCAACAAATTGCAGGATGAAAAAACAAAACATGTGTGGTGATACGTTGATGTCGTGTTGTTTAGAAAAAATTGAAATAAATACATTTTATTTAATTTATTTCCTATTATTATGTGTTGCAAACTTGAAATGAATGCTGAACCCCACTTCAAATGTAGGTCGAAACTTTCCAACATGTGTAGTGAACGGAAAAGGAAAAAAATTAGCTTCTCGTTGTCCTGATCATACTTTTAATTGTTGTGTGAGGGAGATATTGTTGAGATATTGCATTGTTAATTCCATCACAGAGGATGGCAAAAAGTTAGAATATTTTAACTTAAATCAATGGTGTTAACCGTTGCCATTGCTTATATTCTCCGCCGACCTCAACTTATTTTACCACACTGTTCTCATCAACTAAAACGAGATCTGGTCTGCCATTTAAAGCAAGGTTAGGTAGAAATTGCCATTTTGTGCGATTTGGTGCCCCCCACAGTTTCGTAATATAGGTGCCAACTACAACATACAACTAAAACATCGGCCTGAATCCATGTGAATGCAGCGTAACTCTCACAGGCTGGACACAGTGGATGCTTGTGTACTGCGTGGCGGTTGGGTTGCTGCTGCAGCGCCGCTCCTGCCTGCCTTCTCCTCTGTTTAAATGGAGTTTATCTGATAAATATCAGTAAATATGATCAAGTCATTTTCATGTATCCCCTTTGAAAGAGTGAGAAAGCAAGAGAAGGAGTGAAAGTGCACAGGAAAGAAACTGCCCCTCACCAGTTGTGTGTATTCTCTTTATTTCTGTGACATTCTATAAGTATAGACATTAAAACTGCAGTTAATTGCTGGTATGATGTCCATGTGACTGTCTGCAGGTCGCCCTCTGGTCTATTTCTGCCGAGAGCTGCGCGTGTCGCTGTAGAAATACGCAAGACTCTGAATGTCGATATGAAGCACCACAGCAGGTGTGCTTGACCAGGCGTGAGAAGCACAGCTCATCTAGTGTTGCCGGTCTAACCTGTTAACATGGATGCTGAAATGATGAGCACCAGATAACGCCACGCAGCAGCGCTGCATGCATCCATTGTGTCTAGCCGGTCCGTCACATGAGGCCTACGCCCGGCTTCTGTCCTGCAGTGAACCGTGGAAAAGGTTAAAGAGAAGAATTTTAGAAGTAAAAAACAACTAGTATCAATAAATTTAAAAAAATGTGTAATGTGAGGATTCTAGTTACAATCTAAAAAATCAATAACTAACATAATAATTCATTTATTCATTCATATTTGGTTAATTTAGCTAATTTCAGTGGAGGATTTCCAAAACATTTGTACAAAACAAATAATGCATTTATAGAAATGAAATGAAAATAAAATACTTGCGCACATTACATTAATTAAACAGGAGCAGAAGGGAGAAAATCTTTCATTACCTGCCCCTTTCTTGATAGTAACACAAGATACTGTACATGCAGATAACCATCCCTTTTTTCTTTTCACAAACCATCTAAAAATTCAGCAACACATACACAAATACAAACAGTAGCAGTCGGTGGATGTGATAATCAACCACTGACTTGATATTTCTTATCTGTGTACATCTGCAGAAGCATTTGCGTGTATGTTTTTGTGTTTTGCCTTTGGCAACAACATTAAACCAACATTTCTAAGAGGATTTCTGATCCGTTGCTCTTGCGACACCAACACGCACAAACTAAATAAGCTCAAACATGCCTAATACGGCCCATTTCGACTCTAATGCATCAGAAATATGCAGTCATTTTGAAAATTGACACATGCAGTTGTGCACATTTACACAGTAAATGAGGGACTTTTTGCTTACTATACAAATGACTGATTCTTTGTGTCTCTATCTCTGGTGTTCATACTGTAAATAAATATATCAGACTGTGTAAAATGTACAGCGGCATGTTTGCATTCTGCTTTAGTGAGGATTTCCGAGCTGCTCCTCTTTGCTTGGATCTGAGCAGTTAATACGTGTGTATTATGGAGGAAATACTGCATTTAGCATATTAGTGAAGGCCAAGCTGAGACAAATCCCAAAAGGCGTTTTATCTCAGGGAAATGCAAAATGCAATAAATGAATCTTTTGAGAGCGTACCAAAAGGGCCCAGGTTCTGCATAATTACCTCAGCTGTCAGGTTTAGTTTATCTCAAGTTTTCCATTGGAATTGCGTGAAACTATGATGGGGACTTGGTGATAAGCTTTTCATATCAAATGACCAAAGGAGGTTGTTTGATTGATGGGGGTTTGAGAGAATTTGTCCTCATGTGACATCAGCTTTTATAAATCCAAATTTACGAAACTGCCACAAACAGTGACTCTTGGAGGATTAAAAGAAAGAGACAGACCCTCCATGATTGATCCATTACAATACAACCAAACAAAAGTATTAATACAGTTTTGCTAAATTGATTCATTTCATCTTGAAGTCTGAACACATTTTGTTAGCTTTGATATGTTGCACACTAGTTTTTATTCCTTGCAATAAAATTACAAAGGCTTTACTTCAATATTTTAAGTATTCTTAACTTATACTGAACTAGAAGTTTTGCCTTGTATTACTTATTATTTTATGTCTTTAAATAAAGGACAGTAGTGGCTGTGGAGTACAGCATCTAAAGTGTTGATATTCAGGACCTAAAATCTGCTCTGCAACTAAAATCTGTTGTCGAGACAGTAAAATCTCATGTAGATGTGGTATTAAGCTCCTTTTTAAAGTAAAACATGTACACAAGAGTGTTAATAACCAGTGATGCCAAATGGTTTCATCCTTTGCAGAGTTTTATTCATGTATCTGACGAGACAAAATGAAGCATCGCTAATGGAGATTCTGTGTTATTGCTGTTTAGAAATGCAAAACAAGGATAAGGCAGGAAGTCGGCCTCTCCCGTCCTCTCGTCTGCTCCCTCCACCGCTGTTATTGATTATGTACTAACCTTTCTGTCCATGGAGAGCTCCTCTTCTAAAAATACCTCTGTAGTTTCCTCCTCAGTTGTGCGTTTTTTTGACCGTCTGGGTCTGTCCTTGCATGTTCATGACCTTGTTCTTGTATCTGTCTGGTCACGACCTCTGTCACACGATTCCTCTTTGGCCTTGAATAACACGGTTGCATATGTACGTTTTTTTTTGTTTTTTTTAAATGTTACATTTATGTTGCAGAGTTGTTGCGGAGCCGTTTTGTGGAGCAGGGTCTTCTGCAAGGAGACAACCGTGGGTTTGAACCCCACCTCACCATTATGAAGCTGTCCAGAGCATCAAAACTGCGATCTCAGGTAAACGCACATATGGTACACACAATATGTTAGCTTTAATTTATGTCTTTCAATGTGAATTTCTGTTGGTCCCTCCACACTGGGACATCAAAAAAACATTACTAACCTGAAGTTCATCGTCTTCTTACACATATGCGACAATAGTCAGTAGATGGAGTGGTTATAAAGCCATCATACAATGTACAATTATGCTAGAAGAGAGCTAGTTACATAAGAAAGAAACAAATAATGAAAACATAAATTTGCACAGGCACAGCAAGGATTTCATTTTAATCAGTAATGTCAAAATAGGTTTTCATTGTATTACTCACTTCAGTTAAGCTTTAATACACAGTCTTAGTGTTTTTCTTGTAACAACTGGCCTTGACAGATCTACCAAACAGCTGCAGTGTTGTTCCTCTGTTGTCGCCAGACATCCTTTCTTGTTCACATTCATCTCACTGGCTGTAAAATGTGTCATCCAGTAGCGAGATGCCAAATTATGGCTCCAACCAAAACTGCTCATTGGTATAACACATCTATAGTGGCAATTTAAAAGAATGTTTAGGAACAGGGGATGATTTAGGGATTGGTTATGAAATAGATAAAGATATCAATAAAAGGTATCAGATGGTGAGGACGTGAGGCGACAGAGAGACAAACGAGAGTCCAGAGGGGAGAGACAGAGGAAGGACGGCATCCATCTTTTTTTTTTCTTTTGTAACCTGATGACACCTTATCCTGCTTGGCGTCTGCCGGGCGGCAGTCTTGTCTTCCTCCAGTCTTTATGTGTGTGTGCGTGTGTGCGAACAATGGTTGTGAATCTCCTGAAAAGTGTAATAAACATGACTGTAAACAGTGTTTTCCCTTTGTGTTTCTCAGGGTATAAAGCGTGTGGACCCAGCTCTCTACTCCAACTACACTAACAAGTAGGTGTTTGGATTTCACATACCAAGGGAATTATACAGCCAAGCATTACCGAGGTCGTACTCCACAATAAGTGCAGTGGGACATTGTGTAATGTTTAGTGTCCATACTGCCTGTGTACAAAACATATAAGCAAGACATATGAGACAATTTCTAGAGACGTGAAAGAACTTCGGCACAAATCCAGTTCTGACTCTTAACATTTTTGTGACTCACTGGTGTTCTTAATTTTATTTGCACTTTAAAGGTGAATTCTGTGTTTAACCCTGGGCTTTATATTTACATGTTTGGGTGATTCATACTGACCAAATCTAATAATTGAAATTACTCTGAAAATCTAGAGGAATCTGTTTGACAATGTTGTCAGACACTTAAAATAACTGTCTCAAAGGAAGACGGTTACTGTTTTTGTTCTGCCGCTTTGGGTTGGCAGCTCAGGTCGAACGCCAACCTAAAACAACAGAATTTGACGATCTTGGTATATGACTCAACGATTAACTTTCTGGCTCCAGAAAGTTAGATTTTGTCGTATTAAAGTTAGGCAACTTTTCACTGTATGCATGTTTCCTGAAGCTGTGTGCTAATTGTTGTCTGTGAGCTTCTGTAAAGTCTTCTGGTTGTCATTGTAATAAGTCTCAGTGTTGTAACCAATCAGCCTTGATCCCTGGTTTATTTTATTTTGATTCTGATATTTAAGAAGATATTTAAGAAGGTGTGTGAACCCTGTTAGATATAATCAGTTGTATTTGAACAGCAATGTCTTCAGTTATGTAGTTTTGGGGGAAAAATACACATTGGCCCAATATATAACCACACAGCTTAATTTGGTCATGATTTATAATTTGAGTGATCGTTACCATCAAGCGGCTTTTATGACAGACATCTGCCTTTTACTGTCTGCTGGAGGCAGCAACACTCTCTTCATTGTCTTCCACTGTGTCATTGTCTGTTTTCCCTGTTACACTCAGGTTTTTTGGAGACCAGACAGTTGAGCGGCTGGATCTTTGTTCCATGTTGAAAAAGAAGCAACAAGACGGATATTACCACACTGAGACTTCACTACAAATTGGTTAGTACGCGTGAGCACCCACAAACAAAGCTCCTCTGTGTTTGTGTGTTTGTGCAGTGTTGAGCCTGCAGAGGGCGCCCTCTGCTCACACAGGACAGAGAGATTCTCACAGTGGCAGTACAGCAGCATATTTAGGTGTAATACAATGCTGTCATTGTTCTGTTTTTATTTACATGTTTTATCTTTATGTGTTTGTTACATTGGGCATTCAGTACCGTTTGTAGATTTTGTATAGATTTGCAGAAAACTTGTTGTTCATGCAACAATATTTTATACCGGTTAACAGAGATGGGGGTGATGATGGAGACAGAGTCAGTTTATTTGTTTATGGAAAGTGACAGCATCAAGCTTGAATTTGTTAACAGAGTTAAAGAGAGGTTTCAGGCACTGTGGGAAAACTCAAGCACATTTCCATTTTTGACGTGGCTGCCCAGTTTACCACCCTGCCAGGTCTTTTCAAAAGTTGGCAGCACTCGATGGATGCGGTGCTGATGGGCCTGAATGAGTTGCTGCAACCGGTTAAAAAGTTTCTCGCCGATGTGAATGGAACACGTAGCGCTTCTGATGTGCATTTCCTGAGGTGTGGCAGTGAAGCGTGGAGGAAATTGTCCCGTTTGTGTCGCAGCTTGAGTAGATATATTCTGACTGTTTTCAGACTGTGTTGGCTGAAGTAAACACGTTCTTGTTGTCTTGGTCTTCAGCTGGTAACTGAATAGAAGAAATGCTTGGTTGAAATGCGACTCGATGTGTTATGGTTTAGAAATATGGCACAAATCCGATCAGTGTTCAGAAATTGATGAACAGATTTGTTTTATCCTGAGTCATCTCTCATCTGTGCTGCCAAGGCTTGTTATTGAGCTGTTTATGTGGCTGTGTAACCCCACATGAACTCCAGATGGCACTGTTGACCCCTCTGGGACTTGGGCTGAAGCCAGACTGAGTGTATTGATGTGCATCTATTGTAAATGCATGCCTGGAGCGAACAGAGCATTGTCTCTCTCGATAGAAAAAACAGATTTGATGATTGTTTTATGAATATATCAGTTTGATATGTAAACAGATGAAACAATGCGTCAGAATCAGCTTGTGAGCAGACACTCCATGTTCACCAGCCTGTTGTCAGGCTCTGCCACAGCAGATGTGAGATGCAACAAGTGCGGAGCTTTGTTGTGAGCCAAGATCGATATGGCAAATGCAGTATCTACTGTTCCTTAATGGCAGCTGTCTGGAAGAGATGTAGAAATCATTGTTCGTAATATCATTCAATCGTTTAAGAGTCCAAACAATACTGGATTTCTGGGGCCTGTGCAGATGCAAATATTATAGTTTTGGCCGATATTTCCCAAATCTTTTGAGTGATGCCTCAGATGTGGTTATGAAACAGTTGTGACAAAGATATGTAACTGAAGCAGAATATTTAGAGGTTGACAATAAACTCCGTCCTCCAAAATGACACTGGAGCAGTAAACTTCACTTGGAATATAATAATCACATATCTCCCCAAACATCTTTTTCTGCATTATGTTCTGTTTAAAAGAAAAAGATCTCACATTGGCGTATATTGGTCGAAATGATTAAACTGCTTTCTTAAGATCCAAAGAAGCTTCCAAGTGATAAGACTTGGGGATTAATTTTGACGATAAGAAGGATGAATATACAGCAACAGAATATGATAAAGCCTAGAGAATCTCTGCTCCCAGTGAAATGGCTTGCCAGTAGTGAAACATCATGCACTTAGATCAGAGGCAAAATGTTGTTCTTTTTCAGGGTCTGTAATTCAGGAGCTTTTTACGAAAATGTTAGCAGACAGAATCCATCATTGCATTGGCCTCAAAAAAGCCTGACCTGCTTTGAACTACCAGCTAGTGTGGACTGTGGTTATATTCAAAGCCAACCTCCACACGCCGACAGATGAACCAAAACAACATTTTTATAGCAGCTTCAGCTCAAAGAAAGCTTGATGTTTTGGCTTCATGTCTTTGAAATGAGCTCATTACTTTTTATTAAAGTACTATTTTATTATTTAGATATGGGCTACGTAAGGAATACAATAAGCTGAATGTGAATGTATTTAAAGCTGTAACAACTTAACGATAAGTTGTCATCTACTAATATAATCACCAGATATATTATAATCAACTAAGCTGTTCAACTTGTGTATACATCAGTTATAATTCATTAAAAGGAAGAACTTGTCTGTTGCATTTTTAAAAGAAATCCACATCTGATGAGACATTAAATGTCAAGTAATAAAATCGTGGCTTCATGTCTGTCATGCAGGTTTCTCACTCTCATAACCCAACAGCAAAAGTAACACATTTGTTTATATTTGTAAATGTTGAATAAGTAATTAATAAATGATTTGTATTACCTGTTAAGTGTGCACTTATTCATATATTTGCATTTTGATGCATCTTATGTCTATCTGACTAGTTACAGAGACAACGCAAGGATCCCATTGGAGGAGAAACACAAACCATGCGCACCAAAATATGTTCTTATTGTTGCCTAATTAGAAATTCTGAATCATTTTTAAAGAAAAAACTCAAAATTCTGTGATTCCAGCTTCTTTAATGTGATTTCTTTCTAGTTGATTTCATTCTTTATGACAGTTGACTGAATATCTTTGTGTTGTGGATTTAAAAAAAACACGTGAGGATGTAATCTTGGACCTCGGGGAACGACGATCAATATGTTTTACAGTTTTCTGACATTTTATTGACCTAACAATTTATCGATTTTAATCAAGAAAATGATCTACAATCTAACAGACAGTTCAAAACTAGAAATCATTCAGTTCTGCGCTGATCTTTATTTGATTAAGTGAAAAACAGGTTTATGTGCATTTTGCTCACCAACAACAATATTACACAGTGCATCGATGAATGATCATCACCACAGTTAACAGGATTAGTGTATACCTCCAGGTACGTATGAGCAATTCAAGCGTGTCCGTATACATTACTCCAAAGTCCCACTGTCAAGTAGCTGCACTAATTGGTGTGTGTGTGTGTGTGTGTGTGCGCATGTTTGTGTGTGTGACAGAGCGACACTGTCAGTTAGAAGTGAAACTAGGCTGTCATAATGTTTTGTGGATCACTGGGCTGTCTGTGAGAGACAAAGAGCGACTGTGTGTGTGTGTGTGTGTGAGTGGGAGTGGGAGTGTGTCTGATTGTGTGTGGGAGTGACAGACAGAGCAGGGGGGATGTTTACCTCGCACTTCTCATCATTGGGGAAAAAAAAAAGCTTCTGTTTTCGTCAAGTGTTTTTCACAACACACACATGTTTAAAATGCGTGAGAGGGAGAGCCGAGCGCTGCACCCGGTGCTCTGATATCATGGCGTTGCATTCACGAAACAGTGTCACGGCTCGGAAGCTTTAAATGTGGAGCTACAATGCTCGCTGTCTGCGAGTGAAGTGGTGGGAATTAAGTGTCTGTCACCCTCAAGCTTATAAGTTACATAAGCCTTTTATACCACAACTGTGTCAATTTTCAGGGAAGACTTAATACAGCTGGCGTCTTCTTCATTCATGAGAAATGGAACACACCTTGTTTGTTTCAGGTCATTTGGTTCGGTCATTAAGCCTTTTTGGTCTGGTGTTACGAGTAGCTTATAACATTATTGAGCCAGTTTGACAGCGCTGGCTCCTCACTGCCAGACTTTTGATGGTGTATTCACAAAGTTAAAGTAGCTGAACTCACTCTACATCTTACATAATCTTTTCCCCGGCGGACGTGTTTGATGTTTCCTGCATGTGGTCTCACTCCACTCGCTGTCTGTCAGGTCACTTAATGATGATGTTCTTAAAGCACACAGAGATCCAAAGTCTCTTCCCCTCAGGTTTCCCTCCTGGAACCTTATTTCGGAAAAAGATATCTATGGTAGTGAACTGGGAAAGACAAAACATTTTTTGATCCTGAGAAAGTCAAAGTTAATAAAACGAATGAAATGTGAGACTGAAAATACGTAATTAGAAAGACTACACTTGACTGGCGCGTTTAATTATGGCGTCTTGTTGAATGCTCACCAAAACCTGTAAGTTAAACACTGTAGAGCTGGTCTAGCATATTATTGTGCTCACAATACTGACAAACTCTCCTTTCAGCACAGCTGCAGTTGTTAATACAGCCAGGTTTATGTGATTTTAATCTTTTTTAGTACCTTTTTGTGTGCCAAGGTGGCAGCCGTGCTGGTGTTGGTGACGTAGTGCACTGAGTTGATTAACACAACACTAGATGATATTTTACTTTATTTAGGACTGGAATGAATAGTTTCTTGCATCGTCCTGTTATACCACTGAGATTTATTCTGCCTTTTCACATGATATCACCCTGTCAAACTGTGTAAATGAGAGAAAGCCATATCTCCCGATTAAAATGATTCTCATCCGGTTTATCCTCCTCTATATCCCTGTACCTCGCAGGGTGCCGCGGACGGCTAAGTGTGCTTTTTCTGGTGGTACACAAGGGTCAGTGTCTGATTGTGTGCATTTGTTAATCTCATAATCCACAGGACAAGATAATCCACACCAGAGCCTGTGATTCACAACCCTATAGGGCTCTTTGTGGGAGGGAGTTGAGGGGAGGAGGCCAGAATACACAGACGGCGATAGAACCGAGGCAAGACGGGAGTTTTCGATAGATATATGTGAACTACTCATTTACGTTTATAATCCTGAAGATTTCCATACTGGTGGGCTTCGTGACATGCATGGTTGCCATGGTAACATCAATGGCGGTTTTATATTGCAGGTGTTTTGTTTGAACAAAACACAAAAGTGAAATAAGGAATGAGGTTGATATTAGATATTTAGTCCTAGAGAGAAGAAACAGAGCCCGACATTCTGTCTTTGACCTCGGAACCGACCCTGAACCTGTTACCATGGTTACATCTTGCCTGTTAACCCTGCTTACAGGCATGCACAGTGTAGATAACAGAGAAAAGGCAATGTTTTATGCATATTGCTATAACAAAAAAAATAAAAATCTATCCGTCTATGATACGACGGAACTCATTCCAAACTCAGACATCATCTCTTAAGTTTCTGTCTGAACCAGCTGGGTTCGGGTCGGGTATCCTTTTTCTAGTTTGATATCAATGAGATATCAGTAACGCTTGATTAAATTCTGCATTGGTTCCCGTATCTCTCTCTCGTGTGTGGGAAAGTAATTTGAGTCCCACATGGGAATGGCGGACCCCTCCACTAACAACACTTGTAGTGAACACAACATCGACACATATATACCTTTTACTTAAAATCTAAAATTTGTCAGAATTTACACATCCAGCATTGAAGGAGCAATATTATTTTTAATCTTGCCACACGGTGCCAGTTAGTCCAATATTTACTCTGCTTTTGGTCTTATTATCTGGCTCTGTAGCTGTTACATGCTCCACCATGTTAACAAGCTAGTTGCTAACCTTTTACCGCCACCATTTGGTGCTGAGCAGGTGTTGTACAGTGAGTTCAGTGGGGTTTTTTTGTGGGTTTTTTTAGCTCAAAACGGCCACCTGCTCCATTCGAATAGGATTCTATGAGAGTGAAATAAAACAGTCCATGAACCGGGAGGCTGAACAATGAGCTGAACTCACTGTGACGCTCTGGAAAACTAAGAGGAGCTGCAGGTTTTGTAGTATCAGACTGTCATTCGATACACTGTTATTACAAAAATCTCAATTATAGCGGCTTTATTTATTGATAATTGGAACTTTAATTTGCAATGACAATCGTAGGAAAGTTAAGATTAGAGGATTATTCACATATTGTTCACCTTCTCCTGTCTCTCCTCTGCGATACACAGTAAAGAAGAAAGGACATGAACTATTGTGTCAGCTTCTGTTTAGACAGATGGCGGAAAGTGTTTAACTCAGGACAACGTTTATTTCCCAGAACTGAAACACACACTTAAGTCTCTCCTCATTCTTTTTTCCATGCCGCTCTGTTGGAATGCAGTGTTAATGTAACGGAAAGACTGGAGGTAATCAAAGAAAGGAGTGTTTGCGACATAGATAATGGGCCCACTCGTCAAGTCACTTCAGAAGGTACTCGTTTTGGGAAAACAGTGACTTCATTCGGTTACTCTGAAAACAATCCAGCTCGCGGCATGTGGAGAGAGAAACTCCATAATGTTGTGGCAGGAATGGTCAGTCTGGCATTTCCAGTCGGTCTGTAAAGTGGAGATAACACTCAGTGAGTTGACTGGTAGGTATATCTCCTGTCGTGGCCTGTTGGTATTTACAGTATGATACGCTCACCCACAGCTCTACATACAGAAACACATCTACAGCAGCGCGAGTATGATAAATATATGCATACAGAAGCCCACACACGGCACTCTAGCAGTTTGCACACACGGACAGATGAAGGTACTTCGTGGCTCTGTGACCTTTTGGTATTTCGTTGAGGTCAGTAATTTCTGTACAGACTGTACCGCTTTGCTTTTCCCTATAAAATGGGTCTTTGGCAGCAATTATTTTCCAGTCACGAGTTGCCAGATGACGCAGTTGGCTAATTTGCATGTAAGTGGGTTAATTTCTTGCTGGATAAATATATTGAATCAGGGGAGTGCGGCTATTGATGCAGCAATATTGAGGAATTGAGAGTTGTTTTTACGGTATTCAGGGATTATTGAGGCTTCGAATGTAAGCCGGAGCGCGGTAAATGGGCTCAAAATGTAATCGGGTGTTATTGATATGAAAATGTCATTAACGAGCTTGCATGGATGTCCTTCTACGGTGGAGTTGTTGTCTTCTTCCTCCTTCTGTATGGATCCACTCATAATAATGATAATGATAATAATAATGATACTAAAAATACGTGCTTTGCTGTAAATGGTGTAAGAAATATTGTTGCTCGAGTAAAGAAAAATGTGATTTAACATTTAAAAAATCAGTTTTAGGAAAACCTGTGTTAAAAATAGACTTTATAAACACCCATTCTAGTCCAAACACTGTAGTGTGAGTGTTAATTTATCCTGGGACTCGCCAGCTCATTTGCATCCCCCTTTTTTTCTCTTTACTTTGTATTCCGATGCCGTTTTCAAAGCTGTCGTTGTTATGTGAAAGTTTCTTGTAAACAGTGCTGATCAGTGCCCATCAGAATGTCCAACCACTATTTGGGTGCAGAGGGACAAAAAAAAAAAAGCTAAACAAGCAAAAACAATCAGCCAGAAATCGAAATGTTTTTTTTTAGGCATCCCTCGTTGAAATATTGGCACACCACCACTGACTCTCACTGGTTTCTCATAATTAATTGTTTTGAGTGGAATCTAAAACTCCCTCTTCCATTTCCCTCACACTCATCCTCTCTCCCTCTTCTCCCTAATGCATCAGAGTGAGAGGGCATCTGAATACCTAATTCATTAGAGAGACCATCTGAGTACGGCCTTTTTGTTTTTAGCGTTGCTTACAGCCGTCTCATACCGCAGGAGCGTGGCGTCGTAACAGTAATTTCGTAGCCTCGGCAACACTGCAGAGCGTAACACAATGAAGAAAGTGCTCTTTTTAGGAAGAGAAGTTGTAATCCAACATTCAGAGAGCTGTTGTTGGAAAGAAATTAAAAAGCTTTGATTAAATGTGCGTTTCAACAGCAAGCATTCGCACCAGGGGACTGATAACGGAAAAAAAAACAGGCCTTCAGGTTTTTTCTTTTCATGAAGAGGGAAATAGACGCCACTCATAATTACTAAGTGTCAGCAAACCTTTGAAAAAATGCCAGCACAGGCCTCCATCACTAACAACTGCTCACATCGCTGTTGAACTAATTAGTGATACAGCTGATTTTTAAAGGAACAGTGTATATGTAATGATACAATTTAAGATATAGACGGAATTTTAGTTTAAACATTCAAAAAATGTCAATTAGTCAATTAGTCAAAGATTATAAATAAACAAAAAAGGAAACACTCTACTTTGATATTCCTCACTAAACAGAAATGTACAACCGTACACCTTCTGAATTAAAACCTTTCATTCATTCATTCATTCAAACATAAACATAACAAAACTCGCCAACAGTCTTGTCGACTTGTTTTTCCACTGTCCCCTCTGGTTTGGGCCAAATAGATCCTAAAATCACCGTGGAAGATGTGGAAATGTTCTGGCTCTACACATTGATTTCACTGTTCTGATTTCAGGCTTGTTTCTCTTCCATTACATGCCTCTCCCATCACTGCCTGCCAATGTTTTTGTCCTCCCCGTCGTAGTCACAGTCCCGGTCCTGATCGCTTCCGTATTGTATCCCCTGTTTCCAAATGGATCTGAGTCAGTCTTGGAGGCTTTGGTCAATTCCAGTTCAGTGTCTCACGTCCTGCTCGCTCTCTGCCAAATCCAGTCGAGCCGAGCCCCGTCAGATCGCGAACGATGGCAAGATGTGATTGGTCTGCGTTCAACTTGTCATCTTCTGTCTCTCTCGGCCAAATTTGCTGAATCTCATGCCGACCATCTTGAAGGACACAAATGTCATGTAGTATGATCCCGGTATTACAAGTTGCAAGTTGCCGAGGCAGCAACCAACAGCGTCTGTCGAGCCATAAAGACATCTTGGTCGGAACGAGACTCTTCCTGGTGCTTTTTAAATGTTAGTAAAGCAAGAGCAGGAAAGTCTTTGCATAGTGTGCTATCTAGGGCTGCACTAGATGTAGTTTTTTAATTATAAGCGTCTATTGAAGAATTTAGAATGAAGCTTTAAGTGTCTGTCATAGTGTTTTATGATAAACCCTAAAAAGGGCGAAATAGATAAATAGTTGTTATGTATAAAGCAGGAGAGCAGTGGAAAACATTGTGCTTGAAAGGCTGAAAGCCAACAAATGTAGATCGAATTTAGATTTAAAAACATGTTGTGAGATTTGGAAATAATTACATTCATCTTTGACTTTAACCCTAACCCTGCCTTTACAACACTTCGGAGATAATTGCAATGTTTTGATCACACAAATCGAGTCAGTTCTGTGAAGCCTGCGCCGGAATCTAATTCTACAAATAATACTATTTTTTTTTACTTTCACCTTTATCTGCATCTGTGCAGAAATACAAGCTTTAAACAGAACGGATATACATACTAATGAAAAACCATACCTGAGTGGATTTTTGATTTGCGAATTCTAACGTCAAATTTTAAGAATGCAGCTTTGATTATTTCATACGGCCCTGACATTGTCTCTTGTTGGTAACAATAAGCACCTGTCAACTTATCGTTGGCGCAAGTGGATGTTAAGAGGATAAAGGGAGAGCTGGAGCGAGATTAAGCAGATGAGAGTGGGAAAGGACCGAAGGGAAAACGACTCGGGTGGAGAAGAAGGAGAAGCTCAAACGACAGTGATTGAGCAGATAGGACGATGGAACGATGTTGGAGATTGAAGAGGATAGAGCGAGGACTGAGTGAGGTTGAACAAGAAAGATAAATGAGCATGGCAAGAGAAAGGAGAGACCGAGGAGAAGGGAACAGCGTAGCACGAGCAGTGGAATTAAACACATGGCCTGACAGACGCTTAGAGAAAATTGAGAGCAAGGTTGACATTAAACAGACGAGCAAACTCAAGTTTGATATTAAGGGAAGGGACCAAAGAGGCCGGCGCGGGTCAGGCAGAGACGGAGAGTCAGATGGAAACAATAGGAGAGGGATAATAGTTGAGCACAGTGACGGAGGGAGGGAGATTGGAGAAGGGTTTAGAAAAAGAAAATTGTCCCTCCAGGTTTTTTGGTGTCGGATTTGATGAGAAACCGACCAAGATAATCTTTTTCATCTGGTGCTCTATCCGGCTGTCTCCTGACATTTATTTTACTGTTGCTCATTTTGAAGATTTATTAAGATGAGTCAAACATTTGTGGCTGCAGCACATTAAAAGCTTTGAAAGGCGACCAGTTCTACTCAGAAGAAATCAGTTAAAAAAGACCATTGTTCACTCCGATTACTAACACAGATGTGTCTTTTTTGGCCAATAAGAAATTAAGAATGCTCTGTGAATAATGCAGATAACCTCAAGATGTCGTAGACAAAAACCCCTCAGCTGCAGAAGAAGCCCGCAGCTTTTAACTGTATCATCAATTCTGAAAAGCTTTAACGACCGGAACAGTCTGGTAAATAGAAAATAACACAGAGCCAGTGGCATCCAACACAACTAACTAACTAAACGGCTTGTGTGCTGCAATGCAAGTGAACACTAATGGAGCATGAATGCATGTGAAGAACGCAGCCTTGCATTAGTCTCACCACATATGAAACAGTGATCAACAAGGCCTGTAGTTTTCACTGAGTGAGATGGAGCCAGATGTGTTAATTTGGCTGGCTGTTAAATGATAGTTTTCCACTCAGAGCAACAGCTGTAATTAAAATATTAATGGTGTTCTAGTTGTCCAGCCATTGAATGGTTTCGGGGCCACCTGCGACTGGATCCACAGTATAATATGCCAGCAGAATAACCATCACACTGCATGCTACAGTGTTTATTTTCCACGCCCAGTTGGTTTAGTGTAAAATCTAAGCCGAATTCTCCGGTGCATATGAATAATCTTCTCATTGTCTGTCTGTCGGATTAAGTGTTCAAGATTTTTTGCAGAAGAAAAAAAATCGCACTACATTGCAGGCGCTCTGCTCTTGGCGACACCCAGAGAGGAGCTGTCACCAGTATGGAAAATTTGCACCTCTTTGACATAAACAGTGTCAACTGCTTGAAGCTGAGCGTTTGAACCAGGAAAAGAAAAGAACAGCAGGGGAGCGACGCGCATTTGTAACGACGCCGGGTGTTTTTCTACCAGTATCTTTAAATCACATGTCGTTGTTCATAGTAGCACGCTGATTTGTGTACATTTGGATTTAGTGTTGTGCGTTATCTGATCCAGATATCTGCTCTTCTTACATAAAGGAGGATCATCTGAGTGAAATGCGTCATTATCTGTATTGTGATGGAGGCAAACCCTCACTGGGTAGCTGACTGAAGTTTATTTATTCTAGTTTATAAAAGACTACTTCTCTAATTCTCTTAATAGGCTGTTCTGTAAATGGTTTTGTAATATGGATGTCACGATTCATATTCGAGACTGGAGAAGTGATCATAGTGAGCTATCAAGACTTAACAGATGACACAACTAGCTCGCCCGTAGCCTGCAGCTGCTCCTCCAGAGACTTATTCTGTGTGCACAAAGACGATGGACGGACTGGTACCAGAGGTCGCTCCGACAGGGTCGAAGATGTTTTAGCTTTATTTTCATTTTTCAGCGACCCTTTTATTGATTTCTTCAAGAAAAGGACTCACTCTGGGGAGAAGAGCTGAACTAAACTGGCCTGAACTAATAACATTACCAGAGATCCCTTATTGATTTGTTTGGGAAGAGGGCTTACTCAGGACAGATTTGAGAAGCCAAACTTTGTAACAAATTGATTTCTGTCCTTTGTTGTTGATTGTTGAATCCCAGAATGGTGATGTTTCTTTGTTGAACTTTACACATCTTTTAATTTTAGTGAATATTATTTGAAGTAGTCGAACCCTAACATGCAAAACAGCCACCAGGATCAAGTCAAGATATTGATTACCCCTAAAATACCCCCATCTTTGGAAAGAAGATTTTGAGAATGTATGTAACAGTTGTCTGGGCATAAAACCAATCATCTGTTAACCTTTACAAATCCTGATGTGATAGTTGAACAACGGCATCATCAGCGTTGCAGTGAATCCAATTGAATTGTGACCTTTTTAAAATCAGAATTCAGATTGAATCTGGACAATCAAGACACAGCTATTACCAGTAGTATATGAATATCACACGTAGTAAAAGTGAGTGTGGATGCTGGACGTGCAGCACTGTGTGAACTGTTTTTGTTGCTGCCATGTTTAAAACAAATTCTAGCAAGAATGCTAAAACGGCAGGCATGTCACACGCAGGCGCGACATTACCCAGAGCATAAACACTCGGGCTTGTAGCTTTTATCATATTGTGCACAGTCCTTGTTTTTCTTTTATGTATGTTCCCGTTTACGCGCCTACAGTTAATTATTAACATTGCATGGTTAGCAGTGCGCCACATCATGCAGAACAGAACGAAGTCCCTGTTATCTGCAGCGCGCAGTTGTCTTTTTTCCTCTTTTGTGTGCATAACCTGTCTTGTGACTGAGTCGTGAGGCACCATGAGTCGACCTTCAGCCGAACAAAGTCAACACTGTTGCAGCGTGAGTCGTTTCACACTCCCCTCCTTATTGCAAAGCCTCGGCGAAAGTGAGCTGAGTGTTGCTTTTAATCAGGTGCTCACAAACACGCACATTACAGCAGATAGCATACATTTCGACTCTGTTAGTCCCCCAGGCTGTTTTATAGTTGCACTTGCAGAAGAGTTGATATATCCACGTATGACATCTATTACAATAAAAATAAAAACAACACATCAATTAGGACGATGTTTGTGCGTGTGTGTGTGTGTGGAGAGGTGATGTGTACATATACACATATGGCGACAGTATATCTGACGTTCAATAGCTATTAAGTCTCATCAATGACAACACTTAAGCCCTACAAATAGTAGTCATCACAGCTGCATGTGTGTGTGTCTGTGCGTGTGTGTTTGCGTGTCAAGTGGCAGCTGTGAGTTGAATGCTGCCTCTGGAAACAGGGCTCCACTGTCCACTCACACAGCTGAGCTCTAACTACAATGTACGGTGTGTGTGCGCTTGTGCGAGACGTGCGCGTGTTTATTTGCCACTGCATCTCGCGCTCGCATCCCCTCAGCCATCGCTCGTAATCCCCCAATTACCCTGAAGAGTAGAGATGTCTTTTTAACTACACGGGCCTCTCCTCTTCAGGGCGGTGCACATGCAGCGACCAAAGAACTGGTGGAGATTCATTTGTTTTCACTCGAGGGCTCGTCAGCGGAGGCTGTGGAGAGGGGCTTGAGTTGAAGGCCTTCTGGTTGAAAAGCGGCGCCTTTTGTCACCTTTCTACCTGCTTCCTCACCAGTTCATGTGGAGCTACACATCACAACAGAATTAGAAATAATGAATGTTTTGAATATCTAGGTTGCTGTTTGTTGCAGAGCACGCTTGGCACGCAGCCCACAGTTTTGAATGAATTTGCACAGAGTAAGTGTTGTATTGATTAGGGATCTCCTGTTTGTGTTTTCTGTACACTTAAGCTACCGGCCGGAGCTGAGTAGTATAAAGTTTCTTTTTTTTTGTTTACACGTGATTGAGTAACTTAATTAGATAGATAATATATATATTAATAAATGTAGTTTTTTCAATAGAGAACTTTTCACGCTCACTCAAGGACACTGCGAAAGAACAAATATTCTCTATTTTCTTCCCTTTACATCAAAGTGCTGCTTTTATTTTTAATAGATGCCAAAACTTCAAAGTTAGCCATCATCACAACTTTGTGTCAGTGGACTAGTGGATGGGGCAGAAACATTTCTTCCCCTCCCCTCTGTCAGAATAGAGCTTTCAGTCGGCGCTCACTGCGCATGCTGCCAGACCGGCTCCGAGCTCCAACTGTGAGCGCTCGTTTGAGGCCATTACATCAAAATGCCGAGCTGAAGATGAGCTGAGAGAAAGCAGGAAAGTCGGTCTGTTTGAGCAACGGGACATGTATTGCATGAAAATTACTCAGCTTGTATTTTTATGCAAATATCCGAGTGTTGCTGCCAACATTGTTCAGCAGGATTGAGCATCACCTAAGGTGTGGTAGTACACATAAGCAATGATGAGATTGAAAAAAAAAATCTGATCTAAAGTGGTCTTAGTGGGTGCATGATTGCACTAAAAGACTGAATTACTCTGATCATGCTGAGGGGTTTGAGGATCTCTTTCTGTGGGGCGTCAAAGGCAACGCTGGTGGATGAACAGATAATGGAAAAAAACTATAAAATACATTTTTATACGAACAAAATAATCAAGGCTTCAACTCTCAGTTACTGCCAAGACAGTGTTAGCAACCTGGCTACCATCCGAAACAAACACCAACCCTACTGACTCACGGAGCTAGTAGAGATCTCATGTCCTGGTGGTGAGGGGAAACATCTCAACAGGGGAGCCAACTTCGAGCGCTCTCCACCGAGTCACCGCCTGTCTGCTCGCTCTTGCTTTACCTCGATTTCCATCTTTCTGCCTCTTCGCCTTCTCGCCCTCCTCCATCAGTGTAGAGTTTCCCCATACTCCAGTTGTTTCACGGTTACGTTGGGGATAGTGACCAGGGGGAAACAATACCTCTTCCTGTTTTGGTTACACAA